>CM035438.1:78560667-78638167 GCA_020310875.1 Ceratopteris richardii | reverse complement strand
ATAAATTAATTAAATGTATATAATTAAATATATAAAAATAGGATTTTAAGGGTTTTTATCAAATTAAATATATATAATTAAATATATAAAAATAGGATTTTAAGGTTTTTTATCAAATTAAATATATAAAACTAATTATATAAAAAATAAATTTTTAGATTAATATAACATATATAAATATATATTTATGAAAATTAAAAAAAAATACAATATATAATCAAATATATATATATATATATATATAAGGGTTAGAGTTTTTAAGTTGTTTACACATGCATACACACATATACACTATATATATATATATATATATATATATATATATATATATATATATATATATATATATATATATTACATGCATAACTCAAGCACCTTCCGTGTATATGGCCACTACATCAGAGTACTAGATCACTCGTGGTAGCACACCTGCCGGCCTCACTCGTGCCCGCTTCACTCGCATCGATGTCACTCCTGTCAGTGTCACTCCTACGGGCATTGCTACTCCTACCACAAGTATGTCTGCTAGCTTTATGACTCCACCACGACCATCTTCTCAGCCATCCCCTAGTGGCTCTAGTAGTAGACATGTGCATTCGACACCTCAGTGCGATACAAGTGCTGGCCCGCCTCGTAGTCGATGTCATGCCTTGGAGCAGGAGGTTCTAGGAGTGGATCTACAAGTAGCTCTAGAGGAGGTGGCTATTCTAGATGCAATGCGATAGACATTGTGTCGCCCACTTCTACTCCTAGAGCAAGTATCTCAGATGTAGGTACGCCACATGGTACACCACATGGAATACCACGTACACCTTGGGGTTTTCATGACCATGATGAATCCAAGGTGTATACTATCCATGATGGAGCTCTAGTATTGGATGCGATCGGAAAGGCCATGCATTAGCGTATACGATAGCTTTGCTCTATACAATTTGGACACCCTATCATGTTGAAATGGAGTGAACAAGATAAAGATCGTAAAAATTATATCACAGAGATGATCTATCAAGAGTTCCAGCTAGCACATGGGCATCCTCTTGTTAGTTCAGAGTGGACTCAGTACAGTACACGTGAAGTTATGTCCCATCGACAATCTGAGGCTCGTGATGCTTTCAGAGCACGCTTACCAAAGCGTGTATGGTTAGATGTTGAGGATTTGTATATGATTCGCGATGAGCAGTAGTAGACTCTTGACCGATATCGCCAGCAGCAAGATGTCGCAACCACACATTTAGATACGGTTGGACCGTCATATTTGGGTAGCGGTGGATATGACACTATGCGTCACGAATTTCATTTGGTTTATTGAATTTGTTTGTGTTAAGCATATCATGTATATTCATCTAACATTCTGTATATTTCTTGCAAGAGCTGGCAATGGGTTGTCCTCCAACACGAACGGAGGAGGCTTATGGATATCATCATGGATTGATTGCACTATTGGAGGACTTGGAAAGACACGGTGCGATCGTTTCATGAGAGCATGTGCAATGAGGTGATGAATTTAGAAACTTGGTTTTTACTTGTTGTTTGTAAATTTGATGTGAATTTATCTCATTTCATGAATGTTCTTTGTTGTAGGACTACTGATATGGATGTTTCGATCCTTTTATGCATGTGTATGGTAGTGGTGTGCCACAATTTTTTATTTGGCTCATATATGGTAGTGGTGCACCAAAATTTTGTATTTGATTCTTGTATGGCAGTGCTTTGCCACAGTTTGTAGTTGCCTCATATATGACAGTGGTTTGCCATACTCTTGTATATGCTTCATTTATGAAATATATAACTTTTTTTGTACATGGTTCATTGTGGTCATCTCTTTTAAGTCTGATAGTATTTTGCTTTATGAAATCATATTTCGGTTGCCATTAGAGTACACATCACATGAACTTGGTTTTTTTTGGGCAGAGTGTATTGTCTTTTGCAAAAAAACATCATGGTAATGTTGTTGTAGCAAAAGACAACACACTCTGCCCAAATTTTTTTTTTTGCAGATATGGTCGTCGGTATGCGCGATGGTACTTCTAGGATGGTCATCGTTATGCACGGTGGTACACCTAGCGCTCCCCGGTATAGGCGTCGGTATGAGCATCAAAAATATCGATGCTCATACCGAGGCTCATACTTTATGTGTGTAGTGTATCTAAGTGTTTTCATACACATCACTACTCAAATATATCAAAAAATTTCCCCTCATAGTGATATGACCTAGAAAGGAAGTGTCAATCAATGCCTAGGTTGCATTTATTCGATCAAATAATTGAAAAATAGTGAATATGTTTGTTTTATTCATGGTTATCTGAATAAACACCAAAAAAAATGGACACGGCAGAATTTCGATCGAAAGCGTTGTCAATCAAAAACCTGTTTCTAACCAAAAATATATATTTTTTTACATTCGATCAAAAAGTGTTGATATATTTAGGTAGTGATGTGTGTGAACACACTAGGACCGCCGGGGAACTTTTTTTCCCTCTTTAGGAGGTTTTTTTCCCTCGGCTTGTATATACGCCTATTGCCCTAATGGGCTACTTATCTTTGTACATTCTCTAGTAATACATTCACTATTGTGTGTTTGTGCTCCAAGCTTCTTCTTCTTCCTTGTGTTGTTCGCGTGCTTTCCGCAGACGTCTATCTCCAACAATTGGTATCAGAGCAGGTCGTCGCTTCATCTAGGGCGCCGTCGACACTCCTCCGTTTGCAGTCTCAGATTCGATTTGGTGAGCATACTCAAGGTGTTTCAGAGATCAAAACGGCTTCACTCTGTGGTGCCGAAATCGCGATCTGAGCTTGTTTCGACCTTCGAACACACTATCACAGCGCTTGTGCAGGTTATTTCATCTTTTTGTGCCAAACGTATATACCGGTTTTTGTCCGCCATTTTAAGCATCTCGAAGTCTGCTACAGGTCTAGCAGAACTCGTCTGGGCAGTTCTGTTCAACTTTTTGAGATACAGTCAATTTTTTGCATCAAGGTATTTTAGTCACCGGCCATGGCTGAAAGTAGTGATGTATTCCGTATGTTGGTTGTTGAGGATAAGTTGGATGGTACCAACTACCCATTGTGGGCTTATATGATGCAACATGTATTGGTTGCAAAAGGATTGTGGAACATTGTGCAGGGTGTTGAAATACGTCTTGTTACACCTCTGACTACAGGTACTGCAAATACAGGTGCTGGAGCTGATGAAGATGGTGTCGAAGATGATATTTCGCAAATTCCTATTCGTGCTGCTATTTCTGCTGCACCTACTGCAGAGCAGATTCGCTGGGATGGCAGAGATGCCCACGCACATGCATTGATAGCTTTGTCTATCAAACGTGCCATTATTCCTCATATTTGCTCTTGCAGAACAGCTAAGGATGCTTAGGATACACTGACCACATTGTACCAAGCTAGGAATGAGGCTCGTGTTGCTTACCTCCGAAAATAGTTGGAGAGTGAGCACATGAATGAAGGTGATTCTATGGACAGTTTCCTAACAAAGATCAAAGACTTGAAGGAACAGTTGATTTCTGTTGATGAGGTTATACCAGATAGCTCACTTTGCAGACCGTTCTGAAGGGTCTTCCTGACTCATATTAGAGTTTTTCTTTTACTCTTCGATTGATGATGAAAGGCAATCTGAATGCCTTATCATTTGAGGAGTTAGTCTCTGTTCTGTTGCAGGAAGATCAGTCCAGGCAAAACAGGTCCATTATGCGAGTTGCAGATCAAGCTTTCCTAGCTAGTCAGAAGGGCAAAGTAAAATGGAACTCTTCAACTAGTAAGCAGAAATCTGCTAATTCTGCATATTCGAAGAAGGAAGATAAAGATGAGAAGAAATCAAAAAAGCAGAAATTGTTTTGCAAGTACTGTAAAGGGAATGATCATATCATAAAGAACTGTCCAAAATTGGCTGCAAAGGAGGCAAAGAAAAAGGAGGCTGGAATGGTTGTTGCAGAAGCCTCTACACCAAAAACAGAGTCTGCTAATCTTGTGCAGGAAGAAGAATGGGCGTTTACTACTGTTTGCAGCTTTGACCCATCTTCTCATGAACAGTGCATGTCTGCAGTGGACTCAGATGTTTAGTACTTTGATAGTGGGGCGACCAAAGATATTACCTCGCAGCGCAGTTTCTTCTCTTCACTCGAGCCTGCCCCTATAGGGAATACTGTCACCTGTGCCAACAACTCCTCTTATCTTGTTATGGGAGTTGGTAAGATCATTCTGACTACTGCTCATGGTAGTTCTTTCACCTTGTGAGATGCTTTATTTGTGTCAGGGATCAAGAAAAATTTGTTATCAGTTTCTGCATTAGCCAAGATTGGCTTGGTTGTGAAATTTGTTGATGACAGATGTATAGTTCATGATCTGTCAAATGGCGATGTTATTATTGCTTCTGGCATGTTATGTCATGGGCTGTATAAGCTCATAGACTATGAAAGATCTATGAATGATGATTTGGCATGTGCAGTTCATGATTCTCAGGCTATCTCAAATGCAAAGCTTTGGCATGCACGCTTTGGTCATCTGAATTTTGCTAGTTTGCTACACCTGCAAAAATCTGATATGGTTTCTTCTTTGCCCAAGCTTGAGGCACTTGGAAAACATGTATGTGAAGGCTGTATTTTGGGCAAAATGCAGCGTTCCTCCTTTTCAAAAGATGGTTCAGTTCGGGCTACGCAAAAATTGCAGTTTGTACATAGTGATGTCTGTGGTCCTATGCAGACACCTTCTTTTGGAAACTATCTTTACTTCGTGACTTTCATTGATGATTTTTCCAGGCATGCATGGGTATATCCATTGAAGGCAAAGTCCGAAGTGTTTTTGTGCTTCAAACAGTTTTTGGTTTTGGCTTAAAATCTATCAGCATGTAAAATGGGCACCCTCCGTTTTGATCGAGGGGGGGAATATATGTCTTCTGATTTTAATGCATTTCTGGTTGAACGTGGGATAAATCACCAGTGTGCAGTGTCGTATACACCTCAACAGAATGGAGTTGCTGAACGGAAGAACAGATCACTCATGGAGATGGCGAGGTGTATGGTCAAGAGTCAGGCTTTACCACACATTTTTTGGCTTGAGGCTGTCATGTGTGCAGCATATGTACTTAAGAGGTGTCCCACTAAAGCGCTACAGTCTATCACTCCATATGAGGCTTGGCATGATCGCAAGCCATCTGTTGCTCATCTGCGGGTTTTTGGTTGTTTGGCATATGCACTAATGCCTGAACAACATCGCAGAAAATTGGATGATAAGGCAGTAAAATGTATTTTTGTTGGGTAGAGTTCTGAAAGTAAAGGCTATTGTCTGTATCATCCACAGACTAAACGCATTCTGGTTATCCGTGATGTTGTCTTTGTGGAAGATGCTATTCAGCCATTGCTTTCATGGACTAAGGAGACATCTGTTAGCTCTAAAGACATGTATGATACGTTGATGCCTCTTTTTACAGGTGGACAGTCTAGTGTTGGTCCTAATGAGGCAACTTCTCAGCCTTTGCAGGTTTCATATGATGATGCAGATCATTCCATTTCTGATGCAGATTTACATGATGCACTTGTTGATGAGAGAGCTGATATTGAGCAGGCAAAAACTATGCCAAAATGGCTGGTGCAGACTTTGCGTGACAGCAAATTAGATGCACCTTTGTCATATCGTACTCGTTCAGGCTCTCATAGTGCCTCCTTTGCATCAAATTGCTATGTTATGGCTGCGTCTAGTCTCTGTGATGAGAATGAGCCTGTTTCTTTTGATGAAGCATAGAATTCAAAAAATTGGATGGCTGCTATGCAATCTGAATATGATGCTATAATGAAGAATGGTACATGGTCTTTATGTGACTTGCCTCCTGGCAAGAAGGCCATTGGCACTTAGTGGGTATACAAGCTGAAGTGTAAACCTGATGGTACAATTGACAGGTATAAGGCTAGGCTTGTTGCAAAGGGTTATGCGTAGGAAAGAGGCATTGATTTTGATGAGACCTTTGCACCTACATGACGTATGACTACTGTTCAGAGCATTTGTGCACTTGCAGCCCATCATAGTTGGAATGTACATCAGTTGGACATTAAAACAGTGTTTCTGAATGGTGACTTGCATGAAGAAGTGTATGTTTTTCAGCCCCGTGGCTTTGTGCAGAAAGGGCATGAAAACAAGGTGTGCAGGTTAAAGAAGGCATTATATGGTTTAAAGCAAGCACCACGTGCTTGGTATGAGAAGATACATGCCTATCTGGTTGCACATGGTTTTGAGAACAGTCCAACTGAAAGCACCTTATATGTTAAGCGTGCTAATGATGTGCTTCTGATCATTGTTGTCTATGTTGATGACATGCTGCTCACTGATCCCGGGAAGTGTGCTTAACTGCATGCCAATGTTTGACACCTCGGCTATGCATAAACAGATTTGAGATACAATAAACTGAATATCAAGCAAGGTTCTCAAAGGATTAAGATTCAATGGTTTTTTCATCTTCAAATTTTTGTGGCATATTGTTTTAAAAACATGTTAATAGGAGAGTTTCAATTTCAGAGATTGATGATAATTTAGCTAAGGAATGGGATAACAAAGAAATTCAAAAACTAGGTGACATCATTTTATATAAAGTTTGTCCCAATTCTCTTTCAATTTCATATCAGTTATCTTGATAATCTCTAGTGTTAGGATATGACTAGTGAAGGTGGAAGAAAAAGCTTGGAGACTCAATACCCTTGGATTAAGAAGCCCAATGTCAAGAATTCGAATTAGAATTACTAATGCATCTAGATTTTCAACTTAGGAAAATAATTTTCACTACAAGTTAAAAACAAAAAAAATGTTAGGGAGCTTCTAGAGTACCTTGATGAGGTTTCGCCACAATTTAGATTCTTAATTGATGGTGCACTCTTAAACATTAGATAAGAGAAAATATTATCTGGCATTACTTTACCAAGTTCCAACCTTTGAGAATGTAACAATCACCCTTTCCCTTTTTCTCCCACAAAAAATGATAATATTTCATCTTGAATGAAAACACAAACATTGCGTGCTAAATATTTTTGTCACTTATTTTCTTTGTTGGGTATTCAATGATTGCATTGTTCAAGTTTATAGTGGCTTTCTTATGCTTTACATCATTGGTCTTGGTAAGTTTCCATTGTTCAAAGTGTTTTTCTTGGACAATAACACTTGCAAAAACTAATGTATATGGATAGATAAAGATGAAGGATAAAGATAAATATGAACAATTTCTCCATTTGCGTTATTAACAAGTCTAGATATAGCATTTGAGGGTAAAAATATTTTAAAATGGAAATGTTTGGAGGATATACAAGACACAACCAATTCAAGCAATAAGGTCCATCGGAGGTTCCTTGATTGCCTTAATCACTTGAATTGGTCATGTCTTCTTCTTCTCAAAAGAACAACTTACATGGACCATATATTATAGGTAAGAGGAAAATAAATGACGATATAATGTTTGATGGAAGAAGCATATGAGAACTGCAAATCCTCGATACAAGGCATGACTAATTCAAGCAAATAGATTCATCAAAAGTTCTCTAATTTCTCTATTTGCTTGTTTTTTTACAAAAAGATAACTTATAGAAGGCATGTACTATAACTAACAAAAAACACATGAATATAAAGCATTTGAGGGAAGAATCATAAATCCTACATGTGATACAAGACATGAGCAATTCAAGCGATAAGGGCCATAAAAAGTTCTCCAATTGCCCTATTCGCTTGAATTGGTTGTGCCTTTTTTCTTTACAAAATATTATTTTGTACAGGCCACAAACTACAATTCAGAGATACAAGAATCAAGATATAACATTTGAAGGAAGAAATAAATGGTAAACCACTTAACATATAAATTGGTCTCATTCATGGTAGGCACACCATAAGACCTTCCTCTATTTGAGAAAAACACCAACATTTAGAAGTTGAAACATTGATTTCTATCTAGAAACATGAATTACAAACATACTATCTTTAGGATCAAGATAGAATGGCATCATTCTTAAATACATCATTCTATAAATACAACGCTTTGAAGGGTTCTTTTTGTACAAAATTTGTATTCATAACATAACAGAGCAAAAATTATCTTCTATTATATGCTAAAAATAAATGGGTTTGATATCTAGTGCTAATTATATATATTGAAAAATGTACATCTACTTTTGCATGTTATAATTTTCCTTGTTCGAGCCTTCACATTTGTGCTTTTTCTTTGGAACATGCTTTAATGGAGAATGAACAAGAGGAGCTTTCTTATTATCATGTTTCTTCTTACCTGTAAGTGGTGGATATGAGTTTGGATCATATGGACAAATATCATCTCTCATGATATTATGAATTGCTCTTTCTCTCATCAAAAGGATCCATGTATTTTAGGTCATAACTATTACATGTGCACTCTAAGAACCTTAGTGCATTGGCAATTACTCTTCACCCACATGATGTGGAGTCTTTTTGTAGCGGAACATGTATTTGCATATAACCAAATTTTTTCTTTTCATTTATTTATCAAATGCATGGATATTTTTTTATCAAGGTGCATCTTCAAAATCTTGGTAGCACTACAAAGCCCACAAATATCATATGCATGGCAATGTGGTGATACAAAATTGCATCAAACAAATATTACACATGAAAATGCACTAGAACTTATAGAAAACAATTTCCATGTTGTGATTGAAGGGAGTTCATAAATAAAGCTTGATATTCATTGAAGTCAATTAGTATTAAACTTCAATTAACCCTAAAATTGAAATCCATACTTGTTTATAACACTTCAAGATTAGGAAAGGAATGACTATATATGGAAAATATTATGAAAACTTACTTCTCAACATATGGATAAGTAATATACTCCATATCCTCCCTAAAAGTTTTGAGAAAATGATCAATTTCTCCATGCTTGTAAAGTGTGCATTGAGCCGCAAGTAGATCCAAGATAGAGACCTTCCTTGAAACAACCTCTTCATATTTTTGGAGTAGGACCCTACAATATGAAATCCAGACTAGATGCATCACAAATGCTTTCAATTACTAAACAAATGATGAACATGATATGGCATGTAGACAATACCTAAGAGCTATGTTGAATGCTATCATAGATTTCAACATTGAAATGTATCCACATCTTTTCAAAGTACCCTCTTCTCCTCCTTTGGTATTGAAATTTTTTCATTCGCATTCTTTAAAAGTTTTGAATTTTCTTTCCTCAACCTTTGAAGGTTTTCAAGGGCAATAACTTCTTTTGACATAAGATTCTTCATTATCTGCTACTCATGAGACTTTGTTACATTTCTTTCCATATGATCATGACTATAGATCTGTTCAATCTTTACTGTAGATAGCTTAGGTTTTCTTGTTGTAGGAATAATGAGAATATCAAAACAAATTTGATCATTGATATCAAGTGATAATATGGCTTTGTGAAATTTGTACCTAAGTCTTCACACAACAACATAGTCCTTGGCCATTAATGTGACTCTCTGACAATGTGAAACAGATAAATAAACATCATTCATGAAGTAAATTGCAAAGTCTTATGCAGTCTCTTGCAAGCACACAATAGCTTGGGTTTTCCATCTTACATTCATAAATGATCTTGTCCACATCATTGAGCAAGCTTGGTAGGGATGTCTTTAACAACTCTCATGAATGGAAGTCTTGGGATGAGGAGTCCCACACGCTTCTACACTCTTCTGATTTCCCTCAATGATTTCACATGACATTTTACCCTTTTATTTGTATAGGCCTTTTGAGGATCGCTTTGGTTATGAGTACTTGTGTTTTGATCCTCATTACCATGGTTCTTTGTTGTAGTTCCCCTTTGATTTTTCTCTTCAGTACTGTAGATCTTTCTAACAATTGGCTTTGTCCTAGCCATGATCTATTGAAAAATGGAAAGGCAAGAGGGTCCTTAACCTTATATATATGAAAGCACAAAAGCAAGCAAATGGAGGGATTAAATACACAACCGATTCAAGTGATAAGGGCAATCCAAAGATGTTTGATTGCCCATATTGCTTGAATCATCCATGTCAAAAAACGCAAAGCATGAAGTGATCTATTGTTTATTTCATGACAAAAAACCATGATTAGACATGTCTTGCATTCAAATAAGAAAATTTAGGGCCATCCAAAGTTCTCTGATTGCTCTTATTGCTTGAATCAGTTGTGTTGAATAACGCAAGATTTTAAGTGCTTTCATGTGTATTCTATGACATAAATCAATGGTAGAACACTTTTTATACTCAGAAAAAGAAAATATAGATGATACAATTGGTTTCAATGTAGATGTCCAATTCAAGTGATTAGGACCATTGGTGCTTCTTTGATGGCTCTTATCATATGAACCAATTGTTTCTTGTTTCTTATCCTTCAAGAATTATTGACATGTGAAATACATTAAATTAAAAAAACACTTCTTTTAACAAGGAAAAGCAAATAATCCTCATATACGTGTTCTTTTGGAAATGATCTATTCAAATGAGTAGGACCATCGAAGCTTCTTAGATGGACCCCTAATCTCTTGAATCTATCGTATCCAAAGACCTGTCGTATTTCAAGCTACATGAATGAATGCTCCATATTAAGCACCCTTAAGAGAACTCAAAAAATCAAATAAATGCATATCTCACCTCGCATACCAAGAGTCTTCAGCAAGGAATGAGGTTGTTTCTTGCAAAAGAGAGTCAAAAAGGAAATGTGATGAATAATATGGAGATTTGAGTGAGACAAGAGAGAGCACAAAAAAAAACCACAAATGAAGGAGCTTATATAGGGTCTCTAGCATATGTTGATCGTTGATGCCATGTGGCATTGTTTGATTGGTCCGTGTCATCCAACCATTGCAAATCCAATGGACCTTGCTATGTGGCATGTTTTCATTCATCCATATCATTTGACCATTGTGGATTTTGAGATATAGTTTTCCATGTGTCACAATTTCATTCATCCACATCATTTGAATGTTTGGATTTTTTAGGATTACCACATGGCATGCTCTCATTGGTGCATGTGGATTCTCCAATTCTCTTTTCCCCTATAAATATCAAGTCCCTTGGCTTTTGATCATTTTCTACCTTCAATAATTTTGTGCACCCATAGTCAGCACTCCTATGCTTAAATTCTATACACGATCGATTTAAGAGATAGCATGTGTTTGAACATCCTTGATTGCCTCTATTCACTTGTATCGATTGTCCCTTGCATCTAGACTTAAAGCCCTGAAAGGTCCTAAAATGAAAGAGAAGAATGCATTCTTAGAGTCTCTCCATCTAAGAAACTATTGGATCTCATGGTTCAAGAGGGTTTGGGACTCAACAAGTGTCTAGATGCAATGAAGATGTTCAACCCGTCCTTTGATTTTGAAGCCCTTGTAGAAAAACTCCATTTCTTAAGAATGAGTTGGATAGTTTTGTGAGCATAGTCAAAGGACAAGAAGTGGTAATCTTTGGCAAGAAATAGATTCACCCAAACATCTTTGAGAAGGGTCTTTTGGACATCGCCAAAATTACTAGAAAGTGTTGAAAGGCTTCCCCCTTGCCTAGAAGGATGCATTTTTCTCCCACATCATGAATGTGGTTGTTGTTTACTTCAGTTGAATATAAGCTTTTTATGTGTCTTGATCATTCATCTAGTGACAAAAATGAACAAAATGACCTTGATGAAGAGAAAGAAACATCACTAGACCTTTCTCTTGAGAAACATTCAGATATTGATGTTAAAGAAATTGTTAAAGAGATAAACCTTCAAGTAGAATTAGAAGAGGTTAAAAAATTCATGTGGCAACTTTTAGAGCAGAGAGAACTGTTAGAGAGCCAACAGAGGATGTAGAGATCTTAGAAAAATCACTTCTTCTCTCAAACCTTCCACAGGAAATTATCTATGGAGAGGAATTTGTTCCTCTTTATTGCATACAAGAGATTTTTAATCTTAGAGAACATTATTTCCTTTTAGTAATAACTAATTTTCAAGAAACTATAGACAAGTTTATAAATGAGGAGGAAGAAAGTAAGAGGAATTTCTAAAATGATGAGAGCCTTGATGAGAGCTTGTCAGCACTAAAATGATGCATTTAAAGATTCATCCAAAGCAATTTCTAGCTAGAATGAGAGGGTACTTGAAGAGAAGCTAGCACTTCTAGACAAAGATTTTGATGAGTGATAAAAAGATCTTGGAATTTACTCATTTGGATGAGGATACTCATCTGTGGAAGCTATTGAGAACAAAGGAACAATAAGAATTGATGTTGAAGAATTGATTCAAGATGAGGATGATGTTAAGGTATGTCCAAAATCACATCCCTTGCAATTGTGAATCATTTTTTATGCACAACCAATTCAAGCGATTTAGCCCATCCAAGATTTTCGAATGAGTCTAATCACTTGAATTGTTTGAATCCTAGATTCATTTCATTACATGAGTATTTTGGTTTTCTCCTTATGCAAACCCTTTATTCCTTATCATTTATAGATATTGACATGAAATATAGGCTTACTTACCTCTGTTTGTAATGATTGTGACATACGGCCAATTCAAGTGATTAGGCCTATCCAAGATTTTTCGATGAGCCTTATCACTTGAATTGGTCATGTCCTAGTTTCAAACCATCACTTTAGTTTTTTCATTTTCTCCATATGCAATCCGCTTATACATCATCATCTATAGATATTGACATCAGAAGTAGGCATACTAATCTATGTTTGTAATGATTTTCACATATGACCGATTCAAGCAATTAGAACCATCTAAGATTTTTGATGAGCATAGTCCCTTAAATTATTCATGTCCTAGATTCATTTTAGAAATTTATTTTTTTAACTTTTGCCATATACAACTCCCTTGTCCCTAATCTTTCATAGGTATTTGCAAAAGAAATAGGGCAAATATCTTTGATTTTTTGTGATTTTGAGGAATGAATGATTCAAGCGATTAGGCCCACCCAAGATCTTTTGATGAGCCTAATCGCTTGAATTGTTCATGTCCCCAACTCATATCATAACTTGATTTTTTTCATTTTCGTTACCATACAATTTCCTTTTCTTGCATGATTCCTTTTCCCGAACATATATAGAACCTTACCTTTGTTCCATTTTTTGGAGCTATATATATTAGATGAATACAATTTTCTAAGCAGAGGGAAGGGCACAAGGAAAGCTTTAGAGAATAAAGGAAAAGAAAAATTGGATATAGGTTCAGTTATTCACTATCTTTCAAAATTAAATCCGAATTCATTATGTGTTGTACATAAGCTTTACAATGAAGAACTTGATTTTGCATCGTTGTCTTTGTTGGCCCCATCAAAATATATGGGGTATTCATCATCCCCATTTAATGCATACAAGGTGTTGCTTCTTAAGCGCACAATAGCATTCAAGATATTTTTCTATGCCCCAAGGTTAAATGCTTCAAGAGCTAGTTACTTCCTTTGCTATTCTAGCTATGCATCGATTGTAGAGGTCTCACATGTAAAAAGTATTGTTGACTACTTGAGGAGAAAGTATCTCAAATACAAAGGAAATTTGCTAGAGTCAAGCTCACTCATAAGACTAAAAGAAGAAGAATGATATTTTATTTTATCAATTGTATGGTTTCAAAAAATCTAAATACATTCATATGTAATTTTTGGCTAGAAAAATACCAAAAGATATTCCAAATCCTTTTTGATACCGTCTTTGATCCTATAGCTTCACATTAGTATGAGATGTCATTCCTCTTGTATTTAATCCAGCTTCTATCCTAAAAGGACTTTTCTCCTTATAGTGATATTTAAATTCTATGATGTGTATATTTTTAGTCCGTCGATAATATCTGGCAAGTGCTCCTTTGTATTTGTCTTCTAAAGAACCAATCAAAAAACTCTTTGAGTGGATTACTTTTTCTAACTCATTCTCCTTTTTCTTGTGCATCTGAGGAAGCTTGTTCTTTCTTGATAATGGGACTTTTCCATCCCCTGAGAGTTCTATGTGGTAACTTTTCCCTTTTCTACAAAGAATGGACCATGCAAAAAAAATGTTTGCTATAAAAACATAAAGATTAAGATCATGAGATGTATATTTGAAAAAGTAATGATGGACTAAATAATCTCTTTAAAACTCAACAAGTAGTAAGTTATGTCTTTGGCACTCCAAGCCTCTGATGGTTTCTATAAGCTCTGTGATTTCCCTTTTGAACTAAAACACATACACATCAAAAATTACATGTTGCCTCATGATCTTCAAACATTTATCTAGTTTAAGCCACTCCTCTATAATTTTCTTTGCTATTTTTGGATTGCATTTGTTTCCCATTGACACATCCTGCAATAGATCACTTGTATTTTGTGAAAGCGTTGGATCTTTTCTAAGATGAACATCACCACCATGAAAATCCCATTTTTGAAAGAAAATATTCACATTTTATTATGCATTCATCTTCAAGAGTTGTAGGCTTGATCGAATATACATAATACAAGTGAAGATGAACTAGCTTGTCAATTATCCTTAACTCTCAATGCAATGTACATATGTGTACATTTTTCAATTGCATTAGAAGTATAAGATCCCAAATCATGGAAAAAGATAACAAATTATGTGGATTGATATTTTTTTTTGGAAGGTGCTTCCCTAGCCTCATGTCTAGCTATCCACCCTCTTATACATCGACTTTGCATGCAATATAAACAAGGGTACTTAGAATTTTCACCCCTGCTTATACCAAACATGTATTTAAGATTCTTTAAGTTTCCACTCAATTTTAACATTCCATAGTTCTTAATAATCAGCAATTCACCTCAATGTTGTCTTTGGATAACATTTGGAATGTTTGTCTTTGACAACAACCACTTTAAGTAATTTATGATTCTCATATGGAACTTGAGCACATTCAACCCATCATAACTCCTTTTTTTATTGTACTTTGAGAGATTTAGTATTAAGTTTACCAAGGCCATAGTCCAAATCTTTGTTCCCATCTTTTGATGTTTTTAAATTTCAGCTTCATCAAGTTTTATTATAAATTTCAAAAATCCAAAACATTCATGTTTGGTTATAGCATAGAATTGAACCATATATGACTGAAGTCTCCTAATATCTATCCATATATTGTTAAATGCATTGTAACCAAAATGTAAAATTTGTTTTCCTACCTCATAAGGCATGTTTACATGAATATGTTTATAATCACCAAATATGGATTTGATTTTCTTATTCAACTAGAGCAGATACTTTGGAACATGATGAGATCTAGGAAATCCAAAGCTTTTTACTTTATTAAATTTAAGAAATTCACATCAATCTTTTGAAATCCCTCAAAAACCCTTTCTAGTCACTCAAACAACATCACACACCTCTTGAATTTGAGATGGATCTAACAAAAAAATCATTTCTTTCATGCATTTTTGAAAAATAACAAGTTTAAACATGCATTCTCATCCAATTTCAATAGTTTCAAAACACATGATTATTCATATTTTCATTACAATGATGTGCTCGACTTCTCAACATGTTTAAACCTAGGACATTTGTTACATGATCTCTTCCATTTTTCATTCTATTTTTCGTCTCACTAGATTTTTTAGTCAAATCTAAAAAGGATTTATTAATTTTGAAACATTATCAATCCTATAGGAGTTTATTTCATTTGTTTAAAAGTTTCTTACTCATAAGCCAAATGCAATAACTTTTTTGTTACATCCTTTTAATGTTATATATTTTGCAGTTATTTATGTATCACATATAGTTCTTTGATAACTCCTAGAGCCTTGAACAATATCCACATAAAATGTCATCACCATCTCCTGTAGATCTAATAAGATCATGAAGATTATGAAAATTTGGATACCTTCAAGTTCAAGGATCAATTGGATAAGCAACTCCATCTACTCATATGCAGTATGCTTTTTGCCTTCTTTTCATAATGCTTCAACTTCACAAGGTTGTATAGCTCTTTAGAATACACTTCTCATTGCTGCATATTCATGAATGATCCCAATATTGGTATGGAATTTATGACACAAATTCTTGTTGGTTGAAAGTTTAGTGAATCTGTTTGGATAGAGGTTCTTCATGGAAAAAGCATCTAGAATTATGAAAAAGAGAAAGCTAGCCCACTTTGGAGAGTAGACCAAAAAAGTGAAAAACATCCTAAACAGACATTATATAGGTCAAAAGACAAGAGCAAAAAGTTCAAATTCATTGAACGCCCAGTGGGCACAAACATTGAGGCATATCTCTTTTCATGATTTTCACACAAAAGTTTATCACTCTTCAAAAACTAATATATTCGTGTAAGATAAGTTTTGAATGAACCTACGTGAAATTCTTTAAGATGATTTGACAAGATTCTACATTAAGCACAAATAATTGAAACCCTTACATGGCCCATTTTTCCATTTTTTTCCTTAATGAGTATGCTCCCCAATTTGGGAGCATTTTTGAGACTATTTTTGGAGGGTAAAGATGAAATGGTGTGTCAATTGTTCAAGGTTAAGATGGCATTTCAAATTTTCAAAAATATGTCATTCGCTATAAAAAAAGAAAAAAAAAGAAATTGTATCCTTCTATGATAGATTCTCCATCGAGGGATATCGGCAACTGCTAGAGCCAACAAAATATCTTGTGTCTCACTTGTTGGAAGAGATGGATCGATACCTCAAGGAAGTGAGGTGGTACTGCTAAAACCTACTTTGTACCTGCCCTAACTCACTTAAGAGTTTGATAGTAGGCCTTTTAGCTTGCAAATGACACCAAGAAATTACCTATGTATGTTGGACTAGATGCTTAAAACAATTGAACCAAAACAGACTACTTCACAAATAGCTAGTGTCACAAAACTTGCTATTTTGATCCACACACCTACTAGTTCTTCTGCTCAGTGTTCACACTACAGTAACAATCGATTAAATTCCTTTTTAGGGAATTCGATTAATTTAGATAGCCAATGATTACAAGTGGAATCATCTAAAATGATGAACTATGCACTGAGAAATCAATTTAGCAATCCAAAGCTTACCCTTGATTTTTTAGGGTCTGAACAATAGATGATGAGTAAGTAGTTCGATGGCAATTACTCCCAAATGGCTGAACCAAAAACTTTGAAATTTTGATAGCATAAAATAGACTTTAAGCTGGTTCCAATAAGCTATAGATGATACAAAATGGTTGAGAAATCGTTGAGATATGATCAGACAAAGTTCACTATTCTAAGTAGTTATGGCAGAGAAATAGACAGAGATGATCAATGAAGTATATGTATTATGACACATGCGTATAGAAGATCATTGGAAATTTTAATGATGCCCAATGATAGTGGAATGAGTAGGCTATGATGTAAGCTACTCAAATCCTACAAATGACTAATGGAGGAGCTCTCAATGAAGCGCATACAACCGTAACTTTGTACTAGTCCTTTTATAAGTAGTTTTTCTCCAAGATTGAATTTGATTTCAAACTTGGTTCCACCTAAAGTGATTTGAGGAGATATTCTCTCATCAAAAACTCATAGCTCGTACTTCTCCTAACTCCACGATTTTGTCTTTCACAATATCCTCTCAAGGTTACCTTTTACAATGGTGAATGATCAAAAGAGTTATAGGCTATGGTTCATATGATCCATCAAGTACTTCCACATATAATCCTCCAAGATAAGCCAAATGTGAAGGCTTGTATATTTGCACCAACAGCTCCCCCTCAAGCCAAACATCTTGGCTTGGATAGCTTGATCAATCCTCTTGAATACCCTGCAATCTAATCATGGTTTTAAACCTAAAAAGCTTAGTACCATCAAGTTCTTTGGTTAACAAACCTACACATTGCATGTTTGTGGATACATATGCAAGTTAAATCTCTTTGCTTAATAGCTTCTCTCTAACATAGTGATAGTGTACTTCTATATGTTTGGTTCTTGCATGATAAATGGGATTGACTGCAAGATGCAAAGAGCTTGTGTTATCACCAACGATCATAGGTGATTGAGTATGAAGTCCCAAATCTGAGTAGAGAAATCTAATCAAATAGCTTCTTGTGTAGCATTTGCTAATCCCTTCTATTCCTCCTCTGTTGAAGATAGAGCAATAGTAGGTTGCTTCTTGGAAGACCATGAGATGGGATTATCACCTCCAAAAGACAAGTATCCAGTACTTCTTCTGTCATCCTTACAACCTACCCAATTTGCATCTGAGTATAACTTAATGTCCAAATCTGATGTGTATGGGAAGTAAAGACCTTGATTTTGAGTACCTTTGAGATACTTCAAAGTTCTTTTGGTAGCTTCCAAGTGAGTGCTCTAGGTTTATTCATGAATTGGCTCAGAACACTTACACCATAGCATATGTCAATCCTTGTTGATGTTGCATAATTTAAACTTCCAACTATGCTTTGATAAACTGCAATGTCTTTAAGCAAATCTCCTTCATGAGCACTCAATTTATGATTTACCTCCATAGGGGTGCTAGCTACCTTTGCATTCTCCAAGTGGAACTTCTTCAACATGTCCTGCACATATTTCCTTTGAGTGATATAAATTTCAGATTTAGTGTAAACTAACTCAAGTCCAAGAAAATACTTTAGAACCCCTAGGTCAGTGATCTTAAACTCCTACATCATCTGGTTTTTATTTGTTTGATACCATTGGCATCACCACCTGTAAGAATGATCTCATCAACATACACACATAAATATATCATTTTTGAATTACTTCTTTTAACAAACAGAGAAGAATCTGCCTCGCTCATCATGAATCCTTGGTCTTGAAGATAGGTTGTTAACCTATGGTTCCATGCCCTAGGTGCTTGCTTCAAACCATAAAGAGCTTTGTTCCAAATTTGCACACATGATTTACCTTGCTTGGATCTTCATATCTAGGAGGTTGAGCCATGTAAACCTCTTCTAAAATCCAACCATTGAGAAAGGCATTTTTCACATCTAATTGATACATATTCCAATTTCTAGATGCTGCTATACGTACCAATACCCTGACGGTTGGTATCTTAGCCACAGGTGAAAAAGTTTCTTCATAATCTACTCCTTGGGTTTGTGCAAAACCCTTAGCCACAAGTCTAGCTTTATACCTGTTTATGGATCCATCCAAGTTTCTTTTGATTTTGTAGATCCATCTAGAACCAATTACCTTCATTGATGCTTTCTTGGGTACTAGCTCCCAAGTGTCATTCTCTTGGAGTGCTTATATTTCTTCATCCATAGCTTCCTTCCATTTTGATTTGGTACTTGCTTCATCATATGAAGAAGGTTCTTCAAGTGATGAATCTTTAGCAAGATAAATAGAATGCTTAGTAACTAATGAAGTATCATATCCATATCTGATTAGCTTCTTACTCTCTCTTTGTGTTCTCCTTAAGGCTTGGTTGGATGATTCTGGTATGTCTTCCAACCTCTTTATCTTGGCCTTGCCCTTTGATTTCCATGCTTTGAACTCTTCCAATTTGATGGTGTCCTCATCATTTGATTTGATGTCTTCAATTTTTCTTGGCTCCTCCGTGGTGAGAAATCATCAATAAATGACACATAGTACTTTGAGCTTGAAATTGAGGGATCCTTGCTTGGTCCCCACACATCTTTGTGGACAAGTTCCAAATAATCCTCATGTATGCAACCTTTCTTTGTAAAGGGTAACCTGTGTGATTTACCAAAGTGACAAGCACCACATTTATAGATCATGTGTTGCTTGGATACATTAGGTATCCCAAGTACACATTGATCTCTACATATCTATTTCAAGGTTCTCTCACCAATGTGCCCTAATATTTTGTGCCATATCTCTAATTCAGACAAGGTTTGATCCTTATAATTGTAAAGTGCAATGTTTCTAGTGTCCTCATGCTCAAATGTAAATAATCTATCTATTTTTTCTCCCTTCAAAATTCTCTTGAATCCATGGTGGGGGTCTTCCATAAAAGCTCCATATTTATTGAACCTAATCGGAAAACCCTTTTCCACTATCTGTCCAACACTCATCAAATTCTTTGTGATAGTAGGTACATAAACAACTCTGCTCAATAGATTTCTATTCCCATCAAAAGTTTTGACATTTCCTACCTTGACCACTGAATGCATGGTGTCATCACATTCTATACTTGGTGCTTTGCCTTGGGCTCTTCAAGATCAGAAAGGAGAGCTACATTTCCTGCTACATGGTTTGAACAACCTCAGTCAACATAGAAGAGGTGCTCATCATCCATACCTTGTTTTGAAGTCATGTTCATAATGAGAAGAGAATCCTCTTGATCCTCTGTATAATTGTTGAAGTATTTTCTTGATTTGTATCCTCCTTGTAGCCATGGTTGTAGCCTTGATTATGGTTGAATCTTCCTCTTGATTGTGAGTAGCCGCCTCTTTGAAATCCTCTCCTCTCTGGTTCTTGAAGTTCCTATAGCACTCATCTGTTGTGTGATCAGGTAGTCCACATATATTGCATGGGGAAGAGTTGAAAGGTCTCCCCCTACCTTTCTTACCTCCTCTACCCCTTCTTCTTAAGTTCCTACCTCTCCTTGCATAATTAGCTTGAGAAGTAGTACCTTCATCTTCAACCTTTTTGCTATTTCATTTATCTTTAGACTTTCCTTTATCTGTATAGAGGGTAGAAGAATTGTTACCTCTTGATTGTTCTCCATTTTTGTTGAGCTTGGCTTCATGGATAAAGAGTTGTCCCATGAGAGTGGTAAGATCCGGAATTTTCATGTCCATGTAAAGGTACATAGCAGTTGTGAAAGCTTCCCAATTATCATCTACCTTGATGCCATTGATTATCTGTCTCACTATTTTCTCTTCTTCAATCTCCTCTCCTATGCTTGCCAATTGATCGGCCACATCCTTTACCTTGGTCACATACTCTGAGACATTCTGCTTGGGTTGCTTCCTTTGAGTGGTAAACTCAATCCATGATTGATTTTTTCTAGCTCTTGTATTGGAAGAAAAATATGAAGATAATTTATCCCAAGTCTCTTGGGAAGTTTTACAATTCCTAATGTGAGGAAGGAGGAAGTCAGAAATAGAGTTAACTAGATATGACCTTGCTAATGCATCTTTGGCACACCATGAATTGAGTCTTTCTAGCTCCTCTCTTGTAAGTTGACCTTTGCTTCTGAATATGGGTATCTCCTCATCTCCTAATATGTATCCATAGAGAATCCTTCATTGTAGATAGGTCTTCATCCTCAAGGACCATGTTGGATAATTATTATTGTCCAATTTATCAATAAAAGACAGGAAACCATCTCCCATTTTACCTTAACTTGCTCTGATACCACTATTGGAAGAGATGGATGGATACCTCAAGGAAGTGAGGTGCCCTAACTCACTTCAGAGTTTGATAGTAAGCCCTTTTATCTTGCAAATGAAACTAAGAAAGTACCTATGTACTTTGGAGTAGATGCTTGAAACAATTGAACCAAAACAAACTACTTCACAAATAGCTAGTGTCACAAAACTTGTTATTTTGGTCCACACACCTGCTGATTCTTTTGCTCAGTGCTCACAGTACACTAAAAATTGATTAAACTCCTTTTGAGGGAATTCAATTATCTTAGATAGCTAGTGATTACAAGTGCAATAATCTAAAATGATGAACTATGCACTTAGAACGCAATTTAGCAATCCAAAGCTTACCCCCGATTTTTTAGGGACTAAATACTAGATGACCAGTGAGAAGTTCAATGGAGATTTCTCCCAAATGGCTGAACCAAAAACTTTGAAATTTTGATAGAATAAAATATACTTCAAGCTCGTTCCTACAAGCTGTAGATGATACAAAATGGTTGAAAAATCACTGAGATATGATCAGACAAAGTTCACTATTCTAAGTAGTTATGGCAGAGAAGTAGACAGAGATGATCAATGAAGTATATGTATTATGACACATGAATATACATGATCATTGGCATTTTAATGATTCCCAATGATAGTGGAATGAGAAGATTATGATGTAAGCTATTCAAAGCCAACAAATGACCAATGGAGGAGCTCTCAATGAAGTGCATACAACTGTGACTTTTTACTAGTCCTTTTATAAGTAGTTTTCCTGCAAGTTTGAATTTGAATTCAAACTTGGTTCCACCTAAAGTGATTCCTACAATTGAGGAGATATTCTCTCATGAAAAACTTGTAGCTCATACTTCTCCTAACTCCATAAGATTTTGGCTTTTACAATATTGTCTCAAGGTTAAAACCTTTTACAATGGTGAATGATCAAAAGAGTTACAAGATTACTACATCCATTCCTATGAAGATGGAGAACAAATCTCCCCTAGCTAATGAAGGTATATGTAGTGAAGAGTGGAGAAAATAAATTCCTTATAAGGATCAAAGCCCTTTGCTAAAATGGTCAGCAATGATATGACATGATACCATAAACTCATGTGTATCCATACTAAGAGCTATCTCTGCCAACCATCCTCTACACATGGATCTATACGATCCAATTAACTAATGGAATTATCCTTCTTGAAAACAACAAAATTAGTATGTGATACCAATGGTGATAAAATCACCCATCACATTCTCCCTAAACTATGAAGGATAACTCCCAATCCTAAGGAGATGTCGACCAAGAGCTCTCCTCTTGTCTAGTGAGACATGCCACCATGAATGATGAGTCCTTTTCTACCTGGCCATAGAAGAAGAGTGCTCAAAGGGAAGTTGTTTCCACCGTTCCATACCAGTGGAACCTTCTTCCAATTCATGGTGTCATACCTACACTAAAACGAAGATATATTCCATATATATGTAATGGAATATGTAGATGGACTCTAATGAATCCCATATCCTCAACTTATGTCGGTGGACTCAAATGAGTCCCATGTCCTTGAACTAGTTAGTTTGGTTCTAGTCAACATGTGACAATGGATATCCCTTTCAATTCCAAACTAACTCTCTGTAGATCCCAATATACATATATGTATTGGGTACCCCAACTATTCTTGACTAAGGGATCTATGCTCTAAGTCATAGAGCTAGTGCCATACTTGTGACCTTCCGTACCATCTCTATGATCCCATCTAATTGGTCTCCTTAGTAGTGTAGCAAAAATGATTCACTAATTTCTCAAGTGATGTGTATCAGTGAAACTAATCCCTCTGTGGGTATTCCTCATAATACCCCATAATCTCCTAATTATATTGTGAGACTCTTGTGAAGATAAGTAAGTCTTCACTACATTGGAGATTATCATAAATGTATCTTCCATGCATGTATGCAACTTCCCATAACCTAAAGGATTGCTTGTGCACATTCCTAATGGTGAAGGTATATCTCCTTCCCCTTAGCAATCCTATGGTCTAAATCCATAAGGATTATGTATAGGGATCCTATTGCTTCTGAAGTTGCCTTCACTATACTACTATGATGGTCCTAATTCCATGAAAACATGCATAAAATTCATGATAAAACCTTATTGATGTTTGCAAAAAAGGCATGTTACCATGCCATAACATTCTTACTTGAAGGTAAGTGCATATATAATGCCATGAGATGGGAAAAATTCGACAGCATTTCCCCAAGAAAATGGAGTCCCAAAAAATTTTAGGCATAAAATCAATGGCACATAGGCCATCCAACAACATAGGTCTTGGCAAGCCCATGGCATGCATGCCATAAACTAAGACATGGACTCCATAACCTGCAAAAACATAAAAACAAATGCTAGCAACAATCTCTTCGTTGCATAACCATGTACCTGCAAACATCTTTCTTGCAAACAATCAAAAAATGTACTCCTAGAACATTGATCCATACTTTTAAGATTAAAAAATGATCAAATTTGATGTATGCATTCCAACCGATGCATGTACATACAGAACATGCCATAACATAAAGTAAAATGCCTGAAAATATAAAGCATACATCCCTGAATGATTTGGTATTGGAATCGCATGCATCCAATTATTTTTTATGATCTTCAAGACCTTTACACCTTCCTCCTTTGTTCCTAACATAAACTTTGAAGTGTCCAAAAACATCGGATCACTTCCCAAAACATAAAGCATGGTCAGATGATTAGCAAAATAATGTAAATTTACCCAAAAAATGCATTTGTAATCCCTCTTTAGACCTGCAAAAACTTTTTTAGGACCTAAAAAATAATCATAAAATGAAATATATATCATATGCAAGTGCCTCGAAGTGAAACTACTTCAATCACCTTCCTGGTTTGTAAGATATGGCTCCCGAAAGGTAGTTGCCAAAAATTGTTCAGACTTTACAGGCCTATATAAATCCGCAAAAATACATAGTTTCCAAAATTTCTTATTTTAAAAAAGAAATTAGATCTCGTGCTCCTCGAAACGAGCCATAGCACGTCCAATTTGGAGTTTTCTTGCCCAAGATATGGCCTTTCCAAGCGGGACATGCCAAACTAGTGGACTAGTGGAGGGGTTGGAAAAAGTGTGAAAATGTGATTTTAAAGTGCCCAAAAGCTTTCTTCCATCAAACAAATCCTAAAATCCACTCCATAATCTCAAAGAGAAATATATAAAGATGCTTGGGAATATATTCACCTTACAAAATCATCCCTTCATGCATGCTAATTTGCTCCCCAAAAGAGGCCTAAATCAAGATTTTTACTTTCTTGAAAAAATGAGATGAGAGATTTTAGCAAGCTTTTAATCCACTCCTAATGTGGATTTTTCTCGGATTTTTTCATTTTCCATGGTAATATATACATCATACTTCATCTATGTATGCACTAATCCATGGGAAGCTTCTTAAATGATTTCCTTTGTTACTCCCAAAAGTGCAGTTTGGTAAAATTTAACATCTGAATTTTTTTCCTAAAACTACGGGAAGGGGGTTTTTGAGGAAGTAAAATTCCTCCTTAACTTCCTATGCTCTGATACCAATGTAAAGAAACTAATTTTTTGCTTATCATGGCTCTAAAACATGTTGCGCGTTTCCCATAGACCAAACACACAGAGCATCAACATAGTTCATCCACCCAGCCACCGAGCTCCTTTGTTTTTAATCATAAGAGATGTTACTCTCACGTAGATCTCTCTCTCATATATGAGACCTACTTTTGTTCCTTCTACCAAATGGTATAAATACCGATGTGATGCCATGTGGCATCCTTCTCCAAAAGGTGATCCACGCCCAATGAATATCATATGACAGTTCATGATGAAAGGCAATCCAAATGCCTTAATATTAAGGATCTAGCCTCTAATTTGTCACAAAAGGATCAATCTAGATAGAAAAGATCAATTATTTGTGTTGCAAATCAAGTTTTCTTAGCTAGTTTGAAGGGCAAAGGTAAATGGAGCTCCTCTACTAATAAGCGAAAATCAGCTAATGTTGCAAAGTCAAAGAACCAAGACAAAGATGGAAAGAAAAAAGAATAGCATAATAGTTTTGCAAGTAACATAAGACAAATCATCATGTCATTAAGAGTTGTCCAAAATTGGTTGCGAAAGATGTAAAGAATAAGGAAGCTAGAATAGTTGTTGTAGAGGCCTCTACACCTAAAATAGAGTCTTTGAAACTTGTTGAGAATGAACGAATGGGTGTTTACTACTCATTGTAGCTATAAATTCTCTTCTCATGAGCATTGTATGTATGTAGTATGTAGTAAGACTCCAATGTTTTGTATTTCGATAGTGGTGCAACCAAACATATTACCTCCTAATTTTTTTCATTTCATTTGATCTTGCTTCTACTAGGAATACTATCACATGTGCTACAACTCCTGTTATAGTGTCACGGGATTTGGAAAGTTCATGATTACTATTGATGATGATACCTATTTTATATTATTGAATGCCTTATATGTGCTATGTATAAAGAAAAATATGTTATTAGTTTCAACACTAGCCAAGAGTGGATGGTTGTTAAATTTGTTGATGATAGATGTATACTTCATGAGCTCTTGAATGGTGATGATATCATTACTTCTATGTGAGTTCTATAAGCTCATAGATTACTCAAAATTTGAGAACAATTCACCATTTGCAACTCATGATTCGCATGCTTCAGTCCTCTGAATTTCGCTAGTTTGCTTCACTTTCAAATATATCAAAGGGTGTCCTCTTTGCCCAAGCTTGATGCATCTTCTATAAGAAAACAAAAATGATGAATAATGATGGGGTTGGTGGTGCAACTCTAATACCATATAGGAGTTACCACAACATATATAGTATCAAGGTTAGAGAGTAAGAGAGATATTGCTACTCATGGGAATAACACAAGAGATATGGTTGTAATGGAAAGTGGACTCAAGATGAGTAGAAGATGAACTTTGTTAGATATGCTCAATACTCCACCCTCGAATGACCACAAATGATCCATGGTGCTCTAAGTTGTAAGGCCCCCATTTTGAGGAGAAGCCCTTGTGAGAGCCCAGACATTTGTAGAACCCTAAATTCTAAGTTAGATGAGGTCTATGTGTGACCATTGATGGTTATAGATGAGCTATGTGAGCCTAGACATTAGATTTGGTAGGGCATAAACTTCTGGGCCATTGGGTTTCCATTCAAGGTGAAAATAAAGGCCATGTGTTGTCGTCACTCGTGTGGTTTCCCCATAGCACCTTAATGGGGGGGAGTGCAGATGGGGGCTTGCCCCCTTCTACAGGGTCCGAGAGGCCTACCCCTCAACCCATAGGGCCAAGACAGTAGGACTTATGGTCATGGAGATATTCTCAAATTGTATATTTTGCCGACTATTGTGTATCTCCGGATTGTGTTTATCTATACCGACTCCCCTTGTAAAAGCTATATAAGCATGGCCCAGGTTGAGCTTTACATACCATTTTGCACTAGTAAGACCTTCCTCTAGATTCCATCTAAATTGCCATCTAAGCTCCACATTGGGAGCACATGGGTGGACAACACCATCATTGTAACTACATTACGCTCAACAATCTAAGAATTTGAGTTCTCTATCTCTGATTGTGTGTCTATCTTTGTTTGCATTTTTCTCTCAAGTCTATATATTAGTCTATTCCACTCTATTGTTATTTTCTTACATGGTATTAGAGCTCAGGAGGTTCTGAGTGGTGCAAAAGCAAAAATGCAGAGGTTGTAGAGATCTCAAGGACAAAAGAAAGAAGATCTCAAGTGGTATGTCATCATCTAAAACTAGGAATCAAGGAGATTCATCAACAGGAGTAGGTGATAGGAGCAGCAGTGATGTTATCATCCCAACGTTGCAGATACGAACACTAGCCTTCACGGAAGATAAACTTGATGGGTGTGAACTACACCCTGTGGAAGTTGGAAAATCACTTATATCCTTGATTCATAAGAGCTTTTGGAGACTGTTCTTGGGATTGATCATGAGCCCCAAGAAACACATGATCCAAATAACCCCTAGTCGAATGATTCCTCCTTATGTTGATCTTCTACATGCTTGGAAATGTAGAAACACAGATGTACTATGTGCTCTAGTAACAAGTACTTCTGAGAGTGTTCTGACTCTCATTTAGCATACTATCAAGGCATATGAAGCATGGAACATATTGAGAAATCAATATGAAACTCATAATCAGACACGAATCCAAAACTTGGAGAATCAACTAGTAGCAGAAAGGTTTGTTGATGGGGAGACTGCGAAGGTGTTTATCACTCACATAAAGAATCTATGAGATCAAATGGTAAGAGCAGGTGTTCTTTGAATCTGTCCACCTAAGTTTGATGGTTTTGTGACTACTCTTAATACTCAAATCAGAGATCAACCACTAACTTTTGATTAATTCAGTGCCTTACTCATGGAGGAGGATTTGTGGCTCAAGGCAAGGAGTGGTGGCAGCAAAGGAGATGTTGCATTCACAGCAAATGCCAAAGGAGGCAAAGAAGACTCTTCAAAAGATGGAGACGAAAAGAAGAATGACAAAAATAATTTCAAGGGAGAGTGTTTCCACTACAAGAAGAGAGGACACAAAATCCAAGACTATCACATCAAGAAGGTAGAAGAGAAGAGTGGCTCTTCAGAATGCAAGGAATCTACCAACACAGCAAAAACAAATCTTGAGTTATTTGTTATGATAGAGGAGGTGTGCTCCTCGTCTGAAGATTCAAGAACAGATGACTCATGGGTGTTAGAGAGTGGAAAAGACCTTTACAATTCCTTATAGCCTCTAAAGGAACCCATCACAGTAAAGGTATGGAACAATGCAAAATTTCCTACAGAGGGTGAAGGTATAGTTTCTTTCATTAACTCTAATGGTGATATCAAAAAGCTTTCAAATGTGTTGTATGTTCCACAAATAAAACAAAATCTGCTTTCAGTAGCTTCTATAATTGATCAAGGTTATCAAGTATATTTCAGTAAAATAGGAGCTAAGATTATGGACAGTAACAAAAACATTGTTGGGACTGGCATAAGGAGGAACAACCTGTATAAGTGTGTGCTCTTACAACCACTAAAAATGTGGGCACAAGTAAGCTATGGCATGAGAGATTCAACCACTACCCTGTATTGAAGGAGATGTGTAATAAAGTAAGTCTATGATCTAGGGATCCGATGGCTTCAGACAGATCTGAAATCGGATACCATTTGGTCACTCGTCTGTACCAAAGATCTCAAGAATAGACTCAAGAATAAGTCATGTGCTCTCATATTCAAGTAATCTACTTAGCCTAGAGGTTAAGTCTCATGGTTGTGAAGGAAGAGGTCTTGGGTTCAACTCCCATGGGGAGCATGGGAAGAGAGTTTTGCCCAAAGAGCTCTAGAGCCTTCTAACTCAAGTTAACGTGAGTTAACTTGAGTCCAGTGGACTTAACTCAAGAGGTGAGTACAACAACCACTAGTGGACTCTAGTGGAAGGTACTAAAGTAGTGGTCGAGATCACTCCAGCCACTAATAGACTCTAGTGGTGGATATGAAAGGAGTGGAGGAGATTGCACATGCACTTGTGGACTCTAGTTACATTTGTGGTCCTCATTAGTTCAAGCAGCTATATATACAGGCATAAGGTTGGGAGGAGAGTCATCTCTCAAGCATGTGGTGGTTGTAATCCTTGTTCTCTTGCATTGGTATCAGAGCTCTAAGGTTGAGCTTCCATGGAGACCTTGATAGGCTCACCATCATCTTCTGTAGAGATTTCTTGGAAATCTTGTCGAGACCTTTCATCATTCAATTTTCATACGCGTGCGCATCTCTCTCCACCCGAGTCTGTAGCTTTGTATCTTCATTGTTACTGTCAAGTATTCTGAGTAGCAAAAGCTTAGCGATCATCTCTGCCTTCAGCCCCGCAGCGGACTCGAACTCAGAACCTCTCATGCAGAGAGTTCTGGCCTATCCACAAGCCCAACAGCGCTCGCGGACTCCTGTTTCGCAGCCAGTTTATTTTGATCTGTTTTTTCGGCTGAAGATCAAAGCATTCATCGAGGAGCAAAAGATAATGATCATCTCTATTGTGAGCCCGCAGGGATTTGAACCCGAAACCTCCCGTCAGGGAAGCGCTGGCCTATCTATGAATCCAAAGGCGTTCGTGATCTCCAATTCTTGAGCTTCTTATCTTCTCAGTATATACGCGCTCAAAGAGGACTTCGCACAGAGCCGAAAAGAAGCCGCATGGACATCTGCTGTGAGCACACAGGGGAATCGAACACACGTTCCCTGTTTGGGAGACTGCTTGCCTATGCACAAGGCCATGCAGCCGATCACAACCGTCCGCAGCTTAATTTCATTTGATTTCCACGCAGAAGAAGACAATATAATCAAGGAGATAGAAAAGCATCGTCGAGATTTGATCCCTCGTCTCTCACAGAAGATGGCACTCTCCTGTCAACGAAGCAGACGGCTGTTCGAGATCTGCATTCGGCCGGAGTACTTCTTATGGTGAGATACTGCTAAAGCAGACGCAGTCCAAAAGAGCTGAAGTTTCATCAGGAGGGCACCGGGAATCGATCCCGCGACATTGCAAAGAGATTACAAAGCCTTATCCACTGAAGTAGAGACTTTTGGTGTTACTATCTCTGCATATTATTTTCTGTTCTAATCCAATCTCTGCTCTACTAATCCCGAGCCGAGATGTTCTCATTTTGTTTACGCTTTGGAGTTTGCTCATTACCCCAACCGAACCCGAGTGCATATCTGTGCTGATCAAAGCTGTAGAAAGCTAAAAGTTCGAGCAAAGTTCAAAGGAAGTGGAGCTATGGAGTAAAGATCCAGAGGCCTTTGGTGATCAAAGTCAAACCAACTTTGAATTCGGACCAAAGTCTTGAGAGAATCACTCTTCCAAAGGATCAAGGGAAGGACGTAGCTTTATGTGAAGCTAAGTATTTTCCAGTTTTTGCTTGGCCTTAATGCTTGATTTATTTTGTTTTCATTATTCTACACTTAATCCTAGATGCACATTGAAATAGCCAAGATTTCAATTGATTAAGTCTAGATTAGAATAATGAATTAATCCATTTCTCATTCCAAGCATTAGTTTGCATTAAGGAAAGACTTGATTTCAAAAAGATCCTTGTGCATCAAAGAATGTATTTTGGTAGTTTAAATACATATTTCCTTTCCATTGAGTAAGTTTTCTATTGCACCTCAAGGGTATGTTTTTATATCATAGTGCATTAGGACAAAGGAAAGGATATACATGCATCAGGATTGCATGATATACATTCTTAGTACAAGAAAAAATCGTGCATCAAGCTCATGCATGATTGTTGTATTATTTTTTGGGCATGCAAAGAACATGCATGCATACGCATGTGAGCATATGCTTTTGCATGTAGATACATGCATTTGCATGATAGAATGGAATGCTGTTTGCAAGTAGATATGAGAATGTACTCTCTTAGTATTTAGCTTACTTTATAAAGCTCGCAGTTTGACATTAGGGAAGACCAAGGACTAGTTAGTTGCAAAGACATACTAGTTCTAGTTTGCAACTCAAGTAATTAGTCGATTTCTTCCCAAGTCGATACTCCGCTATCAAAGACAAATACTTAATGATAATTAAGTATGATAGATGTCTTGCTAGGTATAAGTAAGCACTAGGAGAAAGTTAAGTAATAAATTTTCTTGATAACCAAGAAAATTTAATTACTTGCAAACTCTTTTATGATGTATGATGATAATTAGAAAGTCATGCGGATAAGCTTTACTTGATTAGTTATACTTTATGTAACTTCTCAAGCATCCCAAGGTTGGATGAGAACGTCAACTATATTTCCAAGTTCCTTGAGTACTCTTCTATTTAGAAGATTCCGAAAGTTTAAAGAAGTTTCTTTGTGGTTTCAAGATTTGTATCTCATGATGAAACCTCGGTAAGTAACTTTTTGGAATTGAGATATGAAATAGTCAAGCCTTCTATTTCATGTGAGATCATTCTCCTACCATGTTCAAGATCAATTTATTTTTGGGAAGGTAGATGTTCCAAGTAGAGGATCTTAATTGATTCATGAACTCTTCCCAAAATACACATAAATTCATATTATGTGATAGGTCCAAGGAATGATGAAGGCAAAACCTCTTTAGGATATAAATGTTTTGCCAAGATATAAAGGTACCAATCTTTTATAAATGTTCATTTGATTTCATCAAGGGGTGATGGAAATCAAAGGTCAAACCTCAACATCAATTGATCCTTGACGTCAATAAAAGGATGTTAGGTTCTATAGTTGCATCTCTGGTAAATGATACAACTAGCTAAGCAATCTTTAGGAAACTAATATAAGTCCCTAAGGACTTGAAGCAAGTGTGAACTTTTCATTTAGGAATAGAAAGTTCCAAGAAATGGATTTTCAATCCATGAACTTCTCCTAAACAAGTTATAAAGTTCAAAGTTGTGTTCACAGTAACATTACTATTGGATCAATCATCAATAGATGCTTGGACTTTAAACATAATTTTGATTGGTGAAATATGTTTAAAGGACTCTAGTAACATCTGAAGATTGACCAATAATAATGAGTTTTGTATCAAACTCAAGAATAGAAGTCGATATCACATAAATGAAAGTTCAACTTAAACTTTCATAGTGGCATGGGAAACCATCTCCAAAAGGTGATATTTTGTCTCTAGTTTGATACTCAGGAAATGAATACAATTGAATCAGTAAATTTTTTGGATATTATTTGAAAGAATTTCTTTCAAATGTTCTTTCAATATTGCAAAAGATTCCAAGATGAATCATTTGCTCAAGTTATTCCTTAGAAGGAATCTCAAGTCTTTGAAGAAATGGCATTCTTTCAAGTATTGAGAATTAAATTCTTCATACTCTTTAAACAATAAGTAAGTAGTTCCCGGACATCCCAAACCACTAGAAGTGGTATTTCAAGTCCTATTTGTGATATAACCTAAAGGTATATCAAAGATTCTTAGCTTTAGAATCTAAGAGGCATAAGTGTATGCTTGGACTTGAGAAAGATCTCTAAAAATCCTGCAGGTAAGCAAAGAAGCTTTAGATAGTTTAAGAGATCTTAAAAGATAAAGACTAAGTCTTTATTTTTGTCGCAAGTATCAACCAGACTTGATCAAATTTGGCCATGCTTGTCCAAAGAATGTGCGATTGGAACTACTTTATAGATTGCCCAAGTATTGGCAATAAAATTCCTTTTGGGAATTATTCACTCAGGTTCCATTTATTCGATGGAAAACTGTGAAAAAGAGTAAGTTGTTCCAAGTCTGAACAGAGTAAAGAAATTCCAAGAATGTAGTCTGCAACCGTGAAAATGATAATTAAGTCTGTGGAAGGTAAAACATAAGTGTTTACCTATCCTTAAAGGGATTTTGGTACAAATCCAGAAAGCATGAGCGGATGCTTAAGACTTAAGCAGTAAAGAGATTCCTAAATAAAGTCCCCGGGGTAGGTACCTAAAGCAACAGTAAACAAAGGAATCTAAAGACAAGAAGTCAAAAGCTCTTGTCGCTACAAAATTGGTCAAGAATAACCAATTGAACTTGAATTTGAGAAATTCAAGAACTTGGAATTCTGATTGGTTTTCATTTGAAAACCCTAGTAAAAAGGATTGGAGATATTCTATTAAAGGTTTTTCAAGTTCCCAAGGATAAGCACAAGATCGTGAAATGATCATGTCAAAGGATTAAAACCTAGAATATCAAGATAGAGATAGTACCTGAAATTGCAAAATTCTTATCAAGAATTAAAGCTAGAAGATACTCTATCAAGAGATATTTAGACTTTAGGATAAGAATCACCCACACATTAATGTGAATATAAAATAGGGTGGTATGGGACACCAGATTTTATACTCAGATTGATGTAGGAAAGATGGTATGGGACATCGGACCGTGGGATGATAATTATCTTTTAGTCCTAGTTTACATTTTTGAAGTTAGGTTTCATCCTCAAGGGAATTAAGACTTCAAGGAAAGTTTAATTCGTAAAGAATGAAAGTAGTATCTTACGATACTTCAAGATGACTTCAAGATCAAGGAAATTGAAGATATGAAGTAAGGAACTTCCAAGATCTTCTTAGAACACTTCAAGCTTAAGTGTTATTGATCAGAAATATTTGATAAATTTCCGAAAGAAGTTGGACTTTGACTTTGAGTTGATCTTTTCAACTAAAGATTCAATTGACTAAGTCAAGTATCAAGTTCCTAGTGTAACTTGATAAATTCACTCTTTTAGACTCAAAGAAATGCACAAGAATTGCATTCACGATTAGGAGTCGAAAAGACTGAATGTGACATGAACTTAGTCTCAAGTGAAGCATTATTTGAAAACTAAACTCATCGATAGAACCTCAGTGGGTCGACACACTGATGTTGGTTACCACACTAGTATCTTGTGGTTGGATGATGTTTTTGATTTTCTTTGAATCTTTTTGAGAATCCAGCTTATTTCTCTTAAAGATAAAGACAATGCTTCAATATCCTGTTGAAATAGATCTTTGAAAAGTTGAAGTCCTGAGTCATCTAGTCTTTGACTCATAACAAATTTATGTTTGAATTGGTTGTACAGAGTCTTAGTTATTTCTTTCCGCTTTCCAAATCTTTTGAAATTGACTCAGATATAGTATCTGATTCCTTTTGCAAAAGACCAGGGTTAGCCGGTTAGAATAAAATAACTAACTTGAACATCCTAGATAGATGTTATGTACAAGAACCTTTTCAATCTTCAAAAGGTGATAAGTCTAAGTGGACTTATTCATTTGAGTTTGCTTCAAGTTATAGCATAAATGATTTCCTGGAGTCCAGTATACTCTAGAATAGGGAAGTTAGGAATTGCTCATCAGATTGACAATTCCCAAGAACTTTCAGTTAAAAGTCTTTGAGAAAAGTGTCCTAAGTTGGACAATTTTCATTTTGAATTTGAATTGGTGAAGTTAGTATGGTTGATTCCACCGAAATGGTAAACTTTCTCTTACAGTTTACATAGGATTTTTTCAACTCATAAGGACAAAGTAGTCCTCTAGTCGAGTGAAAAAATCAAGTAACTGTTAGATCAAAGTAAACCATTGTATAAACATCTATAGTTAGATGTATGGGACAATCAAACTTCAAGTTCTCCAAAACAAATTCAAGTGAATCAAGAGTTCTCAAAGTCTTGTGAGGGATAAGAATCCCACCTTCATTACTAAGCCCATGCACCAGTTATGCCTAGAAATGGACTAGTAATTTGAATCTACCTAGTTCACATGTTTGTGCCTAGATCGCACATCCAGAAACTGTGAATTAGCCAGGGATGTCATTAGATCCACCCTCATTATTCTTCACTAGTTTGTACTTTGTCCCATTCATCAAAGTACAAAACCAGATAGTGTTTTGAATCATTTGGGCAAGGATGCCACCACAGAGATGAGACATGTTCTTCCAGTTCTAGAACATGACCATGTTCTTCCAGTTTTAGAACATGAGGCTCGGGGGTTGCCTACAGTTATATATATAGCTTTATTTTCGAGGACGAAAATCTTTCCCAAGGGGGGAAGAATGTAATAAAGTAAGTCTATGATCTAGGGATCCGATGGCTTCAGACAGATCTGAAATCGGATACCATTTGGTCACTCGTCTGTACCAAAGATCTCAAGAATAGACTCAAGAATAAGTCATGTGCTCTCATATTCAAGTAATCTACTTAGCCTAGAGGTTAAGTCTCATGGTTGTGAAGGAAGAGGTCTTGGGTTCAACTCCCATGGGGAGCATGGGAAGAGAGTTTTGCCCAAAGAGCTCTAGAGCCTTCTAACTCAAGTTAACGTGAGTTAACTTGAGTCCAGTGGACTTAACTCAAGAGGTGAGTACAACAACCACTAGTGGACTCTAGTGGAAGGTACTAAAGTAGTGGTCGGGATCACTCCAGCCACTAATAGACTCTAGTGGTGGATATGAAAGGAGTGGAGGAGATTGCACATGCACTTGTGGACTCTAGTTACATTTGTGGTCCTCATTAGTTCAAGCAGCTATATATACAGGCATAAGGTTGGGAGGAGAGTCATCTCTCAAGCATGTGGTGGTCGTAATCCTTGTTCTCTTGCAAGATGCAATGTAGGGGTATGGTTGCACACCTACCATCGATTGTATAAATGAAGGAACCATGTGAAGCTTGCATGATGGGCAAGCAATAGAGGAAGGTGTTTCTAGAAGAAAGCAAGAAGAGGGCAAGCTATCCTGTAGAGTTGGTGCATGCTGACTTGTGTAGAAAAATGCCTACATAGGCCTTTGGCAAATCTTCCTACTTCATGTTACGTGTCGACAACTATAGCAGGAAGATGTGGGTGTACTTCCTTTATGATAAGGTTCAAGCTTTTGGTAAGTTTAAATAATGGCTTTAGCTTGTTGAAACTGAAACAGGGAAGAAGATGAAGAAATTCAAGACAGACGATGGTGATGAGTTCACATCAACAAAATTTGAAGATTTCTGCAAGAGTAAGGGAGTCAAGCATCAACTCATAGTGGCACATAGTCATCAATAGAACAGTGTTGCAGAACATTGGAATCGAACCATCATGGAGATGGCAAGGTGCATGTTGAAGGGAAAGGATTTGCCTAATCAATTTTGGGTAGAGTCTATCAACACTGTTGTCTACATCTTGAATCAAAGCTACACCAAGGCACTTGATGGAAATACTCCACAAGAAGCCTGCATTGGTGAAAAGCCTTATGTTTCCCATTTCAAATTATTTGGAAGTGAATTTTATGTACCTGTTCTAGATAGGGAGAGAAACAAGCTTCAACCAAAAAGCATCAAATGTATCTTCCTATGGCACAATGAAGATAAGAAGGCTTATAAGCTTTATGGCCTTGAGGCTAAGAAGATCACGGTGAGTTGCGATATGGTGTTTAAGGAGGAGCAGCCACATGCAGTGGAGGAGGAAAAGAGAGCTTCCATTTTATCATCAAGTGAAGGGGCAATCCACTATCAACATGTCCCAAGAGCTATCCCTTCTACAAAAGAGAATGAAGCATCATCTTTAGATGATGATTCTGAAAGTCACCAACCTACCATCACCCAAGTGGAGAATCCATTGCCACATTGGGTGAGGTAGCTCTTTGACTCTGCAAACCCCATCCCACAATCACTAGAAAAGGTTGTAGATGGATTGAGGCAATCACATAGAATAAAGGAACAAAGATGGGCAAGCACCCATATCTCATTCAAGAAGAAGCAAAGGGACCAACCAATGTGGAAGAGGCGCTACACCATCGGAATTGGAGGGCTGCCATGCAAACAGAATACAACAATATCATGAAGAATGGAACTTGGGAGCTAGTGGATCAACCCCCTAAGCATAAAGTCATTGGCACCAAGTGGGTCTCGAAGCTAAAGTACAAGGCTAACGGTACTCTAGAAAAGTACAAAGCAAGACTTGTTGCATAGGGCTAATCACAAGTTGAAGGCATTGAATTTTGTGAATCATTTGCCCTAACTGCAAGAATGACTACTATTTGATTAGTACTAGATGTGGCTACATATAAATGTTGGCCAGTCTATCACATGGATGTCAAGTCAGCATTCCTGAATGAATACCTCAAGGAGGAGGTATATGTGTCTCAGCCACCAAGGTTTGAGGCTCCCCATTCAGAGAACAAGGTATGTAAGCTGAAGAAGGCATTATATGGGCTGAAACAAGCCCCTAGAGCATGGTACCAATGGATAGAGAAGTATCTCTTGGATCTAGGTTTCAAAAGATATGCTTCTGATGCTAACTTGTATGTTCTAAAGAGAGGAGGGAAGGGTATTGTGCTTGTACTCTATGTAGATGACCTTGTGATTACAAGAAATGATGATGGTCTTCTTCAACAAAGAAAAGATGCCCTGAGTTCATAATTTGAAATGACATACTTGGGCTTAATGCATTATTGCTTAGGCCTTGAAGTTTGGCAGGAACCAGGGAAGATTTTCATCTCTCAAGAAAAGTACGCAAGACAGATATTGAAGGCATTTGACATGGAGGATTGCAAGGAAATTTCTACACCTATGGAGGTCAACATAAAATCATCTATTGAAGATACTTCATCTCCAGTAGATATTAGAAGATATAGGAAATTAGTTGGAAGTCTCATCTACTTGTGCAATAGCAGACTAGATATCTCTTTTGGTGTTGGAGTAGTAAGCAGGTTCTCTAATAAGCCTTGCCAAACACGTTGGAAGGCAAGCATGCAGATACTCAGGTATGTGAAGGGAACCAGTGATTATGGTATTCTTTATGAAGAAGGGCCATCTTTGGTCAGATACTGTGACTCAAATTGGGCAGGAGATATTGATTACAAAAAAACAGTTTCTAGGTATTGCTTTTCTTTTGGATCACGGATTTTCTCTTCGATCAATAAGAAGCAACCGACTCTAGCATTATCTTCTACTGAACCTGAGTACAAAGTTGCATGTGTTGCAGCATGTGAAGCAATATGGCTGAGGAGGATCCTATGGCACATAGGAATACAAGGATAGGAGGCTATAGCGTTGAAATGTGACAACCAAAGTTGTATGGCCATTGTGAAGAATCCTGTTTTCCATGCACATACCAAGCACATAGAAATTCAGTATCACTATGTGCATGAATTGATTGAGGATGAGGTCAAGGAGATAAGCTATTGTCCAACTAAAGAAAATGGGGTAGACATCTTCACCGAGGCTCTTGGGAGAGAGCTTCTTTGACACTTTCCAAAGCTTGGGATTGGTCCAAGGAGGTAGTTCACCACAGGGTGCACATTGAGGGGGGGTGTTAGATATGCTCAATATTCCACCCTCAAGTGACAAACTAAAGAAAATGGAGTAGACATCCTCACCAAGGCTCTTGGGAAAGAGCAACCTCTTTCATACTTTCCAAAGCTTGGGATTAGACCAAGGAGGTAGTTCACCACAGGGTGGAAATTGAGGGGGGTGTTAGATATGCTCAATACTCCACCCTCAAGTGACCACAAATGATCCATGGTGCTCTAAGTTGTAAGGCCCCCATTATGTGGAGAAGCCATTGTGAGATCCCGGACATTTTTGGAACCCTAACTTCTAAGTTAGATGAGGTCTATGTGTGACCGTTGATGCTTATAGATGATATATGTGATCCGAGCCATTAGGTTAGGTAAGGCATAAAATTTTGGGCCATTGGGTTGCCATTCAAGGTTAAAATAAAGGCCTTGTGGCATCACGTGGTTTCCTTATAGAACCTTAATGGGGGGAGTGCAGAGGGGGGCTTGCCCCCCTTCTGCACTCCCCCCTTATGCAGAGTCCAGCAGGCTTATCCCCTTGGCCCATAAGGCCAAGACGATAGGACTTCTGGTCATGGAGATATTGTCGGATTGTATATTTTGTCGACTATTGTGTATCTCCCGATTACATTTATCTATATGGAATCCCCTTGCAAAAGCTATATAAGCATGGCCTAGCTTGAGCTTTACGTAACATTGCGCACTAGTAAGCCCTTCATCTAGATTCTGTCTAGATCGCCATCTAAGCTTCACATTGGGAGCCCATGGGTGGATAGCACCATCATTAACTACATTATGCTCGGCAATCTAAGAATTGAGTTCTCTATCTCTCAATCTGTGTCTATCTTTTTCTACATTTTTCTCTCAACTCTGTCTATTAGTATATTCTTCTCTGCTGTTATTTCCTTACAAACTCAACTCAACTCAAATCAAACTTGTAACTCTAATACATGCAACTCAAATACTACACAAGATAAGGGCTATGGGCCAACCCAATGGATACTAAGATGGATACCCTATGATTCCAAACACTACAAAATATGATCCTACATGGGGGGACATCCTTATAAGATCCTCCAAGCCTAAGTCAGCCTATCCATGTTCTAGGGTCATGGTAGCTTGATCCATACTAAAACTAATCTCCACCATTGATCTATGGGGTAAATCCAATGGTAGAAAGGTAGGATAAACAACCATTTGTTTGTAGCTCTTGATCCTGTGTAATCCACAATTAGGATCAAATCTGGATCCAATGGCCCATAGAAAATAGAACCTTCCCCAATTAAGAAAGCTATTTTTGTTTCTAGCCCTTATTTTAAGTTGATCCTCACATAGGATCAATCTCAAATCTAATGGCTTAGAAGTAACCTTCCTAACTATCCATCTATGGTCTACTCTAGACCTCATCTGACCTCAAAGTTAGGAACCTACCAACTAAAAGCACTCTCACATGGCATAATCTCATAATGGAGGCCTTACAGAATAGATTTTCATGGAACAATGGTGGTGCTACATAAGGGGGATTCATTGAGCATATCGAACACCCCCTCTCAATGCCATCCAAAGGTAAACTACCTTCTTCATATGATGCCAATTTTTCCATGAGGGTGGAGCATTGACCATGTCTAACACCCCCCCCCCACTCAATGTCCACCCGAAAATGAAATACCTCCTTGGCCCAATGCCAAGTCTTTAAAGATGTATCTGGGGGTAGATCCTTTGTAAGCACTTTTGTGAAGGTACTTTTTGCATCTTCATGGTTGAATAACACACTATTTCCACCATCCGTCTTGAGTGTCATTGCTTGCTAAATCTTGAATTTTCTTCATGATTTCTATTTGCAAACCTAATCCGAATTCTAATGGCAAAATTGAGATTGTGTATAATTCTCCATAAGTAGATAATACTACCAAATACCTTCATGTTGCTCCCAATGCCTATCTATTGGTACAATGATCTTAGGGATTTCTATTTGCAAACCTAATCCAAATTCTAATGGCAAAATTGAGATTGTGTATAATTCTCCATAAGTAGATAATACTACCAAATACCTTCATGTTGCTCCCAATGCCTTCTTCAACTTACATAATATGTCCTTTGAATGTGGATTCCCAAACCCTAGTGGCTCAGACACATGTACCTCTTCATTGAGTTCAACATTCAATTTTTTTTATTTGACATGTAGCATGAAAAGTTGCCACTTCATTTGAGTTGCTACCATTAGTATGATAGAAATACTCATCATAAGAGAAAATGAGTCTTGAAAACCAAAAACCTTCACTAGTGAAAGTTCTTGTGCTACCAATGTATCTTGATAGCATCCTAAGATGCCTTCTATCATGTCCTTCATATGTCACAGTCACACCCACTTGGTGCTAGTGACCTCCCATGCTTCATTCTTCATTAAGATATCATAGTTGGCTTGCATAACCTCCATCCATGCTGGATCCACAAGTTTTTCATCTTCAATTATCAGCTTCTTTACTTCCTTCATAATCTCAACCATCATGGTTATGGTGACTATGTGAGTAGAAGCCCACCTTTTCTCCTCTATTCTCTGTGATCTTATTGGTGCTTGTACCTTCTCTTCAATAGTTGTTGGGATAGAATTACTCTGACCATAGAGCTTTTTTACCCATTGTAGTGAAAACTAATCTATTTGGGTGATTTCAGGTTGGTGGGATCTCTTTTCACCATTTGATGATGATTCTTTCTCCTATTCTTGGTAGGGATGACTCTTGGGCTAGCTACATAGAAGATTACCACTTCCCTTGATGATAGAGTGGAAGCTCCTTCCTTGTTCTCTAGTGCATATGGCTGCTCCATAAACACCACATAGCGGCTTCCTTTGATCTTCTTTGCCTCATGGTCATATAATATGAAAGCCCTTTGCTTTTCACAATCACCTAAGAAGATGCATCTCTTGATTTATTATTCCAACTTGTTCTTCCTTTGACCTAGGACAAGAGCATAACACACACTCAAAAATTCTTAAAGTGTGAGACTGATGGATTCCTTCAAATGTCCAATTCATAGTGAATCTTTCTAATTTGATTAGGAACGCCCATGCCTTCCCTCATACACATTGCCATCTCAACAATGGTATGACTCTTGCATTCCATAATGCCATCTTGATGTGATATGTGAGGTTTTACTATTTTATGCCTTTGTGAGATCTGATACCATGTAAGAAAACAAAAATGATGAATAATGATGGACTAGTGGTGCAACTCTAATACCGTGTAGGAGTTACCACAAGCTATATAGGATCAAGTTTAGAGAGAAAGAGAAATATTACTAATCATGGGAATAACACAAGAGATATGGTTGTAATGGAAAGTAAACTCAAGATGAGTAGAAGATGAACTCAACTCAAATCAAATTAAAATCATAACTCTAATACAATGCAGTTGAAACACTACACAAGATATAGATGGTTCTATCCACCCTTGCATTTCCTATATGGAGCTTGGATGGTGATATAGATAGATGCTAGGTGAAGGGCTATAGGCCAACACAATGGGTACTAAGATGGATACCCTATATGTTCTAAGCATTACATTGGGATGGGAACATCCTTATAAAGTCTTCAAAGCCTAAGCTGGCCTACCCATGTTCTAGGGTTGTGGTAGCCTAATCCATGCCAAAAATAATCCCCACCATTGATCCATGGGGTAAATCCAATGGTAAAAACATAGGATCAACAACCATTTGTTTGTAGCCCTTGATCTTGCTAAATCCGCACTTAGGATCAAGTCTAGATCCAACAACCCACATCAGATAGACCCTTCCCTAAGCTAAGAAAGCTATTTTTGTTTCTATCCCTTGATATAGGTTGATCCTCACAAAGGATCAATCCCAAATCCAATGGCTTAGAAGCTACCTTCCTAACTTTCCATCTATGGTCTACTCTAGACTTCATCTGACCTCAAAATCAGAAACCTACCAATGTCCAACACTCTCGCATGGCTTCTCCTCATAATGGGGGCCTTAAAAAATAGAGTGTCATGGAACAATGGTAGTGCTACATAAGGGTGAGGCATTGAGCATATCTAACACCACCCCTTAGCGTCCACCGAAAGGTGAACTACCTTCTTGGAATGCTACCAAAATTCCCATGAAGATGGAGCATTGACTATGTCTAACATCTTCTAATAATGTATTTGAGGTTTGTATTTTGTGTAAAATGCAACATTCTTTAGTTCCCAAAAATGATTAAGAGCTACATATAAATTTTAGCTTGTTCATAGTGATGTCTATGGTCCTATGCAAACACCTTCATTTGGGAATCACCTATAGTTTGACTTTCATTGAGTTTATCAATTGAAAGCAAAGTCCAAAGTATTTATGTGCTTTAAATAGTTCATTGATATGGCTAAAGAAATTTTAGCATGTAAAATGGGCAACCTTCATTATAATCAAGAGGGGAAGTATATGTCTTTTGAGCTTAATGCATTTCTATCTCAGCATGAGATAAAACTTCACTATGGGGTGTTGTATTCACATCTTTGAGTTTCTGAGAGGAAGAACGGATCTCCAATGAAAATTGCAAGGTGTAAGGTGAAAAGTTAGGATTTACCACATAAATTTTGACTGGAGGATGTTATGTGTGTAGCATGTGTACTTAGCAGGCATCCTACCAAAGCATTGCAGCCTATCACTCTATATGAGGCTTGGCATGTTCGCAAGCATCTCTTGCTCATTATCATGATTTTGGTTGTTTGGCATATACATTTGTGTGTGAACAACAATGTAGAGGTATAGCTTCTTTTGCATTAGATTGTTATGCAATGATTGTCTCTAGTCTTTGAGATGAGAATGAGACTGTTTCTTTTGATGAACCACATAATTCAAAAAATTGGATAGTTGATATGCAATAAAAATATCAGGCTATTAAGAATAATGGTACTTGGTCTTTATGTGATTTTCCTCCAAGAAAAAGGCCATTGGCACTAAATGGATACAAGCTAAAACATAAGCATGATGGAACACTTATTAGGTATAAGGCTAGACTTTTTACCAAAGGTTATGCTCAAGAGAAAGGCATTGATTTTGATGTGACATTTTCTCCCGCATGTTGAATGACAATGGTTCATAGCATTTGTGCACTTGCATATGATATGGTTGGGATGTTCATCAATTGTACATTAAAGTTGTGTTTCTAAATTGTGATTTACATGAAGAACTGTCCATACATTGGCCCCATGGTTTTGTGTGGAAAAGGCATGAAAACAAAGTGTGTGAGTTGAAAAATGCATTGTATGGATTGAAGCAATCTCCACATGGTTTGAAAAGATACATGTCTACTTGTTATCATATGGATTTGAGAAGAGTCAAATTGAGAGCACCTTATATGTTAAGTGTAGAGATGATGTACCTTGGATCATTGTTGTATATGTTAATGATATGCTACTTACTCATCATAATAAGAAGTTGGTTGTTGAATGAAATGTTGATTTGCATGCTTTTTTGAGATGTCAGATTTAGTGCATTTGCATCATTATTTGAGCATTTAATTTATGCAAGTTGATGGAGGAATAAATTTGCATCAAACAAAATACAGTGACAAATTATAGTAGCATTTTGGCTATCATTTTATCAAATGGTTTATATGTGCTAGGTATCAAGGAAAATCTATTATCCCTTTCAGCACTAGACAAGATTGGTTGGTTGTTAAATTTGTTGATTACAGATGCACAATTCATGATCTTGTAGATGGTGATGATGTTAGTTCTTTCATATTGTCAAATGCCTTATCTATGCTAAGGATCAAGAAAAAATTGTTATCAATTTCAACACTAGCCAAGATTAGCTACTTGTTAAATCTTTTTATGAAAATTGTATAGTTCATGATCTCTCGAATGGTGATGATATCTTTTTCTTCTAGAATTTTATGTAATTGGTTGTATAAGCTCCTAGATTATCCAAAATTTGAAAATGGTTTACCATGTGTTGGTCATGATTCTCAAGCTATTTTAGATGCAAAATTTTGGCATGCATGCTTCTATCCTCTGAATTTTGCTAGCTTTCTTAGCCTTCAAAAATTCAAAATGGTTTCCTCTCTACCCAAACTTGAGGCACCTTGTAAGGTTGTATTTGAGGGTTGTATTTTGGGAAAAATGAAGCATTCTTCCTTTCCCAAAGATAGTTCACTTAGATTTCCATATGAATTGTAGCTTGTTCGTAGTGATGTTTGTTGTCCTATGTAGACAACCTGCATCACCTATACTTCATCTTTCATTGGTGAATTTTCTAGCCATGCATGGGTTTACGAATTGAAAGAAAATTGCAAAGTGTTCATCTGCTTTAAACAATTTGTCATTATGGCTGAAAATTTGTTAGCATGTAAAATGGGCACCCTTCATTTTGATTAATGGGAGAAATATATACTACATATCCTTTGGCTTGATGTTGTTACGTGTGTAGCATATGTACTTAACGTGTGTCCTACCGAAGCATTTTAGTCTATCACTCTATGTGAAGCTTGGCATGGTTGTAAGCCATCTATTTCTCATCTACACGTTTTTGGTTTTCTATCATATGTATTAATTCCTAAACAACAAAATAGAAAATTGGATGATAAGGCCATGAAATGTATTTTTGTTGGGTATTATTCAAAAAGCAAAGAGCATTTTCTACATCATCCACAAATTGAACACAATATAGTTAGTCATGATGTTTTTCTATGGAAGATGCAATTCAACCCTTGATGTAACAAGGAGATATCATTCAACTCAAAGGATGTCTATGACACTTTGCTACCTCTTTTTGTAGGTGGATAGTCAAATGTTGCACCTAGTGAGGCGATTTCTCATCCTTCACATGTTTCAAATCATGATGCAAATCATTCTACTTCTCATGCAGATTTACATGATGCACTTATTTATGAGAGAACTCACATTAAAGAGGCAAAAACCATGACAAAATAGTTGGTGCAAAGCTTGAGAGATAGCAAGTTACATGCAACTTTATCATAACATACTTGTTCAAGCTCTCAAAATGCTTCTTTTGCATCAGATTTTTATGCAATGGTTCTTAGTCTTGGTGATGAGAATGAGCGTGTTTCTTTTGATGAACCATATCATTTAAGAAATTGGATACTTGATATGCAGTTAGAATATGATGCTATTATGAATAATGGTACTTTTACTTTATGTGAATTTCCTCGAGGCAAAAAGGCCATTGACACTAAATGGGTATACAAGTTGAAACATAGGCGTGATGGAGCACTTGATAGGTATAAGGATAGGCTTGTTGCCAAAGGTTATGCTCAAGAGAAAGGCACTGATTTTGATGAGACATTCGCTCCCATGTGTTGAATGACAACCATTTGTAGCATTTGTGCACTTGGACATCATCATGGTTGGAATGTACACCTATCAAACATAAAAAATAAATTTCTTAATGTTGATTTACATGAAGGAATTTATGTAGTTTAGCCCCATGGTTTTGTGTATAAAGGGCATGAAAATATATTTTCAAGTTGAACAATGCATTGTATGGATTGAAGCAAGTACCACTTGGTATGAAAAGATACATGCCTACTTGCTAGCACATGGATTTGAGAAGAGTCCGACTCGGAGTGCCTTATATGTTAAGCACAGAGATAATGTACTTCTCATCATTGTTGTATATGTTGAAAACATGCTACTCATTGGTTCTAATGAGAATCATGTTGTTGTATTTAAGTTTGGTTTGCATGCCTCTTTGGAGATATCGAATTTGGGACATTTGCATCATTATATGTGCATTAAATTTATTCAAAATAATGGGGTAATAGCTTTGTTTCAAGCGAAATGCATTGACACATTATCGCTACATTTTAGTGTTAGAGACTCCCAACCTATTAGCACTCCCATGGAAACAGGTATGGGACTGAGTAGCCACGATGTTGGAGATGCATTTGATATTGTTCTTCATCAATAAGTTGTTCAATGCTTGATTTACTTATGCATAATTGGACATAATGTTTCTTTTTTGTTCTCTTAGATGAATAGGTTTATGCATTGCCCAAGTTTCAATCATTGGTTGGAAATTAAGTGCATCTTATACTATTTGAGTGGTACCTGACTACTTGGACCTTTTATCCCATGTGGGGATAATTATTTCCAGATTTACATGATTTTTCTCGCTCAAATTGGGTTGGTTGCTATGATACTTAGGTGTCCACCAATGGGTTTTGCTTCATGCTTCATAGCTCATGCATATCTTGGTTTAGCAAAAAGAAGCCTACTATGGCCACTTCTTGTTGTGAGGATGAGTATAAGGTAGCTTTCACAACTACTATAGGGTAGTATAGGGAGATGGAGTGTAGGGTGGTTGCACCGAGGCTGAGTATAGGGTGGATTTCACAACTATTATTATGTGTGGCTTAGATGGCTTTTGTTTGATTTAGATTCATGGAGGTGTGATGTAGCCCTAATTCGATGCATAATTGAAGTGAACCTTATCTCAAAATGTGTGCAAAGACAAGTTTGTGTGATGAGAACATGGTTTCTGCATGAAGAGACTAACCCTACTCTAAATATGATAAAAACTCCCATTCCAATGCAAATTCTAGAGTTTTGGGTATCTTTCCTATTGTTATTGATGATGTCCATATTGAACGGATTTGTCATGCTAAACAAGAGGAGCAAGGAGGGGATGGAGGGAGAGAGAGGAAAGGAGAGATGCACACACATGTGTGGGAGGCTCGAAACCCACATAATGATCTCTTCTCAGGCAATGCTCTAAAAATGATATATGTATATGAATATAGGGGTAAGGTCACATGAACCTTACATCCCCAATAATCTCCCACTTAAAGTTCAATGTGACCATAAGTGGAAAATATACAAAGAATGATGTAGAACTCTATACAAGAATAGTTTGGATCTCAACCCATATTGATCAGCCTACACCAACGTCCTCAAACAAGGTGTAACCATGCACCTCAAACTACTATAGACTCATATCAACAAGAGTCGAGCCGATATATGACTGGCACAAGAACTGATGAAGTTCTTGCAAAGCTCCCACTCGCTCTATGCACATTTCAATCATCAAACAACTCATAGCTCCAAGTGCAAATGCTCCAATAGCAATTGCAATGTCTAGTCTCAAGCATAACAGTGCAAACATCAGACTCTCGAATGCTGACAAAACTTGTGCTATCTTGGCTAACCTAAGCATGGCATCCATGTCTCTATCCATGACATCCAAAGCACCATCATCAAGACCAACGTTTCTTACCATATCTATGTCAACATTTGGCATGAGTGGAGTTGAAAATGACTGCATAAATGCTAACTCTTGAGCATCCAAATCAGCCATCCTATCGACCAAGGATGTGTCTAGTTTTGCATCCTAAGAGCTAATATGATCTACCATACATTGTGTATCATAAGAACTATCCTGCTCTACCACACCAAGTGTATCATCATGCTCCACATGAACTAACTGCACAACATCAATACAAGATCCATCTGAGGATCTAATTCTAAGTGCGTATAATCACAATGCTCAACGTGAGCATCCATATCATGCTCTAAAGCATCCAAATGATCATCCAAAGTGTGCTCCACATGAGCATCCATATGATCAATAAAAACATGCTTTGCCAAAGCATCATGAGCATCCAAAGCATGCTCTACATGTGCATCCATATGAGCATATGAATCTTGCCATCATGTGCATCATGAATGTCAATAGATCTATCTACATGTAGATAAGATGAGGCATGACGAGTCTCACATCGCACATAAGACTAAACTACCACTAAGAGGAGACTATCTCTCACATGGAGTACATGTAGTGGATAATTGTGCCCAATCCTAGCACCTCTGACAAGCATAAGTTGTCCCAACTACAACTGAAAATGATGCTCACCAAGGAATGCATAACATCTGCTCTCCTATAATTGGCTAATTGAAATCAAGATCATAGATAATGAAGGCACATAATGCACATGTCTGAGTGTTAGTGATGCTCCACTAGGTAGCATAATTCATATATCTCTTGCACCCCCAATATCATACATCATACCATCAGGCATGTACATACATCCATGACTCACTTGAGAATTGACAAAACCACTCACGATCTGGAGTAACATGAAAAGTTACTAATGCATCAAGCAACCAAGCCATATGTGTGCTATCTAATGAAAAAAGGAATCCTCATATAAACCATAGGAGAAAGTGATATCACCATCACTAGCATAATCAACTCCCATAGACTCTCTTGAAACCACTGCTTGACCTGCATCACATGCATATCCCTGATGTCGTCCTTGCTTTTTCCTGAAGCAACATCATCAAGTATGGCCCTCACGGTCACATTGCCAACATCAAAGTCATTAATGTGATATATGTCTCACATGAGTCAATGGACTCGCATACATATCATGTAGTCTCTACCATAATGCACTACTCATTTCCTCATACATCACAAACTTATATATAGAATCTGCAAGCTATAATCAAATAGTGGAGCTTGCCTATGCATTCATATCCATCCATATGTGGTCGAGCATGTCACAAGGCCTCTATGCATCTCTATGCACATACATCTGTAACCCTGCACAAACCAATGTATCCCACATCTGAGCTTTCCATCTCAAAAAGTCTTTGCCATCGAACCGAGAAGGCAACATGCTAGCAATCCAAGAGACCAGCAATATAACAAAAGACTAGAAACAATAGTCTATCACCAATAGCATCACACTTGCATATCCATATGCATACCTCACATCATAAATGTCCCGTTAGAGAAGAAAACATGTGATCCACCTATCATATAACCATGCATCTAGCATGCACATAAAACCATGAGCATAAGTTTGCTCACCAAGCCTCCAAACTAACCAAGTATATGTGAAAGAATCTCGAAAAAAATTGAAAGAGTATCCCTATAAACAAAGCAATCAAAACAAGATAACTAGTAGCAAAAGAACAATGAATAATCTATCACCACCTACCATTGATCTAATCAAAGATGATGGCAAATACACATGCCAAAAACTGATGGCAATTCATACCAATACAATGGTGATACACCTCCCACTCAAGCATGAATTTTGTAAGATGGTCCAATCTACCATGAATAACCTAGGACAAGCTCAAAGTGAATGGAGATAAGCAAAAATCCAAATCTATCACACAAGCATAAAGGATCTACAAGATTACTCTTCTAACATAAAAGTCAGTGAAATTTTGACAGCATCTCCTCTGTAAAATGGACTCTAAACCAAAATAACAATGTGGAAATATACCATCCACTAATGCCAAATTGTAGTGGCAATCATATATAATGATCAATAATAATATGGCTCAATGCAAAACCAACACAAATGATAAAATGATATAAAGCTAAGGCTCCAACTAGATCATGTGTCTAGACAAAAACAAGAATACAAGTACTAACCAAGATCCAAAATCAACTCTCATAAATTTTGTGCAATTAGCAAGCTAAGCCATATCAAAGTGGCATAAACAAAATATAGATCACAATGCCACTATACATCCATCGACAATACTATGATCAAACTCTTAATGTCATAAACATGAAAGGTAAATCATAATGCCATCTCACATTCCAAATACTTGACAAGATCATGCTCTAATCTCGTATGGAGGAGCTACCACAGTGATCATACATGGTCAAATGGAAACCAAGACCAAAATAAAAGATCTTACACACTTCTCCCAACTATCTTTGCACTAGTGAATCTCTAAACCAAGAGCTCAAAAGATATTGAAAGATAATTCTAATGTTTAACTATCTTTAAAGTTGCATAAGAAAAATATGATAATCTGTATATTGCCTTTTCGATGCTCCAAACCTCAAAATATTCCATTAATCTCTTCAAGAAACTTAAAGATCTCTTTCTTCTCTATGTAATGATACTTAGGAAACCCTAATCCAAGGCTAAGTATCACCCTAATCCAAGGTGTGTAACTCAATTTATACACAAAACAAGTATATAGTGTCAAATTCACCTTCACTTGCAACATTGTTGCTCTGTATTCTACATTTTTGGCAACATAGCATTGAAAATTTGGACCTATACTCTTATAAAACCTTGTAATTACTTGCATAACCTATGCACACTAAGTTGAATTGCTTCAATCTGATCTCTAAAACTCAAGTTACAATCAAAAAACTGACGTGTTATCCAATGATTATAGATTCATCTTCTACATATGTTTGAGTTTTTCACATTTTTGACAAACTAAAACTCATAACTAGATGCTAGGTCCTTTTGCAAAGTTGTAGCTCTTTATCTTAATTATGCACAAAAATTTAGATTTCATGTATCCGAGTTTCATAACTTGAGTTACGACTAGAATAACAAGCATTTGTCAAGAGGTGCTTGTTGGTGCAAATGATTCCAAGCCTACATACTTGGATAATTAGTATTCACTTCACATAATCAGTTGAAGTCACATACGACTATTCAATTGTAAAAAAGCAATTTTCTTTTATCCTTGTAAAAGTGCATATGTTAGTTGCACCACTCTCATGTGGAGTTAGGAAGAATTAAATCACAAATCATTTGTAGATGATTGATGAGAAATCATGTCCTAGAGTTTAGGATTCACTTTATGGTAAGATCTTGAATTTGAATTCAAAAATTGGCTCCAACTCCAATTTATAAATGGATCAAAATCTTGCATGAAAATAAGCCCGATTCAGAGATTTTTGAGAGGGATCTATAGTGTTTTGTGAGCTCATTCCATAGCTCCATCACTACCCTCACATTGAGCAATCATACATTGTCAATGTACTTGTAACTCTATGTGATGTAATACATATACATTGATCATATCTCATTCTCTCTTCTATGTCATATTCATCTCAGAAGAGTGAACTTGTCACACGGTTCTCAATGCATAGTTGATCATTTGATGTGATTTAAAGTGTTACAGATTCAGCAGTTTATCTATTTTATTACTACAAAGTTTCATTGTCATTGTTTTACTTAAACTCGAGATATATCTAAAACTCTGGTCACTGGTTTGCTTATTGTAAAAACCCAAAAATGTCGACATGGTCATCTAACTTGCTAAGCATAGTTCTTTGAGCATGCTTGAGCATTTCAAGTGAAATAACTTGTGATTGCTAGCTATCTAAGTTAACTAGATAATCCCAAAAGGAATTTCATCAATTGCTAGTAGGTTCAAAGCACTGTTCATTTTATTGAACATGTGTAGAGACCAAAATAGCAAGTCTTAGCTCATAGTTGAATTTTCTACTCATTTGTTTTGATCCATAGATTAGAGGATCATACTCCAGAGCACTTAGGTGATTATATGTGATCCTTGAGAATCTCAAGGGGTCTACATTTTTTTTATTATGAACCATGAAAAATTCTAATCAAAGGCACTCATTTACTTTATTAAATAAATGTGTTTCATGATCGCTAATAATTTTAATTGGTAAATCAAAGCTTGTAGAAACATTTCCAAATAATATCTTGGTTGTATTTTGCACATCAGTCTTAGTACTTGGCTTTGCTTTGAGGCCTTTGCTTTGAGCCACTTAATAAGATAGTCAGTTGCAAAAATTATGTATTCAACATGTGATCCACATGTGAGGGGACTATTTGGACCAACATACTCCTCTCTTGGCAAGAGTGAGAATACTCATCATGGGTCTTAATGGCATGTCACCTCTTCATGTTGGATATTCCATGCATTGATAAGTGTAACGTCTTTTCACAAATTCTTTGGTGTCTTGATCCAAGGTGGGCCACCACATTTTTACAAGTATTATCATTTTTAGTACATATTTCAAGAGAGAAATGGCCTCTAGCCACACCCACATGTGTCATCTCAAGAAGTTGTCTCAATTGTTTTGAAAAAGTTGACTGCCTTTTAAGTGCATACTCTTAACATGTCTCCATTAAGATTCATCCTTGTACTCTACCAACATCCTCTGGTAAGTTATAGTCACATAAATATGCCACTTTTTTGCTCCATGTAGGTGCTATTGTCATTTGATACAAATTAGCATGCTTCTTTGATGGCAATTTGGCTTTTGGCACATTATGATGCATAGGTGTGCACATCATTTTCCATATTAGGCCAATAAGAATCTTCCCTTTGTAAATTTTGTAATGTTCAAGATTTCCAAACATATCATCCCAAAACATCCTTGTGTGCTTGAGAAATCAAGTTTGATCTCTCATGATTGTCCACATAGAAGAATAAGACACAAGTTAGGCCTTTGTAGTATCTACATGAGTTAGTCCCACTTTTAAACCACTTTCACAGTTCAAAAAAATATGAGCTAGGCTAATCATCAAGAAGGCCTATGGGTGGTTTTCTAGTGGATAATCTCAATAACTGATCAACATGTGGCTATGTATGTCCTTTCTTTACCAACACTTCAAATTTTAATTTTGTGAGAAGCAGAAACCAATGTTGAAGGCCTTTGTGCAATGAACAAGAAGATCAAGGAGGAGATTGTTGAAGATATATGTGCAAAATCATTGTTACATGAGCTATGCTTGGATAAATTTACCAAAGCTTAAGGTAAATATAACTCTAAGGATGAAGAAAGCTAGCCAAAAGTCTTGATTAATAAAAGATACAATATCTACCTTGTAGTGAGTTGCATGTAGCGGGTAGTCAAATGAAGGTGGGGAGTTAACAAGAAGGTACAAACTTCTCCACATGCTTATTGGCTATAAAAATTAATAGGGATATCATTCTCAAAAAGGAGAGACAGAGATGGAGAGAGGAAAAAGAAAGAAAGTCCCCCTAGTAGGTCAAATTTGTTGATATATTTTGGTAGTGATGTGTATGAACAAAATTAGGAATGCATGGCCACTTTTTTACCTCTTTAGGAGGATTTCTTTCCCTTGGATTGTATATAATTTTATAACGGTGTCGGCGCGAAAGCGACGGTCGGTGGATCAGGGCGACCGCCAAAAATACGGCGCACACCGGGTGCTTGGAGCAAGCTCAGGTAACAGAAAACTCAAGGAGTTTGATTAAGCTTCGTATAAGTCATCAGATTATGATGAAATGTTTCAATTGTCGAAGAACACTTTATGTTTAAGAATTTGAGTATGAACAATCTCAACTAGTCTTGCAAACTTAAAAGAAGATTTCAATTATGTTTGAGGTTTCATTTCTATTTAAGCCAATATCATTAGAATTATGGACTTGTTACATACGCATTTGGTTTCAGAGTCATAAGCGGGAACGAGTAATGAACCAATTCATCGAATTTCAGTTGAACGCTAAAGGCAAATGCATCATTCATTGGAAATCTATTCGTAACGCAGTTAATCTATTAACTGAACATTTTTTAAGGTCATAAGTCTTTAGATACTATAGATCATGTCAAATGCGTGAACAAAAAGAAACAACAGAAATTGAGTCAAGAGTAACAAATAGAACAAGTTTCTAAACAACTGTACATACATATATTATTCAGCGCTAGATAGCATCAAAGCCATGTAGACTCAAACACTAAGTTATTCATGACCTTCTACATCTCTGTCGAAGTGTGGTTGGATCCACAACTTATGCAAAATTTTATGATGATATGGATATTCGCAGAAGCAGTGCAAGATCAAAAAAAAAAAAAAAAAAACTGGACAATATAAATATGAAAAGAAAAGTAACTGATAAAACTTTCTAAAATTCAATCAACAAGTCTATCCACTTTAAACACACAAGATACGGAATTCGGTCCTTTGGCTCATTTTTAAAGAATTTCAAGATGTATAATACTTTGATTGCGAAAATGGTTAGCATTAGAGAGAATTTCTCATCTCTGTATACTGGAATAATTCTTAGAAAGCTATTTTCAAAACTTATGAAATTCAGCTTCGCAAATGCCTTTATTCAGTCGATATCCTTATCATTACTCAATAGCGTTAAGCATTAACTGCGTACGCAGTTGGCGATGGACAGAGTCAGAGTTTGCTGGCAAAAATCGTCATAGTTCAAATTATTAATTATGATGAAGAAGACTACAGATCGGCATCAGAGAAGTGATGTGAATCTGTCACAAACGGGGTCACAACAGATCATAATTATATGCCTTACAAGCGCAAGAAATTAACAGTGAATTTTAATACACCAGAAAACAAAATCATCGCAACATACTTTCTTGAGTTCTGTGTAACATAACATCATAAAACATTATAGCAATTCACTGTTTATAGCTCAAAAGATACTCTCGATGGAGTTGACTTTGTTTGCGCATCACAATTTTCCAAAACATATTCTGCTCTCCTGATTATGTGTTATGTGTCGCCAGCAAAATTGTGTGCCTAATAGAATCCTTTCGAGATTACAATTCAAATATATTCTGATATCCACTAGAATGGAAGAAAAGTGGCACAAAAACATGTGCTATTATGAGGCTTCGTGCAAGGCTCAGACAAATACTATGATGAATTTACCCCATAATATCCAAGCTTTTGATTATGCAGAACTAGATTATTGTCAAGAGGGCATCCCGGAGTTTCAAAGATGTACGCACAATTCATGCGGATATTTATTGCAGGATTACTCAACCATGAATCTGCGCGTAACGTAAAACCTTTTCAAAATCTTATTGATTCGAAAAAAACTATTAATATGAACAAAGAATAATTTTGAAACTCAATGATTTGGAAGCAATCACACCGCAACTCATACTTGCTATGCTACTAAAACTCATCACCGTTTTATTTATCATAAACTTGTATTCAACAATTTATATATATATAGCATGCATAGACACAGATACGATGATGCCTTTTAGATCAGAGAACAACTGCTACATGGTTATATAGATTCACAAAGTGTTTGCAGAATTCGAATGTATGACCTCAGGTACAACATCGTGTTTGAATTTGAAGTAAGATATAAAAATAATACTTGCAGAACTGATTTCCGTACCTCGTTCCTTATTTGTAGCTTAATGTTTCTTTGATTCCAATGAGTAATTTCCTCTGCGATCAAGCTCCTCCTCACGGTGCCAGGGGTTTTGACGTATATCGAGGCATTTCTGTAGATGAATATTTCTCAATAAACGCAGCGTTTCCAGAAAACACACATGGATTCGCCTTCATCCATATATCGCCTGCTGAACATCATCTCAACTGGCCTCTTTCTTTAGATGATTCTCACACCCACCCCCTAGAAGAAGAAGTCATTCCGCTATATCATGATGGAAGAGAAATAACAGTGACCGATTATCCCTCCTTTTGCTACGCACCCTCCACGCTCCTCCTTATTCCTTTTCTTTTCTCTGCCGGCCTCGCTCGACAAAAGTTTAGCGCCAAACCTGTATCTCCTTCTTCGAGCATATAAAAAACAACCTTTTCTGTGAAATCAATTCTATGATAAAACACTACAGCTGTGAACACCGAACCAGCAGTAAGCTTCAGTATCCTTCTTTTCATTGGGTTGCGTTCCTTGCTATGTCTAGTCACCTGCATCGACCATGCTTTTCCCCCCAACTTCGATTCTCTCTCCTCTCTGGAATCCGTCCCTTCCTTCTCTGCCCCTACCGGAATAACCTTCTGCCCCCTATCTCCTCATGATTCGCCAGATGAAGCACAAAAAACGCTTATCCCTCTGCCTTTTTCTTTTGAAGTCTGTGATAGCCTTTCTTTTTAATAAGCTCTTAATCCCTAAATTTAGGGATAAAAAAAAAACACGACCAGTGTTTTCTCTCAATTTCGAGAACTTCCAACAGCCGTTGATGCTTCCACTTTTAAGCTTTGTCAATGCTTTTGAAGTATAATTTTATACGTAAATCACCATAACTTTAGCTTTCCCATGGTGGAATCACAAATAGTAATTGCCTTTCTACTCTCCTTTTTATCCAAAGCAGACGTGCAGATACTGCCTGGCTTTTTATGTCTGCAGAGCTCTGGAAATTGCATATACCTTCTATGGAGCTTCATTATCCTCGGACACTTCGAAAATTGAGAAAACTACTACTAGCTATGACCATTATACAGACGAATCGGCATGGAACAAAACTATTAATGAAATCGAGCATTCTCCTGCTCCTACGGCATTTGCTAGGTTATTATAAATTTACATGGAAGTGACTGATTTGTGGCTTGTCAGAGTGGTACATATGCTCATTGTTAGACACGGATTCAGCCTTATACCTGCTGGGCAACGTCAAATACCAACATCCTCTGTATAAAGTAACATTAAGCTTGCCGACGTCGTTTGACCTTAGTCCTTTTGTAAGTTCATAGTAAAAAAAATCTGAGCAAATGTATATATAGCCTTCATGACTTGCACATAATCAGTGTCGGCAATTTTTAATCATGTCTCCAAAAGAGTGGTTCAAAGAGCATAGAGGTGTTTTGAAAAATCGCATAATATGATGCAGTTCCGGTACAAAGAAATCCTCATGCCTTAAAGACATGCTCATAGGTAACCTCGTTTGGAGAAACACCCTGAAGCTACATTTTCTCCAAGTTCAGTATATCCTGCAAAGTCTTCATCAAATTGAGGAGAGAGAATTCTCTCCGACAATGGTAATATGTCACTTATCTTTGTACATTGACTTGGTAATACATTCTCCAAGGTTCTTCTTCTTTACTGCATTGTTTGTGTGGTTTTCATAGGCCTCAAACTGCAATAATTGACCTCAAAGTAGGTTACTGCTTCATCTAGGGCATCATCAACACCCCTCTAGTCATATTCTCATAATCGCATAGAAATTGGTGAACATAGTCAAGGCAATTAGCAAATCAAAACAGCTTTGCTTTGTGGCATCAAAATTTTTATTTGAGCTCATTTCAACTTTGAATGTAGTACCATAATGATTGTGCAAGAAATTTTGTCCTTTTGTGCCAAATATATGTATATATATATATATATAAGTTTTGGTTTGTCAGTGCAAGTGCCTTAAAATCTACTATAGTCTAACAATTTCATGTGGGTATCTCTATTCAACTTTTTGAGACACAAACAATTTTCTACTAACTATCAAGCGTGGGCATACATGATACATCATGTATTGGTACAAAAAGGGCTATAGAAAATTATGTAGGGTATTGAAAAACACTTACTATACCTACAAATAGAGTTATTGAAAATTATATAGATGGTGTTGAAGATGATGGTCTTCGACTTTTTGGTCTTGCCTTGGTTCCTATTGAACCTACTATAGAGCACCTTTTTTGAGATACTAGAGATGCATAGGCACATGCATTGATAGTTTTTCTTGTCAAATGTGCCATAATCCCTCACATTCTCTCATGTAAGACAACAAAATATGCTTCAGATACTCTTACAACATTATATCAAGAAAGAAATGAGGTCCATGTTTCTTACTTCCAAAAACAAGTGGAGAATGAACATATGAATGAAGGGGATTCAATGAACAATTTTTTCAAAAAGATAAAATATTTGAATGAGTAGTTGATTTTTTTTTTTGAAATCTTGCTAGATAGTTCACTTGTGGATATTGTTCTTAACAGTTTTCTAGATTCATATCAAATTTTTTTTTTCTTCTACTCTTTGTTTGATGATGAAAGGAAATCCAAATGCCTCAACATTTGAGGATTCTGTCTTTGTTTTGTTGCACAAAGACCAATCCAATTAAAACATGTCAATTTTCCATGTTGGAGATCAAGCTTTCTTAGTAGATAGCTCACTTGTGCAGATTGTTCTTAGCAATCTTCTAGATTCATATCAATTTTTTTCCTCTACTCATTCACATCAGATTTTTTTTCTTCAACTCTTTGTTTGATTATGAAAGGAAATCCAAATGATTGAACATTTGAGGAGTAAGTCTTTGTTTTATTGCACGAAGAGCAATCTAGTTAAACATGTCAATTTTGCATGTTGCACATCAAGATTTCTTAGCTAGCTAGAAGGGAAAAGGTAAATGGATCTCATCTACTAGTAAGCAAAAATTTAATGATGTTGCAGAGATGAAGAAGGAAGATAAACATAACAAGAAAATAGAAAAGAAGAAAAGGTTTTGCAAGTACTATAAGGAAAATGATCATGTTATAAAGATTTTTCCTAAATTCAATCCAAAAGAGGCAAAGAAGAAAGAGGTTGGAATAGTTGTTGTAGAGGCCTCTATTCCTAAAACAAAGTCTACCAGTCTTGTTTAGAATAAAGAATGGGCAATTAATATTGTTTGCAACTATGAACCATCTCCTCATGAGTAGAATATGTCAATTGTAGACTCGCATCTTTGGTACTTTGATAGTTGTGCAACAAAAAATATTACCTCATAGTGTAAAATCAAAGTCCATCATCTATATCATCAATATGCTAAACACATTTTGGTTAGCCTTGATGTTGTTTTTGTGGAAGATGCAATTAAGCCCTCCCTTTTATGTACCAAGGAGAAATCGATTAGCTCAAACGATGTGTATGATATTTTTTTGCCTTATTTTACAAGTGAACACTCAATTTTGTGAAGAAATCTCACTCCAATATGTACATTGAAAGTTATCAAACCTCTTGCAAAAACTACCCTATTGGACACATGCTTACTAAAACCTGATTTAGTCACAAGGTAGAGATCCAATGACTCTAAAAGTTTTTCACACAAATTAGACACTCGTAGCTTTATAATAAGCTAAAGATCACTCCATTTGAAGTTCATATGACTACGCAATTAACTCTCTAAAGATAGACTACCTCTCAACTCAAGTTAAGAAGAAAATTGAGGTTCACAAGAAATGTTGTTAGTAACTATTAGAGAAGAATATAATAGAGATATTTGAGACATAGAAAACATGAGAGATAAGCTTTCCAAAAAAATATTGCATCCATTAAACAAATAAGTATAAGGAGAGATATGACCTTCACAATGTGGTTGTGTACTAAAAAGTATGTGATTGGAATACCTATGTGCATTGCAGCACACTATTTGGACCCTTTAGATATACATTGGTAAGAGAATTACCAGTATATGCTTCTACATCATCTCATTGTCATCTCCATGAAATTTCACATTCAAAGGCCTTCTATATATAGAGATATGTACATGGGAGTTTGTGTCTCTTCACCTACCCTTGCATCTTCTCTCACATATTGACCTTTCAGTTCATGTGCTTTGTTCTTCCATTTCCTTGGGTGAATTTTTGTGCTCCAAGCCACTCCATATGGATAAGGTTTCACCTTTCTTTAGTATTAAATCCCTCCAATCAATAATTTGTTTTTTACCTAAGCCATAAATAAATTTTCATGTTTGCTTCAACACTCTCGTTTAAGGTTATGAGTGTCGTGTTTATATTTTCAAGGCCTAGCTTCCTTTTGAGCTTACAAGAAATACATAAATGATGAAGAGGTAAATAATGAGAGGTGAGTATGTGTCAAGCTTCACAATTGTAGCTTGCATGAGTTCCATAACTTTCAACACTCTCCCTCAAGCTACAATTGGGAGTTCATACTTCCTTGCAAGCTAACTCGCCCTTGCTTTGTAATCTTTTCTTCATGCTTCATGGCTGATTGTATACCTACAAAATCAACAATGGGTTGATCATACATGAATCTTTCATGAGTTCCTCTTCATGCAAAGCATTTGTAGCTCCCTCATCTTCCAAGCTTTCTTGATCACTAAAAAAAACACAAAACATCCACAATAATTGAGGGATCATCCATATGCTCTCTACATACTTCCTTGAGGTTCACAATGCGACACTTCTTTCTTGAGCTCTTCATTTTCTTTTTTAGTTGTTTTCACCCTTTTCTTTTATAAGAATTTAATTTCGATGTCTCAAATTCTCCCTAGAGCTTAGCACATTAACATTGTGGCCTTCACACCATCAATATCAAAAATGGTGCTTCTTGCACCTAATAAAGGTTGCAATTCCTCTTGCGATGGTCTTACTTGCATTTACATAGGCTTTCCACTCTCTTTGGTGGTCTTACTAGGCTCAACCTTTTGATAGACTTTCACATGGTCTTTGGTGCTTCTTCGAATAGCATGAATGGTGCACTCTCCATCGGCTCATAGCGCCAAGCTTTCCTTTTCCATCACTACATCTTCCTCAATTGCTATTCTTTGTGCAAACATGGGCTCCAATTTCAATGCTTTTATACCAAATCTCTGATACCAAATGTGGAGAAATTTCACTCCAATATGCATAGTGGAAGTTATCAAACCTCTTCTAGAAGCTACCCTATTAGATACATACTTACTGAAACCTAATTCAGTCAAAACTCAAAGATCTAATGACTCTCAACTTTTGTCCATACATTCTATAAACATTTAGATTTCCAAAAAGCTATAAATCACTTTATTTGAAGTTTATATGAGGAGGAAATTAACTCTCTAATGATAGAGTATGTGTCAACTTAGGTTAAGCAAAACACTGAGGTTCACAAGAAATGTTTCCAATAACTATTAGAGAAGAACGTAATAGACACATTTAATAAAGTAAACACATGATAGATAAGCTTTCCAATAAGATATCATATGCATTAAATGGATAAGTATGTAAATAGATATGACCTTCACAAGGTGGCTATGTGCAAACAGGTATGTGGCTTGAATACCTATGTGCATTGTAGCACACTATTTGGGAACTTTCTCATACACATTGGTACACTAATGACTAAAATATGCTTCTATATCATCTCCTCTTTATCTCCACAAATTTTCACGTTCAAAGGCCTTCTATATATAGAGATATGTGCATGGGAGTTTGACTCTTTTCCCCTACCCTTGTATCTTCTCTCACCTCTTGACCTTTCACTTCATGATCTTTGTCCTTCCATTTCTTTGGGTGACTTTTGGTGCTCCAAATCCCTCCATATGGATAAGGTTGCACCTTTCGTTAGTATTCCATCCCTCCAATCATAAACTGGATTTTACCCAAGCCATAAATAAATTTTGAAGAGGTTAATAAATAAATGATGAAGATGTCAATAATGAGAGATGAGTATGTATCAAGCCTCACAATTGGAGCTTGCAAAAATTTCCATAACTTTGAACAAATTTTTGGTCCAAGTGAGGCAATTTCCCAGCCTTTGCAGATTCCAAATGATGATGCAAATCATTCCAACTTTGATGTAGATTTACATGATGCACTTTTTGTTGAGAGGGATAACATAGAAGATACAAAAGATATTCCTAAATGTCTAGTGCCGACTTTGAGAGATCACAAAATAGATTCACTTTTTTCATATTGTACTTAATCAGGCTCTCATAGTGCTTCCTTTGCATCATATTGTTATGCAATGGATGTATCTAGTCTTTCTAATGAGAATGAGCTTGTTTCCTTTGATGAAGCATAGAATTTAGAAAATTGGATGGGTGCTATTCAATCAGAATATGATGCTATTATGAATAATGGTACTTAGTCTTTATATGATTTGCATCCAAGGAAAATGACAATTGGCACTAAATAGGTATACAAGTTGAAATGTAAGCTTGATGGAACATTTGATAGGTATAAGGCTATGCATTTTGCCAAAGTTCATGCTCAAGAGAGAGGCATTGATTTTCATAGACCTTTTCTTTCACATGCCAAATGACCATTCTTTGTAGTATTTATGCACTTGTAGCTCATAATGGTTGGAATGTACATTAGTTGGACATTAAAAGTGCATTTCTCAATGGTGGTTTACATAAAGAAGTGTATGTTTTTAAGCCCCATGTTTTTTTGCAAAAAGAGCATGAAAACAAAGTGTAGAGATTTAAAAAGTCATTATATAGTGAAGTAACTTCCATGTGCTTGGTATGAGAAGATACATGCCTATTTGCTAGCACATGGTCTTGAGAACAATCCAACTGAGATCAACTTATATGTTAACCCTCAAGATGATGTACGTCTTATCATTGTTGTATATGTTGATGATATCTTGCCTTCATATTAGTGAATTTAAGGCTGATTTTTATGCCTTTTTTGAGGTCTAGGATTTGGGGCATTGGCATCATTATTTGGACATTCAATCTATGCAAGTTGATGGAGGAATAACTTTGTATCAAAAAATATATATTGACACATTATATCAACAATTTTGCCTTGAAGACTCCAAACTTGTTGCCACTCTCATGGAGACAGGTTTGCGTTTGTGTCTTCATGATGTTGGATATGCATTTGATGTTTATCTCAATGGACAAGTTATGGATGCTTGATTTACAAATGCATAATGTGGCTTGATATTCAATTTTTTGTCTTTGAGGTACGCATATGCATTATCGAGGTGTCAAGCATTGGTAGATGGTTAAGTGCATCTTTCTCTAGTTGAGTGGTACACAACTACTTGGATTGTTTTGTCATAAGCAGGGATCATTACCGCCAGATCTACATGCTTTCTTTGACTGAAACTGCATTTGTTGCTTGACATGCATGTGTCCACCAGTGGTTTTTGCTTCATGCTTGGTAGCTCATGCATATCTTGGTTGAGTAAGAAGAATCCTATTGGGGTCACTTCTAGTTGTGAGGCTAAGTATAGGGAATCTTTCATAGTGATTATTGAGTGTGTTTGCGCACACATCTTTAGGTTGATTTTGGTGTTGCTCAATCTTCTGCCATCAGCATCTATAGTGAAAGGTAGAGCACATTGGTAGTCGCGAGGATCCGTGCATTCCATGCTTACACAAATTACATTGAGGTGCACTATGATTATGTAAGGGAGAGATTCTCTATTAGAGAGATCAGTTTGGCTTATGTGTCCGCATACGATAATGTTGCATACCTTTTCACAAAGGCTTTACCTATGGAGAAATTTGAAGATTTTGAAAGCTTTAGGCTTACTTTCTTTTGTTTATTGATTTCTGTTGACATAGCTTGGAACTTCCTTATACATGAGTATCAACTCATTGTTCACCACATCACTCCCGAGGGGGATTTGTTGACATATTATTGTAGTGATGAGTGCAAACACACTTAGGATCATCATGGCACTTTTTTCCCTCTTTAGGTGGCTTTTTACCTTGGTTGTATATATGCCTATAATCCTAATGTTTCACTTATCTTTTTACATTCACTTGCTATTTACATTCAGTATTGTGTTGTTCTCCAAGATTCTTCTTCTTCCTCATGTTGTTCATGTGCTTCCATTGTTACTCTAGCACAATGGTAAGTACCACATTAATAAGCTCCACTTCCTTAGTCTCAATATGTGGAAGAGATAGGATGATATGAAGATCATGAATGCATGAAGTAGTGAAGGTGAAGGTGAGAAGCATAAAAATGCACACACACAAGGAAGAGACAAGCGAGACACAATGGAAAGTAGAAAGTAGACTCTATTGCTCAATAACACTATTACAAGCTCAATCTAGCTCTAAGCTCACACTAGCCAACAAAATCCAGCCTCAAAAATGAGCTCTCCAGCTCTTTTTATAGTTTCTAGACTAGTCTTGACCGATTTCACATCTAGTGTCTGACATAGTTAAAAAATAGGTTCTCGAGGTCATTTGGAGGTCCAAATGAAGTCTAAAAATTACCAAAATTCGTATGATCATTCTACCCAAGCTCCTCAAGCTCGAGGACTCCTTGGCTCACACAAAATGGAGCTGCTAGATACAAAATTGGATGTTTAATGATACATATAACACAAAAGTGATGAAAATCACTATTTGGAGTTTTGAAGAAGTAATATCAAGTATATTTCTCTGAAAAAAATGATTGCATGGCTCCCCGTGACTCATTGCAATTCCACCTTTACATACTTCCTCTGCATCAATGCCTTTGACTACCACCGAATGTACTTCCAACACCCCCCTCCCTCTCGCATCTGTCGTCCCCGATAGATCCTTGTTGTGGGATCTATGTAATGTAGTTTTGCAAGAGGTCCTGTGTGAGGGTGTTCTCAACAATGCAAATTCCCCATGTGAGATCAACTTCTAATTTTTTCCAATTGATGTTTTGCGGTTCATTTGGGGGTGGGAGCCGATAATGGGTAGAATACATCAGTTGTTCACAGGTGAACAGTTGCAGTAGGTGTGTCAGTCGGCTTATGAAAACCTCAAAGTGATATTCCCAAAATCCCGTTGTAAACGTTTCTTCAAAAGTCATTTTATAGCAGGCAGGTAGGTACTTGATTCGACAGTGCCAAGCGTAACATACCCATATGGATGGCATTCTGGTCATATTGTATGCAAGATCTCCATTGCCATGCTCAAAACTCGGGGTGTTGACATGTGCTTTGACTTTGCGAAAGATTTTAATTACTATTTGCATCATGTCAAATATTTTGACAGTCATCTTTGCAGCTACATCAGTCATGCGATGAAGGCAACAGAGCCAATGGCGGATGGTTGCCATCATGTATCCAACTTCTGGAGGGCCATGCGAAGGTGCTAGATAGGGATAGTTCAGCCAATCTTGGCACTGCTTATTGTTTTGAACCTTAATAGCAAATGCAGTCCACAAGCGACGTTGTGGCACTGGACCCCAACATGGATTGTACTTTAAGTTCAATGGGGCCTTGGTCCATGTATGCATCATTTTTAGATATTCTTGTAAAAGCTCCATGCGCCAGTTTAGTTGAAATATTTTAACCTTCTTCACCTCCGGGGGCAGGTCTTCTGGCTTGAACTGAGTGGCGTGAGTCAATTTCTTCCCAATTTCCTTTTTGATTGCCAACTAGTATTCTGCCATGTATATAAAATATGGCTTATATTGAAGTAAGTTGATGGATATGTACCTATGTGGTGCCAGTTGAGAAAAATAAGGCGATTGTAGTATGCATTCTTCTATGAGGGCCATCACATGGAGTTGTGCCTCTACGCATGGTGAGTGGGACTGCCTAAGCTCTTCAACTGATTTGAACCATGCTGGAGTGGGGAGTTCAAAAGTATCTTGCCCTTCTTCGGTGACTTGTCCGTCGAGTGCCTATTGTGGTTCATATGCTTCTTCGTAAGTATCCTCCACCAAAATAGAAATGGTTTCTTTGTCAACAGGAACCGCTGGTGGGGATTCTAGTCTAGGGGGTGCAAAGTAAGCTGCCATGTGAGCCTGGAGATTGAGTACACGTGCCCATAAGGCAGTGAGTTCTTCTAGAAGTTTTGGCAATATGACCTCTTGGATAGTTGGTGGTTGGGCAGGTGCATGTAGTCATAGCGTAGTGTTTTCCATCTTCAATTGCTGATATTCTTCATTGATCTTCTCATAATCTTTGAGTAAATGTGCGTGATCTTCTAAAAGTAACTACATGGTCTCTGAGGGTACCACTTTAAATCTACTAGGACTAAATTGTTTGTCGGGTCGATCCAAAGCTTCTTCTAAGTTTTCGCGATTCTGTTCTTGTAATCTTTGGTTCTCCTCTTTGATAGTTGCAAGATTTCGCCTTAAAAGTCCCATATTCCTAGTTGATGTGGCATTTTTGACAATCTGGGAATGCAGAAGGTTTTTGACATCTGTAATGGCTTCTTTAGTCTTTTGTTCACTTTCCAATTCTAATGAGTGATAAGCCTCCCATAGCCCTTGATGACGTGCATTGAGAGAAGCATTTTAATCCTAGTATTGTTATTTCAATGATCATATTTACAATCCCTCATGTACCTTGGAATCTACGCCCTATTATTGTGCCTAAAGTGCACCTTCTTGAATTGTTGAGGTTGCTAAAGAAAACGATAAGTATGCATATTTTTTAGAGTCCTCATTTACACCTTACTCAAATGGTTGATTTATAGTACCTAAGAAGAATGAAAAACTCAGGTTTATCCAAGATCTTCAACCATTCAATAAAGTGACCTTAACGAATCTTGGCACTGGACCAATTGTTGATTGAGTTTGAAGAGGCATTTGCAGGATATCCAATCTATTCTATGAGATATCTCTATTCTAGTTATGATCAATTCTAATTGGCAACGGAAAGTAGAGATTTCCACTATGAAAATGCCTCTTGGATTGGTTTGTATGTGTATAGATGTTACCTTAACATGATAGAAATTTGATTGCTCACATGATGCTTGCAATGAATTTAGTGTTGCACAGCTTTATACCACACATTATTATGACAACCATACATGATACAAAGATGCTTGCAATGAATTTAGTGTTGCACAAATTTATACCACACATTATTATGATAGCCATAGATGATATTCCAATAAAAGGATGTGTTGAAATGATAAAGACTTGATAATGATGGTTGTACAAAGTTTATTAAAGCTCATATTCTTGATTATGATAGGATTTTTAGAAATTTTGAATGTGTGCTTAACTTTTTCCTTTGAAAAATATGTTCTTTAGAGTGAATGAGGTACTAATTATTCGACATCTATGTGGCTTTTCTAGCCGCAAACTACTTTCTTCAAAAGAAGATGCCATAAATAAGATGGAAAAACTTTCAAAATAATGCCTTGAATATGATATCGACTTAAACATTGATAGTGATGGTTGTAGGAAATTTGTTAAAGCTCATATTCGTGATTGTGAGAAGATCTTTAAAAGTTTTGAAGAAGTGGGCTTAATTTTTTCCATTGAAAAGATCTACTTTTGCAGTGAATGAGGTACTAATTGATGGAGATCTGTGTGGCTTTTATGTCCAAAAACTATTTCCTTCAAAAGTAGATGTGATAAATAAGACTCTTTTGATGCAAGCTTCTATTCTTAAAGAGGTTGATGATACAAATGGGAAATTTATCTTTTCTTATTGTAGATACAAGTCCAATCGCTATTGGATGGGTGATAGGTCAAGAATATGATGATGAAAATAGATATGCCTTAAGACTTGGAGACAAAATATTTCAAGAATGTCAATGTAAATATCTTAAAATTGAAAGAGAACTTTGGGGAGTTGTTTCTGCTTTTAAGAGTGATAGGTATTACTTCACAAGAGTTAATGTACTTTGGAAATAGATTGCTTACCTTTGCTTGGGATGATTGTCAATTGTTCAACACTTGATATTGTGATGCTAAGATGGATTTCATATAATTCATAAATCCTGAGTCTGTACATATTGCATGGAAAAAGAACTTTTTTGATGATATGCTTTCAAGATCATGTTATGATGATCTTGAATTGCAAGAAATTAGAGATTCACAAAACCTTTTTATGACATTTGTTCTTATACCTATGAAAGATTTGATGATGAAAGCTAGGAAGAAAACTAGCTAAAGATTGGATTCTACTTGAGTAAAATTTGTGCACATACTTCATGAACATCAAAATATTTTTAAAATATTAGGAAGTGTGCATTCAACTTCGTTTTATAAGATGTTTTGATATGGAAACATACTCATGGGCTTACAATTTTGAAAACATATTCGTGATGCTATTGATTTCTCCAAAATAAACCATGCTCATGTTAGAAACAATGTCAATAAGTCCAATATTCCAAGCATATGTTATATACCTTAGCACTCTTTCTACAAGAAAATGTGTGAGAAAGCTGGATTAAGTAAAATGTTTCCATCCAGGTGGCATGGGACCAATTCCCATCAGCAAGAAAAAATGAGCAAAGTATTTATTTTACTTGAACTTTGGAAAAGCAAAAGCCAATCGGCATAGTTTTGGGCAATCACAAAAGTTGGTGCTAGATTTAGATTTACGTTCGTAGCTTTATGCTTTATGCAAGATTTTCGAAGTGTGCTTTTTGTGAATCATACAAACTATATAAGAGATACTATGCTCATAATCAAATCATCACACAAGGAATCTTCCCAAGTTACTCAAGGAGAACTTGGAGGAGATCTCGGAGGCCATCTTGGAGGAGGATTTCTCACACTCTTGGAGGAGTTGTGGTCTACTTCAAGAGATATTTGGAGGATATTGTACCAGCTTACCATCAACATCCATTGTTTACTTACTGTGAGTAGCAAGCCTATTTCCGTTCTTACTTGTTAGGTCACTCGTTTCTGATTTAGGTTGATCAGAATTTGGTTTTGTTGTAAAACAGTTCTAAAATGTTCATATTCTCCATATTCTCACACACACTCTTCGTACCTCTTAGGCACACCATTTCTTGTATTTAGTACCTATTTCTGCCTAGATATAGATATTTTTAGTTTCTATCATATTCAGGCATTGTAATTTGACATTTGAATATAGATAGTGTAGGTGAGCCTCATAGCTTATTGTTACGCTTGAAATCTTGTCTATTCTCTCTCTCTATCTCTCACTCATCTATTTTTTAGTCTTAAGGTGTGTATGTTAAGTTTCACTTGTTGGAAGATCATGTAAGCTTGTGATATATTGTTATTGTGGCCCACTACCACTTCCAACATATGGTATTCATACCTTAGAATACCAACATTTGGTATCAGAGCATAGTTGACATACACCCTTAACAATATGAGTGACTATAGACTTGAGAATGAAGACAAGCTTGAGGGCATGTCTAATTATCCAATGTGGAGTTTTATGATGATGAATATGTTAGTATCAAAGGACTTATGGAGTATCGTCAATGGCACTTATCCAAGGCCAAGACAAGTCAGAGAAGATTTTGCTTCATCTTCTAGAAGACCTGCTGTTCCTATTTCTGCTCAACAAGAGTTTAGTGAAGAAGAAGAAATTCTTTCATCATCAGGAGTCCATACTACTACTAGATTACTTCCTACAGAATAGCCATCTATATGGGATTCAAGGGATGATTTAGAACTTTCATATATTTTTATGGGAATTAAGAGGCATATTATACCCCAGATCAGTTCTTGTAGAACCTCTCGTCAAGCTTGGTTGGAGTTAGAGAATCTGTATCAGAGCAGAAACCCTACTAGGAAAGCTCATCTAAGGAGACAGCTAGCCAACACAAGGATGAAAGTTGGTGAATCGGTTCAAACACATATTTTCAAACTTAAAGATTTACAAGATCAGCTACTAAATGTTTGAGTCAACATTTCAGATGAAGAGATGGTAAATATACTTCTAAACTCACTTCCATCTACATACCATGTTTCTGTTCCTTATTTATTTCTCTCTACAAGAGATAGAGAAATTTCATTTGAAGAGCTATAGTTCCTATTACTTCAAGATGAAGATCAACAAAAGGGTATGGAAGAGAACGATGAAGCCATGTTATCATCATCAAAGGGAAAGAAGAAGAAGGAGACAAAGAAGGAGCAAAAGAGTCAGCAATCCAAGAAGGAAAGTAAGTCTTTTAATCCTAAGTCTTCTCGTCCTTTTCCTAATGCTTCCTCTACATCCAAAGAAAATTCTTCAACTACATCTTATTCAAAGAAAGGAGGATGCCATTACTATAAGAAACGAGGTCATTTCATAGCAAAATCTAGATCAAGGATTTTCAATGAGAAGAAGAAAGCATCAGGTAATAGTGTTGAAGATGATCTAAAACCCAAATCTTCAAAGGTGGATTCATATGCATGTGCTAAGATAATCCTTGGATTTTTTGTTCTAGAGCTACTAAGCATATGACAAGTTGTAGAAAGGTATTTTCTTCCCTTTCTAACTCTTCAGGTAGAAGAGTGGCCATTGCAGATGGTCATGATTTAAATGTTCATGGTATCGTAGAAGTGAACCTAAAGTCTACAGTAGGTGGAAATTTCACAATTTCCAATGTTCTTTATGTTCCAGAAATAAAGAAGAATTTTCTCTCTATCTCGACTTTCTTGCCAGATAGTTATAAAGTAGTTTTTAAGAAAGATTCATGTCAGATCCTCTCACCTAATGAGGAGCATTGTCTACTTCAAGGTGAAAACAAAAGTGGCATGTTTGTGTTATCCAAAATTAGTCATGCTAATGTTGTTAGGTTTAGTACACCTAAGGAGAACATGAAGTTATGGCACGCTAGATTTGGTCATATTAGTTACACAGCTCTCAAGTGTATCAAAGATCAAGGTATGGTGGACAGTTTGCCTACTTTTGTTTTACCAGATGATGTAGAGTCATGTGAAGGATTTCTTGAAGGAAAGCTTCACAAACTACCTTTCAAGAAACATGGATTTATCACCACCACAAGGAAGTTGCAGATCATACATTCAGATGTGAATGGTCCAATGAGGACAGATTCTATTCAAGGTTTTAGGTATTTTGTTATGTTTATTGATGATTTCTTAAGATATTCATGGATTTACGGTCTTAAAGTGAAGTGAGAGGTTTTTCCTACTTTCAAGAAGTTCTTATCTATGGTTGAAAATGAAAGTCAGTGAAAGATCCAGATTTTGAGAAGTGATAGAGGAGGAGAATACATGTCTAAAGACTTTACATCTTTTCTTGAAGACAAAGGTATCTCTCATCAACTCACTATTGCTTACACGCCAGAACAAAATGGTATTGCAGAGAGAAAAAATAGGATACGTGTTGAGATGATGTGAAGTATGATGTCATCCAAAAGGCTTTCTCCCAAGTTTTGGTTTGATGCAGTGCATATAACTAAACACATTCTAAATAGGTCTTCCGCAAAAGCTTTAAAGGTCATTACACCTTATGAAGCTTATGGAAAGACGCCCAATGTGAGTTACTTAAAAGTTTTTGGTTCCCCAGCTTATGTTCACATTGAGAATAAGGATCATGGTAAGCTTGATGTAAAAGCCATTAAAGCACTCTTTATTGGTTATGCAATTGAAAGCAAAGGATACAGATTTTATGTTCTAGATACAAGTGATATCCTACTCTCATGCAATGCATATATTGTAGAAAGTCAGATTTATGATAAGAAGGAAGAAATTCCAAATTTCATAAAGGCAGATGACTATGCATTTTTCAGAAGGAATTTGGATACTTACATTCAGCCATACAAGGGGGTGATGAACCTTCTGAAATCCTAAGAGATACAGGTCAAGAGAGAATTTCATTACCTACATCAGTCTCTAGTCCTACATCAGCACCTCTTGAAGTTCCGACTCATGAAGTTGGAGAAGGTTCCAAAGTTCTAGAAGAAAGAGATACTAAAGAACCAGAAGATATACCACCACTTTTCAGGAATACGCCAAAGTGGTTATATCAAACTTGGAAGGATAGTGGTATAAAGGAATACACAAGAAGAACTAGAAGTCAGACCAGGAGACAACAAGGAGACTAGGTAAATTATGCAGAACATTTTGAAGATCATAATAGTTTAGATCTTACTTCAATTGAGAATGAACTAGCCAGTGTTCAAGATGCACTACAAAGTGATATGATTATCACAAGTCCTAGGATTGAGTTCAAGTAAAGAGATGAGTGTATCTACATGACACAACAGAAGTGCATTGAGAAATTATTGGAAAGGTTTGAGATGACAGATTCCAGGCCTATGCAGACACCTATGGAGATCAATGTGTTATTACAATCGAAAGCAGATTTAAAACCATTTGATGCTACATTATATAGTCAAGTAGTCGGTTGCTTGATATATTTATGTAATGCACGACCAGACATTCAGTTTGCAATTTCTCAAGTATCTTGGTTCATGTACAGCCCATTGAAAATTCATTGGAAAGCAGTTAAGAGAATTTTCAGATATTTGAAGGGAACTTCAAATTATGCTATGGTATCTTTGTAGTCTTCACATTTTTTACTTAAAGGTTTTTCAAATTCTGATTGGGAAGGTGATAAAGACTCAAGAAGAAGCACAAGTAGTTAATGTTACTTTTTAGGAGATTCTCTTATCTCTTGGATGTCAAAGAAACAACCTACAATTGCTATATCTTCAAGTGAAGCAGAGTACAGGGCTGCCTTTATAGCTTCACTTGAATCAGTTTGGTTACAGAAGATTCTCAGTTATCTTGATGTTCACGTTCATCTTCCTGTATAGATATTCTCAGACAGTCAGAGTGCTATTGCTATTGCAAAGAACCTTGTTCATCATGCTAGGACAAAGCATATAGAGGTTCATTACCACTATATTTGAGAACAGACATCTAAGAAGCACATTGAGCTAGTCTACATACCTACAAGTGAAAATGTTGTAGATATTTTTACCAAAGCATTGACCACAGAAAGTCACATGAAGTTTTGTAGGTTATTAACATTGAAGGGGAGATTGTTGGAAACAATGTCAATAAGTCCAATATTCCAAGCATATGTTATATATCTTAACACACTTTCTACAAGAAAACATGTGAGAAAGTTGGATAAAGTAAAACGTTTCCATCTAGGTGGTGTGGGATCAATTCCCATCGGCAACAAGAAACGAGGAAAGTATTTTTTTGTACTTGAACTTTGGAAAAGCAAAAGCCAATCGGTGTAGTTTTTGGTGATCACAAAAGTTGGAGCTAAATTTAGATTTACGTTTGTAGCTTTATGCTTTATGCAAGATTTTCGGAGTGTGCTTTTTGTGAGTCATACAAACTATATAAGAGATACTATGCTCATAATCAAATCATCACACAAGCAATCTTCTCAAGCTACTCACGGAGAACTTGGAGGAGATCTTGGAGGCCATCTTGGAGGAGGAGTTCTCACACTCTTGGAGGAGTTGTCTACTTGAGGAGATATTTGGAGGAGATTCTACCATCTTACCATCAACATCCATTGTTGATTTAGTGTGAGTAGCAAGTCTATTTCCATTCTTATTTGCTAGGTCATTCGTTTTTTATTTAGGTTGATCAAAATTTGGGTTTGTTGTAAAACAGTTCTAAACTATTCATATTCTCCATATTCTCACACACACTCTTTGTACCTCTTAGGCACACAATTTCTTGTATTTAGTACCTATTTCTGCCTAGATATAGATATTATCAGTTTGTATCATATTCACACATTGTAATTTGACATTTGAATATAGATAGTGTAGGTGAGCCTCATAGCTTACCGTTACACTTGAAATCTCATTTATTCTCTCTTTATCTCTCACTCATCTATTTTTGAGGCTTAAGGCGTGTATGTTAAGGTTCATTTGTTGGCAGATCTTGTAAACCTGTGATATATTGTTATTGTGGCCCACTACCACTTCCAACATATGGTATTCTGACCTTAGAATACCAACAACTCAAAGCAAATCAATAGCATCCCCCTTCTTGATCAGCAAGGTTTTTTAGGACATTCACAATGGCAAAATCTTCAAAATCATAAGTCTTACAGTGGGTTTTAATGTTTCATTAACAAACAAATGGGATTGGATCATTCAAAAAGCTAGGAATAGTCTAGCTTTTGTATCATCAAAACCGTAATTTGGATTCCCTTCCTCTCCTCAGCAATCATTACGTGGTGCCTTTTGTCATATACAATTTGTTGGCTATCATACCTAGTAACCATGGGCTTTGATCACTCAAGTTTATATTCTTACAAATTTTGTGGAGGATTGGTAATCTTAAAAGGATGCCTAAACTCAATACAACATATGTTGTCTTCCTAAGCCAGAAGGGAGACTTGGTCTCCTTAACATTGAAAATATATCTACAAAGTGTGCTAGGAAATGGGTTTTTAGAAGCATTTACTCTTAGGATTTTGGGATATTATGTTAAAAAGGTGTATTGGTAATGATATTCTTGTTCACTACCTTGCCTAGAGAAGATTTGATCTTCCTCCTATATTCTCCAATAGCTAGATATTTATCATTCAAGTTCCTTAATTTCCAAACAAGATTGGAAATCATGGTAATGCAAAGACTACATTAACTTGCACTTTAGTTTGTAGGAACAAAAACAAGGATGTTGCAATTATTGCTAGGCTATTATATGCTTTGATTAAAAATTTTGAAAGGACTGAAGAGTGTGACAAAGCCTTTGAAGCATTAAAACACAAGCTTGTCACAGCTCGCATACTAAAAGTGTCATATTGGAACAAAATCTTCCATATGCATGTTGATGCATCAAACTATGTCATATCTTGTATATTGACATAGCTTGTTAACGAAGGTAGGCTCGATATTCCTATTGCCTATGCTAGTTGACAAGTCAATGATATAGAGCAAAATTACATCACAACTAAGAAAGAAGGCTTAGGAATGATACATTCCATCAAAAAATTTAGCCATAATTTGGTTGCAAATAAGTTTAAATTTTTTGTTGACCATCAAACCCTTCTCTACCTAGTTGATAAGCCTTGCAACACAGGAAGATTAGTATGATGGTTTCTCCTATTGATGGAATTTTTCTTTGAGATCATATTCAAGTAAGGTAATACCCACATGCATGCAAATCACCTTTCTACGCTGAGAAATGGTGAGCCATCCAATGGAGTAACATATGAGTTCCTTGATGCCTACTTGTTCAACCTAGAGGCAGTACCAAAGTTGTTCGAACCCTATGCCACTATGCTTACATATGGTCTATGACATCACTACTTTCCTACAGATAGAATTGTTTATAAGAGTGATAAAAGAGGTATTTTTCCTTGTTGCATGGAAGAAGATGAAAAGTGGGATCTTATAATACAAGCCCATATTGCTAGTTTGGGTTGGCATTTTCTCCAAACTAACACATTGCAAAACTTAAAGCAATTAGGAGCTTACTGGGCACACATTGTCTAAAGATGTTCATGATTATTGCTCTAATTGTCAGTTTTTTGTTCAGAGACCTACCATGAAACATTCAACTCTATATTAGGTGATGGTAGCATCCAAGAGGTATTACACTTGCAAGAAGAAAACCACTTGATGTAGAATGCAAGGGATATTCTCTTATAGGGAATCAACTTTATAAAAGGGGAAAAGATAACTTCTTGCACATCTACATACATGAGAGTGAATACTTTCCAATTCTCAATAACTCAAGTGCTTCAAGAGGACATTTCTCTCCTGGGTGCACAATGAAGCACGTTCTTTTTGTTGGCATACGATGCACATGGATGCAAGAAGCTACATGGAAAGGTGTGATTTATGTTAGACAACCAAATACTATTTTCGTAGGGATCAGATGCCACTCAGATCTATGATCAATAGAAGAGCATTTGCTGGGTGGGGAATTGACTTTGTTGGACCTATTAGCCCTCTAGCAAAGGCTTTAATCTTGAGTAGGTTATAGTGGCAACTGACTATATAACAAAATGGTTTCAAATTAGAGAAACCAAACGTTGTGATGTCCAATCTACAACTAAGTTTCCGTTTGAAGAAATCTTCACTAGGTATGGCTTACCTATCAAGATAGTTAGTGATAGTTGAAAACATTTTATAAATGATGTTATTGAATGTCTATTAGAAGAGTTTCTAATACTCCATAAGAAGCATGTCCCTTATCATCCTCAATCAAATGACCAAGCCAAGAGTACTAATAAAATTCTATGCATAGTGTTCAAAAAACTAGTGAATAACAAGTGCTCTAATTAGGACAAACAGTTCCATCACATATGGTGCACCTATAGAGTTGCTTACAAAATAGTCTTAGGAACAACACCATTCAATTTGGTATGGACATAAGACTATTTTACCTATTGAGGCTTTCATTCCTACACTGAGAGTAGCATAAACATACGAGTGAAAAGGTCATGAGTTATGCAGCCATGTAGAGCTACTAGAGCAATTACAAGAAACATGATTGAGAGACATAGAATGCATTTATGTTTCGAAGAGAAGAATGAAAGGCTATTACAATTTACATATTAAGGATAAAGGTTTGCACGAAGGAGAATATGTTCTAGTATACACACTAAAACATGTCCAACATATTCAAAAGAGAGGTCATAGACCATTTTTTATAAACCAAATCTCCACAAGGATTCAATCTAATTAGCAACCTTGGAGGGTGATATTTTTCCAACTACATTAGTGGATGTCGGGTCAAGATGTATCTTTAGCCCTTGATTAACGAAATGTGGGCAAGACTCCAAGTAGCTAAAGATAGAAAGGCCAATTAGAATAGAACTAGAGAAGAAGCTCAAGAGAAAGCTAGGAAAAGAATCCTTTCATGCAAACAATTGATGCAGGGGCTTTTTGACCCTCTTCCTTCCAACCCTATCCAAGTATTCACACTGAGAGTTTCCATGGCTACATGGCATACTAGGACTAGGTTTCAAGGAGAGAAGAATGGCACATATAGACTCAAGCACATCAAAAAGTGTGACTTGTGTTTAATTAGTTTAGGCTATGCAAGAAGATACATATCAAACAAATGTTGATATCAAACAGATGTTTAGGCTATTCACACTGAGAGTTTCCATGGCTACATGGCATACTAGGACTAGGTTTCAAGGAGAGAAGAATGGCACATATAGACTCAAGCACATCAAAAAGTGTGACTTGTGTTTAATTAGTTTAGGCTATGCAAGAAGATACATATCAAACAAATGTTGATATTGTCAACATAAAAGGAAGAGAACTAGCATGTATAGGAGAGACAATGATTGAAATAAATGTTGAAGGGCTAGTCTCTTTAGAAGAATTCTTAGTTGTTGATGAACCATATATCAAAGAGCAAATAATATTAGGACAAGACTAGTTAAACAAGCATTTTGCAATAATGGATTATTCTTTGGGATGTGTAACGATTGATAATGGGCATATATATGGTACATTATCATTTTTTGATCCATGACATTTCATATCGGGACATGAAAGCTTTATTGCACAACATGATATGCATTCCTTTGAGCTTCCAATGAACATATCTTATGATGATATTTCCATCAAGAGTGAATATGATGACTAGTCTCAATCACCCAGAGGGAAAAGGTTAATATCACATCCAGAACCTTAAACGAATATTTGGGGAATTACACCCAAGGAACATCCAAAGAAGGCTATTGCTAATCCTCCACCACGCGCAAGACCATTTAGAAAGAAAGCTCATCCATGTCATCATTTTTCACACACCAAGAGACAACAAATATGAGGTCCCAAGACTCCATTTCAAGTACACAAAGGGAATCTCAAATGTGGGTACCTAAATAGCAAGGTAGGGTAAAGTCAAGGAGAACCAAGAAGCCAAAGCCATCATTATTTAAGAGCCTAAATCAATGAATGCAACAAGTTTGGGTACAGTAATTTGTTGCAACTCAACAAGGAAGGTCACAAATATCGGTGCCAAAAACATTATACATATATGAAATCTAGTACTCCTTTCAAAGAAGAAAAGATCAACAAATAAGCCAAAAAAAAAAAGATAAGAGCAAAACAAAGAGATCAAAGGTAGATCAACTCACATCATCTACAATAGTAAGAAGAAAGTCAACGATAAAATGGGTTTGGAAGCCAAAGACACCAATGGCTCCCATAAAACCAAAGAGGCAATGAGATGAAGCAAAAAGAATCAACCTAGAAGAAGTAGAACATTGTCCAACAATGGATTCCTATAAAGAAGATTGATCAACTATCACTCAAATCATCAACTGATTGAGGCATTTCAAAATTCAATAAATACCTCCAAACAAAGGGTACATCAACTTTCTCAAGTAATGTATCTCTATGGGGAGCCTCAGTGTGTGGAAACCTTGTGCTAACCACACAACCCTATCTTTTGCACCATTCAGGCCATGCAGATCATGCACTTCTAAAGTATGCATAAATTATAAAGTCCCACTACATGTTCAGGCATAGACACATTTGTGGATCCAATGCACATGAGGCACAAATACGCATATGTATTATATTTCATGTATACTAGCCTCCATTCTTGTTGTTATTAAAATATAATTTGAAAAAAAAATGCCCAATGCTAATGCATGTCTCTGCATGCTCGAAGCTCCTTATCACCAAAAGACTTCAAGCTCAAATGCCAACAAAGAAAGTCATCCACACAGAAACAAGGCCAAATATCAATGATAGGGATGGGT
>CM035438.1:78518167-78555667 GCA_020310875.1 Ceratopteris richardii | reverse complement strand
AGAACAATCAACCACGCTTCAAATGGAGAAGCTCAGTATGGATATTCTTCTGGACATTTTGCACGAGGGATGGAAGCATGATACAGTTCCAAATGACCATGTTACTTTTTCTCAAAGACTTGCTGCTGTCATAGAGAATATGGGATATGGAAGAGCTCACAAACCATGAGCAGCCGCTGGTTAGTCAAAATAAATGGAATGCGCTTTGTTTCCACATGGGTAAATGAGATCATATGAAGCAGAAAATTGGCATGAGTGGTCTTCTGGATCAGTGTTATGATGGCTACTGACATACATGAAACAGAATATCAAGATGGTTCAATGTGGAAGTAAAATATTAAAGGAGTTGTCATTTTGGATTACTGCATTATGGTAATGCAATTCAATACCCTTATTGGCTGGATGTGGTTCTCGGAGTGAATTGAGTTAATATATGGGAATTCGTATTTTCTGGATGACATAAATATATAAGCCAACGATTCAGATGGAAAATGATGGGTTAAAAAGTAAAAGAATCAAACAACAGACTGGAATAACATCGATGTCCATGAATTGAGAACTTGTTCAAGGAAATGATCCCAACTACCTTAATTGATTTGAGCATATTCCTCTCTACCTGTTGACATAGAGGTTCATCTTTTTTTTGCCGATATACTTCATTAGAAGAGTGTGCACCAATGAATGCTAGAACTAGGGGATTCTGCGAAGCTCTCCTGTCTGCAATGCATAGGTTCTGTGTTTCGATAAAACCAAATGGTCATAGTTGGCTCCGTCTCGTAAGTAATTTGCGACACCAGAAACAGCTGCTTTAATTATTGTTTGGAAAATCTGCAAAGGATCACCATGACTAACCACAACCACTGCAAACCTGCAAAGCCACCTCTCTCTCTCTCTCTCTCTCTCTCTCTCTCTCTCTCTCTCTCTCTCTCTCTCTCTCTCTCTCTCTCTCTCTCTCTCTCTCTCTCTCTCTCTCTCTCTCTCTCTCTCTCTCTCTCTCTCTCTCTCTCTCTCTCTCTCTCTCTCTCTCTCTCTCTCTCTCTCTCTCTCTCTCTCTCTCTCTCTCTCTCTCTCTCTCCCCTTGACGGCCGCGCAAGCCAGCACTGGGCCGGCCCATCCCTAATCTTGCCCGCTCACTCAAAGGGGCTTTGGACGTGTGTGGCAATGGAGAGCCACTATGACTCTTGGCAAACGGCAATCTCCGACTTGATGGCAACGCACTGCCGGGCAACTTCGGCGGCCATCCCTTCCATCTTTCGGGTTAAGTCCCGCTTCCGCTATGCAACCGGCCTTCGGGCCACCTTCACTTAGTCCCACTTCGGCTCTCGGGTTACTTAAGGGGATTGCTCCTTTAACTAGCATGGCCGTCCGTCTCCTTGCGGGTTCGGAAGAAAACCTCCCCTTGGAGCAGACCGTCACATTTGGTATCAGAGCTTTGACTCTCGCTCAGTTGATGCATCCACCGTTTGCGGTGCAGGTCATCGACCCGTCGGCAAAAGGGCTTTTTTCTTTTTAATGAGATACATTCACCATCGGTCCCCGCTTGGACGTTGGCTCGTTTTGGCGCAAAAATGGAGGTTTTTTTTTTTTATGGACTCTGCAACGTCTTCCGTCGGCCCCTGCATGGGCCATTGCCAAACAGAAGCAAAGCAAAGCTTCAGGCCCATGTGGCAAGGGTCATGGGGTCGGTGTGGCAGGCCACCCCAATCTTTATCACCCATCAATGTGTTTATGGGTCAAACCCGCTTGTCGGCCCATTCCCGTTCGCTCATTCCCTCATTGGCTTGACCCCCATCGACGATTCCGCAAAAACCATAATGAGGCGGAAGGTAACATTCTCCATATGCCGGCAAGGCCGCCTTGTTCTCCGAGCCATGGTAGCGCTGTAAGATGCTCCAACATGACATAAGTTGTGTCCCTTTGGGATGGGGCCCCCATCCGCGAGACTTAAGCAAGGAAGCAACACAGGGCCATCCCTCTGTGCCCCACCACGGGCGGGCCAGCACGGTAGAGTGCTAGGTAAAACGGTGACGCTTCCATGTGCCGAAACGTAACATATGCTCAACCCACTTATCGACCGTGAGAACTATCCCTTTGAAAATATTGCACAATCATTTGTTTGAGTCTCCCCTGAGCTAAGCGCAATTCTGGAAGCAAAAGGCCACGAATCATGTTCTCCGGCAAGGGTATTGCATCGGCCGGGGTAGTGAGCACCCTGAGGTCCAAAATCTTTTTGGATGGAAATAAGTCCCTATCTTTTACTCTTGTGATGGTGTGCCGAGAGTTATTCAAGTGGAATGCCGTGCTTCCCGTCGAGCCATATGCGGCCGGGGTATGCACCATGAGAAAAATGGTGGCCAGCGGGCTCGTGGCTTTGCCCTCTCGTCCGCACCCTATGTGATGCCGCCCGTGGGTCCCTTCGTGGCCGGGGTCGGCCAGCATGAACGTAAGTGGCACCGTGTACTTCACGTTCGTGCCTAGCGCTAAACGTAGCTTGGGCCACCGATAGGCCCGTTTTCATGTGGCCAGTGGGTTCATGGCCTTGCCCTCCCATCCATGCCTTATGTATGGTGCCTGCGGGTCCCTTTATGGTAAGGGCAAAATTTTCAAGGGAATCCACCAACGTGAATGTAAGTCGCACCGTGCACCACACGTCTGTGCCTTGAGTTAATCACCCCTTGCACCATTGATAGGCTTGTTTTCGGGTGACTGGCGAGCATGTAAGTCGTAACTCCGCATATCCGCGAGGTGTAAGTAAGCAAGCATCATCTCGTTCGTGCCTAAGGATGGGGCTCCTGCAGGTTCCTTCATGGCCCAAGTTTGTCCTTAGGGTTAAGTCCGGCCGGCATGCATAAATCGCGTCGTGCAAGAAGTCGCATGAATGCGTCATAAGCCATAGCACCATTAGTCGCACAAAAATATGCGTCGTAAGCCACGTTCACCGCCGTAAACCGAACGCACCATCAATCACAATGATGAGTGGCATGTCCGTGCCGTTTGTGCAACGTAAAGTTATCGACCGTTGATAGGCCCCTTTTCCTTGGTGGGAATTACCTTGGCCAGCACTTATAGTCTCGGCTTCACCGTGAATTGATAATTATGGAACGTCGTAAGGACCCAAAGGGTATATGTAGATGGCTACGAGGCCTCTCCCATTACAAAACGGGCTTGGACCCTAATTGCTATATCTACCCAAGACAGCGCAAAATTTTTTACTTAGAACCGGCTTCGGCCCTTCGTGTTCCACCTAGGCTCTTGCCTTGTGTGGAATGGCCCAATATGCCGTTTGGATGGAGAAGGGCACATGGAAGACCAATCGTGAATTGACTTAGAGGGACTGGCCATCTTTTTGACGGTAGGATCTTCTTGGAAGTCCTTGATCGGAATCAGCACATTCAGTTTAATAAAAGGCAAAGTGCCATGACCCAAACTACGAGGTGCACACTTATGCAAAATCCGGCTCATGTGGAGCTTGGTATGTCCCGATAGAGTCGGAATGGGGCATACCGTCCCTGTAAATCCTTAGTCCCTTTGCTCCAAGTCAAACCAATGGTGTAAGGTTCGCGCCTCACTTGCATAAGTTAAGTTTCCCTTAGCTATGTATTCGAACGACAACCCATGGTACAAAGGACACTGCCCCAAATTCGAGGGTAAGAACATGCAGAGTCTCACAAGCCATCACAATTTTCACCTTTCGGCTTCATCCCACAAACGAGAATCATCCTAGTTGCCCATAGGTGAACTTCTCGAGGACGAGAAGTGTGTCGGAGAGGGAGTGGATATCATGCCCCTTTGCCTCCTCCTTGGTTTTCTATCCAGCCTCTCATGGTTCTTGGGTGGTTTACCCTGCTGCGCCAAATTGTGCGCAACCATAAGCGGAGTGGTAACCGTGTTTGCCTATGGACTGCGGACCAGCTAGGAATGCCCCCAGCGTCCAGGTGACGAAGTACCAAGGGCGTAAGTGCTCAGCCTTCCCTTCCTCACGTTTCATTGGCACATCAGTTGTCCCTTGCATCATGGGTAGATGCCCGGCAACGGAAACGCCCCCTTTTCAATCCTTGGTGGGTCTTCTACCTTGATGGCCATGCGGGCCGGCACCAAGCCGGCCCGTCCCTCACGGGCTTTGGATGTGTGTGGCAAAGGAGAGCCACTATGCCTCTTGGCAAACAGAAACCATGGACTTGACGGCTACGTCCTGCCAGGCAGGTCTGCCTTCGGCGGTCGTCCCTATCACCTTCTGACATAGTACAAAGTAGAGATTCAAATTGTAGATTTGAATCAGGATTTAAATCATTACTGTAGAGGTTTTTAAAAATAAAAATAAAAATCTAGGTTTTTATTCATCAAGAGAGATTTATATTTTTTCTTATATTTGAGGTATGCACAATTCCTATTCAACTCATGTATACATTTTAGTGCCAAAAACACACAAAATACCTGCTCTAGAATCCCTTCCTATTACATCATTACATCGATGAGTCACAATCGTAGTTACTAGTGACACATGTGACATGATACATGTAACATCATACCTTACATCATAGAAATTAAATGAATGATAAATCATGAACCTTATAAGTTATATCCACATTGCAAATTGCAATTTACACCATAAATGAGATAATGATCAATGACATTTCATAACATGAATGATGAAAAATAAAAAATATACATGAAGCATGAATGTCAGTAGTTGATGGCACAAAAACCATACAATAAGTGCCATGTAACAATGTCGTACAAAAAAGCATAGAGTGAATCGTGATCACTATCAAAGACTATAGTCTACAGTATATAGTATACTGTATCACTAAGTCACTCATAACTGTCCACATTGTAGCCTATAATCTAAGATGAATCATGAATCCCCAATATGATCCATGGAGTCATCATCTATGGGATCCTCATCAAATGTACTAGCCCATGTGGCATGATGATGTACTATCTGACTCTGAATGTCCAAACTAAGTTGCAAGCGCTCTAGCATATGGGCCAAGATCATCTCCGCTAGAAGATGAAGCTGATAACTCCTCCCAATCATGTGCATGCTTCGTAGAAGACCCAAGGCCACCAATATCGCAAACAATAGATGTCCCACCACGTTGTTGACGACCTCGTCCACCTCATCTCGAATAATACTTCCGTGGTCAACTAGTAGATTGCAATGATGGATCTTCTACATGTAACGTAATATTTTCATAAAACAATATATTAGAATTAAGAAACTAAAATGAAGACTGAAAAGTTTTCTTATCTATAGACTATATATTATAATCTAAACTTTGTACCTATGTGAAGTCTATCCCTTCGGGTGCGACTATGGGACTTACGTACATATCTCTCAAACTCCATGGCAAGCATGGTAAAGATCTCTCTCTCCTCCTAAGAGATTTGAGGAATATCGTTGACAAGACCAATATCAATAGAATGTGCATTAACCTGTAATTCAATAGTTTCAAAATTATAGATTAGAGTTTACCAAATAAAAATATAAATTTTAAATGCATGATTAAATCATAAATGTCAGAGAATTTATTTACCTGCAAAGGAGCAATGTTATGCCCTTTAGTCTCTAGCAACTTGAGATTGCAGTGGCTATACACAAACTTCTCAAGTTGTGTTGGACTCAATCTATTCCTCTTTTTTGTATGGAATAAAGCCCATGTGCTCCAATTTCTCTCTGGAGATCCTGTACTACAATCTTGAAAGTATTCGCAAGGCAAGTGATCTCTATGATTCACACATAATCAAATTAATTAGAATTCAGACTTGATTCTTTCAATAATGAGATGAAATATTTATTAAAAAATCACTTACCAATAAAGGAGTACTAACTCCATATTTTTCCCACCATGTGACAGGAGAAAGCTGATTCTCTCGTCGTCGTGTGGTAGGCTGTCCAAAATATTTCTCCATGCTACGGAACCGCACTCTCTCATCCTCCAACTGAGACAAGAGGGCTACATCATCCCCTCTCCATCCCCAGATATACTCAATCCAGCTATCCTCAAGAATCTCGTTTGTGCATTGCTCCTCAATTTCTCCATAGTGGAATGTGAGCAACTCCATGGATTGGTTTATGAAACCAATCCCATTGTCTCTAGACAGAGTCACATAACTCGTTCTTTCTATTAAAAAAAATTAAAAAACATATATAAGCATTGAGCAATTATCAACAATCATACATGAATCATGATACATCATACTATATATATGATATATCATGTATAATGTATAAATAATGATATATGTAACATAAAAATTTAAATAAGTAGCAAATTGCAATAAACTTACTCTGTCTCTGATAGTCCATCGACTCGCCGGATGCAATCTTGTATACGGTTGATGTACTCGTATACAAGGCCAAGAGTGTTACCCTCCATATCTATAATGCGGAGCATAGTGTAGACAGGCTGGATAGCAGCTATTAATATCTCTCCCTTCACCCAAAGATCATCCTCTCCCATGACGAATGACGAAAACTTTGTGAAGAGAGGATTCCCTCCTCTAACTTCCAGTAATTGATACCATTCTTCCGCAACACATGTGCATAAAAGCCCCTTCCTCACTCTCAAGACCCTATCAACAACTATGTACATGTAACAAAACGGGTCAGAGAAGATTTTTGGGAATCTAAGGAGGAGTGAGCGCGAAAAATATTTAAGACTTTTGGGCGGCTAGTGACAAACTTCACTATGAATTTGGCTTTATCTAGGATGGTTCTTACCCATGGAATCCCCCCTATGTCTTCCATGAGTAGATCTAAGCTATGTGATGCACAAGGTGTCCATTTGATTTTGGGATACGTATCCTCAATCATACGCCCCATGGACACATACTTAGACCCATTATCAGTCACAACTTGCACCACATTTTCACTCCCCACATCCTCAATGGCTTTTTGCACATGAGAAAATATGAACTGGCCAATAATCATTGTGCCAGGTTCATGTGCAGGTATGGCACGTAAGAACATTGTGCCCTTGCATGAAGAAACAAGAATGTTGTAAACATTTCTCTTCCTCATGTCTGACCAGCCATCACATAGAATAGAGCTTCCATACTTCCCATGAGCCCCGTATTGTCAACATCTCCATCTCAACTAATGTTTTTGTTGATATATTTAGGTAGTGATGTGTGTGAACACTCTAGGACCGCCGGGGCATTTTTTTCCCTCTTTAGGAGGTTTTTTTCCCCGGCTTGTATATACGCGTATAGCCCTAACGGGTTACTTATCTTTGTACATTCACTAGTAATACATTCAGTATTGTGTGTTGTGCTCCAAGCTTCTTCTTCTTCCTTGTGTTGTTCGCGTGCTTCCGCAGACGTCTAACTCCAACAATTGGTATTAGAGCAGGTCGCCGCTTCATCTACGGCATCATCGACACCTCTCCTGTTGTAGTCTCAGAATCGCACGAATTTTGGTGAGCATACTCAACGTGTCTCCGAGATCAAAATGGCTTCGCTTTGAGGTGTCGAAATCGCGATCTGAGCTCGTTTCGGCCTCCGAACGCACTATCCCAATGCTTGTGCAGGCTATTTCGTCTTTTTGTGCCAAAGGTATATACCAATTTTGGTTCGCTAGTATAAGCTCCTCAAAGTCTGCTACAGGTTTAGCGGAATTCATATGGGCAGTTCTGCTCAACTTTTTGAGATACAGTCAATTTTTTGCATCAAGGTATTTTAGTCATCGGCCATGGCTGAAAGCAGTGATGTATTCCGTATGTTGGTTGTTGAGGATAAGTTGGATGGTACCAACTACCCATAATGGGCTTATATGATGCTACATGTATTGGTTGCAAAAGGAATGTGGAACATTGTGCAAGGTATTGAAAAACATCCTATCACACCTGCAACTGTTACAACTGCAGATAATGGAGCTGATGCAGAAGGTGCCGAAGCTGATGCAGGTATTGGAGCTGATGCAGAAGGTTCGTGCTTCGCTTTTTGCTCCACCTACTGCAGAGCAAATTCATTGGGATGGCAGAGATGCCCAGGCACATGCATTGATAGCTTTGTCTTTCAAACGTGCCATTATTCCTCACATTCGCTCTTGCAGAACAGCTAAGGATGCTTGGGATACACTTACCACATTGTACCAAGCTAGGAATGAGGCTCATGTTGCTTATGTCCGAAAACAGTTGGAGAGTGAGCATATGAATATGAATGAAGGTGATTCTATGGACAGTTTTCTAACAAAGATCAAAGACTTAAGGGATAGTTGATTTTTGCTGATGAAGTTATACCAGATAGCTCACTTGTGCAGACCGTTCTAAATGGTCTTCCTGATTCATATCAAAGTTTTGCTTCTACTCTTCGGTTGATGATGAAAAGCAATCCAAATGCCTTGTCATTTGAGGAGTTAGTCTCTGTTCTGTTGCAAGAAGATCAGTCGAGACAGAACAGGTGCATTATGCGTATTGTAGATCAAGCTTTCTTGACTAGTCAGAAGGGCAAAGGAAAATGGAGCTCTTCAACTAGTAAGCAAAAATCTGCTAATTCTGCACATTTAAAGAAGGAAGACAAAGATGAGAAGAAATCAGAAAAGCAAAAATTGTTTTGCAAGTACTGTAAAGGAAGTGATCATATCATAAAGAACTATCCTAAACTCGCTGCAAAAGAGGCAAAGAAAAAAGAGGCTGGAATGGTTGTTGCAGAGGCCTCTACTCCAAAAACAGAGTCTAGCGCAAGATGAAGAATGGGCGTTTACTATTGTTTGCAATTTTGACCTATCTTCTTATGGGCAGTGCATGTCTGCAGTAGACTCAGATGTTTAGTACTTTGATAGTGGGGCGACCAAACATATTACCTCGCAACGCAGTTTCTTCTCTTCACTTGAGCCCGCCCCTACAGGGAATACTGTCACATGCGCCAACAACTCCTCTTATTCTGTCATGGGAGTTGGTAAGATCATTCTGACTTCTGCTGATGGTAGTTCTTTCACTTTGTCAGATGCTTTATTTGTGCCAGGGATCAAGAAGAATCTGTTATCAGTTTTAGCTTTAGCCAAGATTGGCTTGGTTGTGAAATTTATTGATCACAGATGTACAGTTCATGATCATTCAAATGGCGATGCTATTATTGCTTCTGGCATTTTATGTCGTAGGCTGTATAAGCTCATAGACTATGAAAAATCAGTGAATGATTTGGCATGTGCGGTACATGATTCTCGGGCTATATCAGATGCAAAGCTTTGCCATGCACTCTTTGGTCATCTGAACTTTGCTAGTTTGCTACGCTAGCAGAAATCTGAAATGCTGTCCTCTTTGCCCAAACTTGAGGCACCCAGTAAACATGTAACATGTATGTGAAGGCTGTATTTTGGGCAAAATGCAGCGTTCCTCATTTCCAAAAGATGGTTCAGTTCGGGCTACTCAGAAATTGCAGCTTGTTCATAGCGATGTCTGTGGTCCTATGCAGACACCCTCTTTTCGAAATTATCTTTACTTCGTCACTTTCATTGATGATTTTTCCAGGCATGCATGGGGATATCCACTCAAAACAAAGTCCGAAGTGTTTATGTGCTTCAAATAGTTTCTGGTTTTGGCTGAAAATATGTCAGCATGTAAAATGGGCATCCTCCGTTTTGATGGGGGGGGGGGGGGGTTGGAGGGGGAATATATGTCTTCTGATTTTAATGCATTTCTAGTTGAACGTGGGATAAAACACCAGTGTACAGTGCCGTATACACCTCAACAGAATGGAGTTGCCGAACGGAAGAAGAGGTTACTCGTGGAGATGGCGAGGTGTATGGTCAAGACCGGCCTTACCACATAGTTTCTGGCTTGAGGTTGTTATGTGTGCAGCATATGTACTTAACAGGTGTCCCACTCGTGGAGATGGCGAGGTGTATGGTCAAGAGTCCGGCCTTACCACATAGTTTCTGGCTTGAGGTTGTTATGTGTGCAACATATGTACTTAACAGGTGTCCCACTAAAGCACTGCAGTCTATCACTCCATATGAGGCTTGGCATGATCGCAAGCCATCTGTGGCTCATCTTCCTGTTTTTGATTGTCTGGCAGAAAACTGGATGATAAAGAAGTAAACTGTATTTTTGTTGGGTACAGTTTTTGAAAGTAAAGGCTATCGTCTGTATCATCCACAAATTAAACGCATATTGTTTTTGTGGAAGATGCTATTCAGCCATTGCTTTCATGTACTAAGGAGACATCTGTTAGCTCCAGAAACATGTATGATACTTTGCTGCCTCTTTTTATAGGTGGACAGTCTAGAGTCTAGTGCTGGTCCTAATGAGGCACCTTCTCAACCTTTGCAGGTTTCATGTGATGATGCAGATCATTCCATTTCTGATGCAAATTTATATGATGCACTTGTTGATGAGAGAGCTGATATTGAGCAGGCAAAAACTATACAGAAATGGCTAGGCTTGTTGCAAAGGGTTATGCGCAGGAAAGAGGCATTGATTTTGATGAGACCTTTGCACCTACTTGTCGAATGACTACTGTTCGTAGCATCTGTGCACTTGCAGCTCATCATGGTGGGAATGTACATCAGTTGGATATCAAAACAGCATTTCTAAATGGTGACTTGCATGAAGAAGTGTATGTTTTTCAGCCCCGTGGCTTTGTGTAGAAAGGGCATGAGAACCAGGTGTGTAGGTTAAAGAAGGCATTATATGGTTTAAAACAAGCACCACGTGCTTGGTATGAAAAGATACATGCCTGTCTGATTGCACATGGTTTTGAGAACAGTCCAACTAAAAGCACCTTATATGTTAAGCGTGCTAATGATGTACTTCTGATCATTGTGGTTTATGTTGATGAGATGCTGCTCACTGGTCCTCATGAGAGGCATATTGCTGATTTTTAAGGCTGATTTGCATGCCTCATTTGAGATGTCTGATTTTGAGACATTTGCATCACTATTTGGGCATTCAGTTTATGCATGTTGATGGTGGAATGGCTTTGTGTCAAACGAAATATATTGGAGGGGGAATATATGTCTTCTGATTTTAATGCATTTCTAGTTGAACGTGGGATAAAACACCTGTGTACAGTGCCGTATACACCTCAACAGAATGGAGTTTCCGAACGGAAGAAGAGGTTACTCGTGGAGATGGCGAGGTGTATGGTCAAGACCGGCCTTACCACATAGTTTCTGGCTTGAGGTTGTTATGTTGTGCAGCATATGTACTTAACAGGTGTCCCACTCGTGGAGATGGCGAGGTGTATGGTCAAGAGTCCGGCCTTACCACATAGTTTCTGGCTTGAGGTTGTTATGTGTGCAACATATGTACTTAACAGGTGTCCCACTAAAGCACTGCAGTCTATCACTCCATATGAGGCTTGGCATGATCGCAAGCGATTTGTGGCTCATCTTCCTGTTTTTGATTGTCTGGCAGAAAACTGGATGATAAAGAAGTAAACTGTATTTTTGTTGGGTACAGTTTTTGAAAGTAAAGGCTATCGTCTGTATCATCCACAAATTAAACGCATATTGTTTTTGTGGAAGATGCTATTCAGCCATTGTTTTCATGTACTAAGGAGACATCTGTTAGCTCCAGAAACATGTATGATACTTTGCTTCCTCTTTTTATAGGTGGACAGTCTAGAGTCTAGTGCTGGTCCTAATGAGGCACCTTCTCAACCGTTGCAGGTTTCATGTGATGATGCAGATCATTCCATTTCTGATGCAAATTTACATGATGCACTTGTTGATGAGAGAGCTGATATTGAGCAGGCAAAAACTATACAGAAATGGCTAGGCTTGTTGCAAAGGGTTATGCGCAGGAAAGAGGCATTGATTTTGATGAGATCTTTGCACCTACTTGTCGAATGACTACTGTTCGTAGCATCTGTGCACTTGCAGCTCATCATGGTGGGAATGTACATCAGTTGGATATCAAAACAGCATTTCTAAATGGTGACTTGCATGAAGAAGTGTATGTTTTTCAGCCCCGTGGCTTTGTGTAGAAAGGGCATGAGAACCAGGTGTGTAGGTTAAAGAAGGCATTATATGGTTTAAAACAAGCACCACGTGCTTGGTATGAAAAGATACATGCCTGTCTGATTGCACATGGTTTTGAGAACAGTCCAACTAAAAGCACCTTATATGTTAAGCGTGCTAATGATGTACTTCTGATCATTGTGGTTTATGTTGATGAGATGCTGCTCACTGGTCCTCATGAGAGGCATATTGCTGATTTTTAAGGCTGATTTGCATGCCTCATTTGAGATGTCTGATTTTGAGACATTTGCATCACTATTTGGGCATTCAGTTTATGCACGTTGATGGTGGAATGGCTTTGTGTCAAACGAAATATATTGGAGGGGGAATATATGTCTTCTGATTTTAATGCATTTCTAGTTGAACGTGGGATAAAACACCAGTGTACAGTGCCGTATACACCTCAACAGAATGGAGTTGCTGAACGGAAGAAGAGGTTACTCGTGGAGATGGCGAGGTGTATGGTCAAGAGTCCGGCCTTACCATATAGTTTCTGGCTTGAGGTTGTTATGTGTGCAGCATATGTACTTAACAGGTGTCCCACTCGTGGAGATGGCGAGGTGTATGGTCAAGAGTCCGGCCTTACCACATAGTTTCTGGCTTGAGGTTGTTATGTGTGCAGCATATGTACTTAACAGGTGTCCCACTAAAGCACTGCAGTCTATCACTCCATATGAGGCTTGGCATGATCGCAAGCCATCTGTGGCTCATCTGCCTGTTTTTGATTGTCTGGCAGAAAACTGGATGATAAAGAAGTAAACTGTATTTTTGTTGGGTACAGTTTTGAAAGTAAAGGCTATCGTCTGTATCATCCACAAATTAAACGCATATTGTTTTTGTGGAAGATGCTATTCAGCCATTGCTTTCATGTACTAAGGAGACATCTGTTAGCTCCAGAAACATGTATGATACTTTGCTGCCTCTTTTTATAGGTGGACAATCTAGTGAGTCTAGTGCTGGTCCTAATGAGGCACCTTCTCAACCTTTGCAGGTTTCATGTGATGATGCAGATCATTCCATTTCTGATGCAAATTTACATGATGCACTTGTTGATGAGAGAGCTTATATTGAGCAGGCAAAAACTATACAGAAATGGCTAGGCTTGTTGCAAAGGGTTATGCGCAGGAAAGAGGCATTGATTTTGATGAGACCTTTGCACCTACTTGTCGAATGACTACTGTTCGTAGCATCTGTGCACTTGCAGCTCATCATGGTGGGAATGTACATCAGTTGGATATCAAAACAGCATTTCTAAATGGTGACTTGCATGAAGAAGTGTATGTTTTTCAGCCCCGTGGCTTTGTGTAGAAAGGGCATGAGAACCAGGTGTGTAGGTTTAAGAAGGCATTATATGGTTTAAAGCAAGCACCACGTTCTTGGTATGAAAAGATACATGCCTGTCTGATTGCACATGGTTTTGAGAACAGTCCAACTAAAAGCACCTTATATGTTAAGCGTGCTAATGATGTACTTCTGATCATTGTGGTTTATGTTGATGAGATGCTGCTCACTGGTCCTCATGAGAGGCATATTGCTGATTTTTAAGGCTGATTTGCATGCCTCATTTGAGATGTCTGATTTTGAGACATTTGCATCACTATTTGGGCATTCAGTTTATGCACGTTGATGGTGGAATGGCTTTGTGTCAAACGAAATATATTGACACATTATTGCAGCGTTTTGGCTTTGAAGACTGTAAACCTATTACCACTCCTATGGAAACACGTTTACAATTGAGTCTTCATGGTGCTTGAGATGCATTTGATGTTGTTCTTTATCAGCAGGCTATTGGATGCTTGATTTACTTATGCATTACTCGGCCAGATATTCAGTTTGCTGTCTCACAGATGAGCAGGTTTATGCATTGCCCAGGAGTCAAGTATTGGAAGGCGGTTAAGCGCATCTTTCGCTACTTGAGTGGTACTCGGCTACTTGGGTTGTTTTATCCCAAGAGGGGATCACTACCGCCAGATTTGGATGCTTTTTCTGACTCTGATTGGGCTGGTTGCTATGACACTCGTGTGTCCACTAATGGCTTTTGCTTCATGCTTGGTAGCTCATGTATATCTTGGTTGAGCAAGAGCCAGCCTACTCTGGCCACTTCCAGTTGTGAGGCTAAGTATAGAGAAGCTTTCACAGCGACAGTTGAGTGTGTGTGGCTCAGATGCCTTATGGCTGATTTAGGCGTTGGTCAGTCTTCTGCCACCACCATCTTCACTCATAATCAGAGTGCATTGGCAGTTGCAAGGAACCCTGTGTTCCATGCTCGCACTAAGCACATTGAGGTGCATTATCATTACGTCAGGGAGAGGTTCTTTGCTTGGGAGATCAGCTTGGCATATGTGCCCACGCAAGAGAACATTGCAAACCTTTTCACGAAAGCTCTGCCTAGGGAGAAGTTTGAAGCTTTCCGCAAAGCTTTAGGCTTACTTCCTTTTGTGGAGTGATTTCCACATAGCTTGGCACTTCCTTATACATATGTGCTAGCTCCTTGTTCACCGCATCACTCCTAGGGGGGATTTGTTGATATATTTAGGTAGTGATGTGTGTGAACACGCTAGGACCGCTGGAGCATTTTTTTCCCTCTTTAGAAGGTTTTTTTTCCCCAACTTGTATATACGCCTATAGCCCTAACCGGTTACTTATCTTTGTACATTCTCTAGTAATACATTCAGTATTGTGTGTTGTGCTCCAAGCTTCTTCTTCTTCCTTGTGCTGTTCGCATGTTTCCGCAGACGTTTAACTCCAACAGTTTTTTGTTTAGAGAGCTCAGAGGTACATAAGACTTGTCCCGATCGACCCTCCCAAGGATACCTAATCCTACTCACAGCTTTCATGGCCCTCTTCCATGCATGTGTATTTGCCACATTGAATGGGATACCACATTGAATGAAGAGCTTGGTTATTTCTCGGGTTGCTTCATTCATTGATTGTTTTTGTAGCCCAGCTATCACACTATCTTTCACAAATATATTACTCTCTAGAAACTTGGGTCTAGGATCCTCAAAGATGCTCACTGAGCTAATGCTCTTAGTGCGGGGCCTTTTGGATGAACTAGGGATATAATCAACGACATCAATGGGATTGGTTTGCTCTTCATTGCTATGTGACAATGAAGATGAACCAATTGGCATCTTACCCACCCCTTCTCTCAATTGAAGCTAAGTTGTTAGCTCCTCAACAATCCTTGGAAGAATAGAAGTGCATTTTCCAATGCCTCCACATTTTAAGCCAAGGAGATGAGCTTTGATGCGAGATGCGATGCGTAAACTCCCATGCAATATTTGCATTGCCATGTATTCTTGCCAGGCTCTTTCACATGGCTTCGAATAACATTAGGAGTTCTTTCCATGATGATAAACCTAAAGAGTGGAGGATAGAAAAGGGTAGGTTGCAAGCTGAAGTTTGAAGTTTGAACTCTCCCTCTAGGCTCTCTCAACTTTCAAGGGTGGGTCTCTCTCTCTCTCTCTCTCTCTCTCTCTCTCTCTCTCTCTCTCTCTCTCTCTCTCTCTCTCTCTCTCTCTCTCTCTCTCTCTCTCTCTCTCTCTCTCTCTCTCTCTCTCTCTCTCTCTCTCTCTCTCTCTCTCTCTCTCTCTCTCTCTCTCTCTCTCTCTCTCTCTCTCTCTCTCTCTCTCAAGATCGGCGCGTGCAAGCTGGCCTCGTCACTCTCCAAAGTTCGAATGAACATCAGCAGCTGATATACAAAACCTAATAAAAAAAGGTATTAACGATTTTTTGAATAAGAATCGTCCCTAGCGATTTTAATCGCTAAGACAATTTTTATGAATTTTTTTTTATCGTACGATTTTTTTTTCTATGTCTTTCGGGTTAATTCTTGCTTCGTTGCAACTGGCCTCCGGGCCACCCAACATCTCGTCCCGCTTCGGATTCCGGGTTACTTAAGGGGATTGCCCCTTTAACTCATGGTCGTCCTTCTCCTTGTAGGCCAAGGCAAAAACCCCTCTTGGAGTTGGACCGTCAAAGCTTCAGCTCTCAGTCGATCGGTGAGTCCGTAGTCGACGGTGCTGATCGTCTCACCGTAGGCAAAAAGGGCAAAATTCTTTTTTACATGAGATACATTCGTCGTTGGTCTCCGCTTGGACCTCGGCTCGTTTTGGCACAAAATGGAGAAATTTTTTTACGTACGTCGCAACGTCCACCATCGGCCCCCCCTTAGGTTGTCAGCAAACGGAAACAGATCAGAGATTCAGGCCCGAGTGGCACGGGTCCGAGGATCGGCATGGCAAGCCACCCCAATCTTTTATGATCCTTTGTAAAGCACGATGATTCGCTCATTTATGTGTTTAAGGGTGTGATCCGCATGTCGGATCACTCCCGTTCGCTTATTCCCTCATTGGCAAGCCCTGCGACGTTCATTCTACAGCTTCGCACCGTGAGGAGGGAGGGATTGTCCTCCATATGCCGGCAAGGCCGCCTTGTTCTCCGGGTCGGGGTAGCATCGTAAGTCGCAAGAGCTGCCATAAGCCGCACCCCTTTGGGGTTGGGGGAGGGGAGGGGGAGGCGTCCGCGAGATTGAACTTTGGGAGGGACACAGGGTAGTCCCTCCGTGCTCCACCGCGGGTGGGCAGGCAGGGTAAAGTGCTATGGAAAACGGTGATGCTTCCATGTGCCGAAACGTAACGTGCACTCAACTCGCCTGTAGAGACCGCTACCCACAGCTCTTCCGGGGCCAGAGAGATCAGGGCTTTATTGGAGACGAAGGACCAACGCCCTCTACGTCGTTTCCTAGTAGAGCTCCAATGCCGCCGTGCATCACTTCTCCAGCAGCAAATGGAGATACAACTGACCCCAGACTTATATTACACATTTTTTCAGACCCACAGCCACCCGAGGACCCAGCTCGATGCAAGGTGTCACATTACAGAGAGCAGAGGAGCTTAGACGACAGCGTCGACGACCAAGACCCCCACTCCGAAGAGCCCGTCCCCATCAGAGAGAGATTCAGGCGATTCACGCATGCCATGACATGGAGATACGGAGACGTCAGCAGCGCACCTGTGTCGATCTCGACGTGCAGAGCATTTTGAGGATCACCAAGATGCCTTGCCCACCGATGCATTATATCCTACACCCACTCCAGGCATTTAGAGGGTTCTGACACCACAGAGCCTCCCCTCCCTATGCATATCAGATTTATATCTCACCTATTGAGCATATAGAGTGCATACCCATAGCACCCCACACCCTTGACGCCAACTATTATCCACTCTTTCATACCCTGTTTTGTACTCACACTTTATTTTTCTTTTGGAATCACAGTGGATTGGATCATACTGATGTATATGTTTTGTCTCATAGGCCGATTTTGGCCTCTAATAGAGGCTAAAAAAGTCTCTCTCTCTCACACACACATACATATAAAAAGAGGTCGCAGAACTAATGCCATGGTGGAAAGTTGAGGCAGAATGCGCCCTTAACAAAGAGAAGAGAATATACAAGATAAGGAATATGGAAGGTGAACTTTGTGCAATCAAAACTGAAAATGCAAGTCTCAAAATGCAGTTGCACAACATACATGAAGAATCAGTGAATATATGCCTTCCAAGGAAGGGGAAAATTACGGTCATGGACAACATACGAGAACGAATTCAAGTAGCTAAGGCACTAAATCAACATAGAAATAGCACAAATCAAAGTTGTGAACTACACTGAGAAAGAGAATATTTCAGTCATAAGCTGATGGCACACAGCTACAATGCCTAGTGAGATCATGGTTGCAAGGAACTCCAGGTTGATTGATGTTGACCACACACTGGTCAAAATTTATGCAACTCTACTTGAGGTAGGACTCATTGAACATAATCCAGAGCAATAAGCTTAACTATTCTTAGAAGCAACTCTTCCACTAAGATCCTATCATCATGCTTTACTTCCTTATCAAGAAAGCTGAAGCAAAAAAGAGGAGTCTAGGTTGTTATTTTGTGGCATTCAATAAAGCCTTTTATGTTATGCCTGATGAGCACCTGACAAAAAGGATACTGGGCCTCAAGATATGATATGAAATGATACACACCACATGCAAAGCATGTCCACATCAGAAGCAGATTAGGATGCTTGGATATTTCATTGATTATCTCATTAGCACAAATAGAGCAAACAAATGGTATTCACTAACAAACACTTTCTTTAGAATCTACATTGATGAGAACACTGATTACATCCAAAGGGCAAAACGACAGGAAAACAACCTGAGACTCGAGAGGTACATCTGAACGGCTTCATCGGGCGTGGACCTTGAGGTGCAAGTATTGGTAAAACATATCTGTTAACTTGGTCAAAGCCTTGAGAAACCAAAGGTATTGGCATGTATAAAATATTCATGAACAAGGTTTCATGGAATATCTTTCTTGAGAGCTTTGAAAGTTTCTGAAAAAAAGTTCCTACCATAGGGCAAAAGAAGATAATCTACTCCTCCTAATGAGCACAGGTATCAGAATTACACATTGAGTGTTGAGAGCTGTTACCAATGGCACTCATTTATCTTTTTAAAAAAATACGCAAATTAAGGAACTCAGAAGATTATCTTTTCGATTTACTTTCTTTCTGGATTAATGAAAATTCATTTAGAGGAAAAAAATGAGAAGTTGTCTTGACAGTGCACAGGGAGTATAAGTCAACAGTGTTTGAGAAGCACTCACCCTTGGCAATCTGTTTCTATCTGCTCTATTATTTTAGCTAGCCGTGCAGCAACATCTGCTACACTTTCCCCACCAGCAGGTCCAACCAAGGAGTCGTATTCATCCAGTGCCCATATTTCAGGATACTGGAATCAATAGTACTTCATAGCTTAATTTTGTACACAGCAGAAGCAGTAACAATTTTACCCATAGACCTGACAGAAACTGAGACTCTAGATAAAAACAATCACAATCCCAGACAGGCCACAAGCTCTTATTTAGCCTGCTTCTCCCTGTAAATCATCCAGAAAATCTTACATGCTCATGGGATTTCAGCTCTAAATCAGGTCCAAAGTATCTCTCCCGCAAGTGCTCAGAGTACTGCATTGTCATCAAGCAAAAACATAAGATGCATACAAAATTCCAATTGATCAATTCAGAGCATTAAGGACAGGAAAATCCACCTCAAGGCCAGCTGTTCCATAAAATAGTTTCCTTAATAATACAAGCAACGGAATCATGCAACTCAAAACTGGCAAAGATAAAAGGCAGCTCATGTGTGCCTGTGTGCATGTGTGTCACATGATGAACAGAAGAAAATCATAACGAGATTTATACATGCACAGAAAATAATAGAAAAGGATTTTTCTTGCACACTTACAAATGTTGTGTAGGTTTTATGAGTATGATGAATAACAGATCTTTTTACACAGAGATATGATGGCTAAAGATTGCGCATCTCTAGTATCCCATCTTTTCTGATCTTGAGAAGCCAGTCCAGTTGCATGAATATTCCTAGATGGGTTCGTGGATCAATAGAAGTAGATGTTTCATCTCTAGTTGTTTCTCGTCTTCTACCTCTTTCAGGTGTTTGTCTAAGTCCTTCAGGATGTTGTAAATCACCTGACACTATATCCCAAAAATCTCTTGCTATTAAAATTCTTGAGCATAAAACTCCAAAATGGATGATTGAAGCTACCCTCATGCGATGATAGGCTTGAGGGTAGCTCAAATTATCCACTTTGGAGTTCTATGCTCAAGAATCTTTCATTATCTAATCAAAATGTTCATCAATATGTACAATGAATGGTGTAATCAAACCTAAAAATATACAAATTAGAATTTCAAAGAAGCCCTAAACCCAAAATCCTAACATAACCTCATTGGAATTTTCCACATTCACCTCTAGTAAAAGATTCCTCATAAATGATCATACTGAACTCATTACCCTCTATATTTCATCTAGGTTGCCCATTGATTTTAGGTGCAACTTTAATTGTTCCTACATCCTCATTGGAACCCCTTCGTTGGTTATTAACCAGAATAGTAGGTTCAGCCAAATACATTGGATCTTGGATAGGAGTACTTGTATTATTAACAGATTGAAGCATAAGATGTCTAATTGTTATCACCTGCATGAGAGTCCAGAAAAGTTGGTCTTTGCTTACCTAATATTTGCTCTTCTGAAACTAAAACTTCGCCCCCAAGATAAGCATGATTAAGTTTTACCCCTTCAGTTTCTATAGTGAAGCAATTTTTAGAATAATGCCCTGAATGGCCACAACGAAAACATGCACCACCTATGTTTTCCCCATTCAAGATAGATCACAAGTTTTCTGACTCTGTGGATAGTTATACTGAGACCTAAGAAAATGATGAGAAGTGTTCCACATAATGCATACTCTATTTTTATTAGCTGCAGAGATGGAGGGAGTGTAGAGCATACAATCCAAAGATTTCTACACATTTCCAATATTGAGCCATAGAAAGGACAGCGAATCCACCAAGACTCATCCCAAATAGGGTATTTATACAGAAGCTCTTCTTTCATTCTCTTTGCAAGCTTCCAATGAAACACATGAGCCAAACTACCACATAAAAACATTGTTTCCTACTCTAGTACTCAAGGAATTAAGTTTTATCTTTTGCATCCTTGAAAATTACTTCAAGTTGTAACCTGAATAGAAGATTTTCTTTGTTGTCCCATAACCAAAATTAGTGCCAACCGATTGAGCCATATCCACTACAAGGGGTATATGGGAAGCTAAAAAGAAGAGAATTCGTCTTTATAGAACATGAGAGCAAAATCTTGAATAAGATTAGGATAAACATCCACACTAAAGTCCCCGTTGACATTCTCACCCTTACTTGGTGCATCCTCTATAATGTTCCTTAGTTTCAATACATCCATTTGCTTAATATCCTATGTTTGAGACACATGCTCCTCATGAGAGGAGACACTCAATGTGTGTATTATCAATAGAGGATTCCATGTTATGTCCTTGTGCTTCTTACACAGTCAGGAATTGTACAATTTTTTGGGAACACTACGAAAAATTTAATATAGAAAATGGTTCAAAACAATCTTATGTGAGAGACGAGTATCTACAATGGCAAGGTTTTATTTATAGAAGATATGTACAAATTGCGCTCATCAAAATTCAGCGAGCCTCCAACATCACATCACATCTCATTTCTATGATGAGTGTCATTTATAAAATCTTTATAAATATTTTTGCATTGAGATGGAGACCTCTTATCAACTCTTTGATTTTTTGATGCAATTACTCCAAGCCTTTGCGTTGAGATGGAGAGCTCTTATCAACTCTTTGATTTGTTGGTGCAATTACTCCAAGCCTAAATGCTTGATCATTTATCCTAAGGCTCATATGTACATTCATGTATTAGCACATGAATGATCTCTTGTAAAGATTGACCTTTTTTACTACTTGTAAAAGTGCACCTATGGAATTACTTCAATCACGAGTTGTTAGGAGAATCTTTTCACAAATTATTGGTGAGTTAGATGGAGATTGAGATCCTAAAATCTAGAGATACTTTTTGGTAGAAGTTTGATTTTCAAATTCAAAAAGGAGCTCCAACTTTAGTTATAAAAGAAGACTTCAAAAGTCGCATGTGAGCAGCCTCAATTGGAGAGATATTCAGAGGGATCTTAAGTTGAAATTGAGCTCACACCATAGCTCTATCATTGCCCTCACATTGTGCAATCATTCATTGCCAATGTCAATGTAATCTATGTGCATTAATACATATAGTTTTCTCATGTCTCATATCGTCTACTCTGTCATGTACCACTCGGAACAGTGAACTTCTCTAACTTGTTTCTCAGTGTATATTTGATCATTTGATGTGATTTAAGTTGGTATAGATTCATTATACTGTCTATTTTCTTGCTATCAAGTTTCATTATCATTGCCTTATTCAATCTTGAGTTATGAGCTAAACAGTGCTCACTGGTCTGCATACTGCTAGTACCTGAAAATGTCGGGGTTCACCTCTAACTTGCTAAGCATCATTCTCTGAGCATGGTCCATCATTTCAAGTGAAATTGCTTGCAAAAGTTAGCTATCCTAGTTAACTAGATATTCCCAAAAGAATTTTATTCAATTGTTAGCAGAGAAGGAGTACTGTTCATTTCTTCGGGCACGTGTAGTGACCAAAATAGCAAGTTTTGGTTCATAGTTGAAACTCCTACTCATCTGTTTTGATCCTATGATTTGAGGATCATATTCCAAAGTACTTGGGTGATTATTTGTGCTTCCTAGAAAGCTCAACAGGTCTACTTTGCACTCCTCAGCTCAATTTTGGCGGGTGAGACGCACGAGTTAGCACCATCTCATCTTTGGAAGGTGTCCACCATCTCCTACAACAATGGTATCATAGCAATATCACGCTAAATGGGAGATGGATTTCCATCATTCATTGATAAATTAGACAAAGGCAATTATCCAGCTTAGTCCCTAAGAATGAAGGCTTACCTCCAAGGGAGAAGCTTGTATGGATACATATCTGGAGATGAAGAAATGCCAACCCTTGGAAGCAAACATCAACATACAAGAGAGAAGCAAGAGAGACTAGCTTCATGGTGTGCAAAGGATGTTCTAGCCAGGTCCTGTATACTCAAGTCAATATCTGATTTCTTATTACCTCATATTAGGAATTGCAAGACCTCCCAAGAGACTTGGGAAGTACTTTCTTCATACTTCTCATCAAATACAAGGGCTAGGAAGAATCAGCTTTGGATGGAGTTCCCAGCCTTGAAGAAGCAACCAAAACAAAGTGTAGCTGACTATGTGACCAAGATGAAAGATGTAGCTGATCAACTTGGGAGTATTGGAGAAGAAATAGAAGAGGAGCAAATAGTAAGGCAGATCATAAATGGCATCAAGGCTGATGACAAATGGGAGTCCTTTACCATGGCAATGGACCTAGGACATGCAGATACCTGATCTCAATACATTGATGAGGCAACTCTTCACACATGAGACAAAGCTCAATCAGAATGGAGATACTTCTAGAGGTAACCAATCTTTGCCCTTTACACATAAAAAAATAAGAGTAAAGATAAATGCAAAGGTAAGAGAAATGAAGAAGAGGCAAGTATCTCTCAAGTGAATTTCGCAGGTAGAGGAAGAGGTGCTAGAGGAAGGGGCAGAGGAGCAAAACAAAGCAAGGGGAGACCATACAACTCTTCACCTTGCAACATTTGTGGTTTGACCAATCGAGAAGGGTTTACAGGTTAGATTCACAAGGCATGGAGCATATGTGGAGGACCCTCAGCAAGGCTTCAAGAGAATTGCAAAAGGTGAGAAATCTAGTAGACCTTTTACCTTTGAAGTTGAAGATACCAAAAATATTGTTCTCTTCAATTATAAGGACCAAATTCTATCTGAATTGGAGATATGGCATAAGAGATTAGGTCATATAGGTGAAAGGACATTAAAGCAAATATGCAGGGATCAGAGTGTGCTTGGCATTCCAAATGTGTCCAAGCAACACATGATTCACAAATGTGGAGCATGGCACTTTGGCAAATTACATAGGCAACCATTCAACAAAAGAGGATACATATATGAAGACTACTTCGAGCTTGTGCACACAGATGTGTGAGGTCCTAGCATAGAACCATCAATCTCAGGGTCAAGGTATTATGTGTCATTCATAGATGACTATAGTAGATGGACAATACTTTACTTTATGAAGCATAAATATGAAGTCTTCACTTGTTTCAAGAAGTATTTGGCATTGGTTGAGAACCAAACAGGTAGAAGCTTGAAGAGGCTCAGATCTGATGGAGGTGGTGAGTATTTCTCACATGAGTTAGACTCCTTCTTACATGACAGAGGCATAAAGAGAGAGATTACAACAAGGTACACTCTTGAACAAAATGGAGTGATAGAGAGAAGAAATAGAATAATAGTAGAGGCTGCCACATCAATGTTGAATGAAAAAAAACCTCCAAATTACTTATGGGCAGAGGCTGTTTCCACAGCCACTTGCCTAATCAATAGGCTTCCATCCAAAGCTCTGGATGGAATGACACATTATGAAGCATGGGATGGCAGAAGACCTTCTTTAGATCATTGTAAGATCTTTGGGTGCATTGCTTATGCACATATATCCTCACGGATTAGAGGAAAGCTTGATCCAAAAGCTGAAAGATGCATATTCATTAGCTATGACCAAGATCAAAAAAGGATATAGGTTATATAATCCCACTAACAAAGGATTTACAGTTAGTAGGGATGTGGTATTTGATGAAAATAACTCCTAGTTTGAAGATGATTGCAGGAAAATAAAGTTACCTTATGATTTGGAAAATGATTTTCCAAATCTGACTCAAGAAGAACCACATATATCAGAGGATGTCAACTCAGAAGATGAAGAACAGATTGATTTCAAAGCTTGGAAGTCCAAGGGAAAGACAAACTTCAAACAATTGGAAGACATTCCAAAGTCATTCAACCAAGCACTTAGAAGATCTCAAAGGGAGAGCAAGAAACCTATAAAGTATGGCTATGATACATCACTCGTCACCAAGCATTCTATATAGATGACTAAAGATTCTATGTCAGAAGAACCTTCTTCATTTGAGGAAGCCAACAAGAAAGAAGAATGGAGAGAAGCTACGCAGGAGGAAAATGAAGCACTTCAAGAGAATCGCACTTGGGATTTGGTTCCCAAAAAACCATTCATGAAGGTAATAGGATCCAAGTGGATTTACAAGGTGAAAAAGAAATTCAAATGGGACAATCGACAGGTATAAAGCAAGGCTAGTAGCAAAGGGGTTTGCTCAAACCCATGGAGTGGATTATAAGGAGACCTTCTCACCTGTAGCTAAGATGCCAATGATCAGAGTTTAAGTATTGTTGCCTCAAAGAATTGGAATTTGTACCAATTAGATCTTAAAAATGCATTCCTTAATGAATGGATCTCTGAAGAGGTGGCTCAACCGCCAGGATATGACAACAAAGACAAACCTGATTTTGTATGTAAATTAAGGAAAGCACTGTATGGTTTAAAGCAAGCTCCTAGAGCTTGGAACCATAGGCTTGTCACATACTTGCAGGACCAAGGCTTCGTTGTAAGCAAGGCAGATTCTTCATTGTTCATTAAGAAGACTAATTCAAATTTCATTTATCTATGTGTTTATGTGGATGATATCATTATTACAGGGAATGATGCCAATGGCATCAAGAAGATCAAAGAGGAGATGAAGGAAGATTTCAAGATCAATGACCTTGGATTGCTTACATATTTTCTTGGTTTAGAGATTGTTTATACAGATTCTGGTGTTTTCATTACTCAGAGGAAGTACATACATGACGTACTAGTTAAGTTCAAGATGGAAAATTCAAAAAATGAAGGTACACCCATGCAATTGAACCACAAACTCAATATTCATGAAGGAGAGCTGCTTGAAGACATTACAGGTTATCAAATTCTTGTTGGGAGTCTCAATTATGCAACCCTAACAAGAGTTGACATATGCTATGGAATAAGTACATTGACTCAATTCATGCATACACCAAGAAAACCTCACATGGAAGCTTCAAAAAGGATCTTAAAGTACTTGAAGGGTACCATAAATGAAGGGCTATGTTATCCATTCACGTCTGAATTGAATATCAAGCTATACTATGATGCAGATTGGGCTGGCTCAAAAGATGATAGAAGGAGCATCTCTGGCTACTTATCTTTTGCAGGATCAAAGTCGATTTCATGGTCATCAAAAAAACAACCAACTATAGCATTGTCATCAATTGAAGCTGAATATAGAGGCCTAGCAAATGCAACACAAGAAGCAATGTGGTTAAAGCTACTCTACTCAGATTTGGAGCTACATACATACACTCCAATGATCTTTGGAGGTAACACTAGCCCACTTCATTTGGCTGCTAATCCTGTATATCATGCAAGGACTAAACACATTGAAGTGCATTATCATTATGTGAGAGAGAAGCTACTTAGCAAGGACATACAATTGTCCCATGTATCAACCAACTTGCAATGTGCAGATATGCTAACCAAATCTTTGGATAGAACTAAATTGAACAGGTTCAAGATGATGGTTGGATTGCAGGAGATTAAAGAGAATTGAACTTTGAAGCCCAAGCATATTAGGCTTGAGGGGGAGCTTTTGGTGCAATTACTCCAAGCCTAAATGCTTGATCATTTATCCTAAGGCTCATATGTACATTCACATATTAGCACATGAATGATCTCTTGTAAAGATTGACCTTTTTTACTACTTGTAAAAGTGCACATATGGGAATCACTTCAATCATAAGTTGTTAGGAGAATCTTTTCACAAATTCTTGGTGAGTTAGATGGAGATTAAGATCCTAAAATCTAGAGATACATTTTGGTAAAAGTTTGAATTTCAAATTCAAAAAGGAGCTTCAGCTTTAGCTATAAAAGAGGACTTCAAAAATCGTGTATGAGCAGCTCGAATTGGAGAGATTCAGAAGGATCTTAAGTTGATATTGAGCTCACATCATAGCTCTATCATTGCCCTCACATTGTGCAATCATTCATTGTCAATGTCAATGTAATCTATGTGAATTAATACATATAGTTTTCTCATATCTCATATCTTCTACTCTGTCATGTACCACTCAGAATAGTGAACTTCTCTGACTTGTTTCTCAGTGTATACTTGATCATTTGATGTTCTTTAAGTTGGTATAGATTCAGCATAGTGTCTATTTTCTTAGTATCAAGTTTCATTATCATTGCCTTATTCAATCTCGAGTTATGAGCTAAACAGTGCTCACTGGTATGCATACTGCTAGTACCCGAAAATGTCTCGGTTCACCTCGAACTTGCTAAGCATCATTCTCTGAGCATGGTCCATCATTTCAAGTGAAATTGCTTGCAAAAGTTAGGTACCCTAGTTAAATAGATATGCCCAAAAGCATTTTATTCAATTGTGCAGGTGTAGTGACCAAAATAGCAAGTTTTGGTTCATAGTTGAAACTCCTAATCATCTGTTTTGATCCTATGATTTGAGGATCATATTCCAAAGTACTTGGGTGATTATTTGTGCTTTCTGGAAAGCTCAACAGGTCTACTTTGCACTCCTCAACTCAATTTTGGCAGGTGTGAAGCAGGAGTTCGCAGCACCATCTCATCTCTGGAAGGTGTCCACCATCTCCTCCAACATGATTCATCCAGCTCAAATTCGATTTGTTCATAAGAGATCAATTTCACATAATATTATTATGGTACAATTTATCATGGAACATGCTATTGCATCTTCACATCATTTGGTAACAATGCAATCAGATATTGAAAACGCATTTGATAGAGTAAGATTGGACTTCATCTTACCGTTTAAAAAGAATTGGGTTTTGGAGATAGAATGTTCTAACTAATTTACAACTTGGCTGAAGATCAAAGCTCACATATGGAGGTCTTGGTACTAATTCCCACTCCAAAACATACACTCTTATTGCCGAATTCCAAGACAACTTTGTGCCTTAGATGTTTATTATATGTGTCATTTTGCAAGAAGGGATGGTCAACTTTAAAGGGACATGGGGATTGTACACTTGGTCAAAAATATTCCCCCACACACCTCTCAAGCCGAGCTCTAGAACCACTATGTTGTTGATTCAACTTGGAAAAAATTAGTCCCTTTCATGTGTGGGATGTACACTTGGACAAAAATATTCTCCCACACACCTCTCAAGCCGAGCTCTAGAACCACTATGTTGTTGATTCAGCTTGGAAAAAATTAGTCCCTTTCATGTGTGGGATGTTGATTTTGAAAAGAAGGATTTGGGTATAGACTCCCATCCTGGTGGCCTCTTTGAAACCCACCCCCTGCATTTGAGTTGGGTTATGTTGGAGTTCAAGGCATGCGGAAGCACACGAACACCACACGGAAGAAGAAGAAGCTTGGAGCACAACACAATACAGAATGTATTATCAAGTGAATGTACAAAGATAAGTGATCCGTTAGGGTTATAGGCGTAGATACAAGCTAGGAAAAAAAACCTCCTAAAGAGAAAAAAAAACTTCCTCGACAATCCTAACTGTGTTCAGACACATCACTACTGAAATATCTCAACAAATCCCCCAAATCCCCCCCTCGGAGTGATGCCGTGAAAAAGGAGCTTGCGTTCATGTATAAGTGCCAAGTTATGTGGAAAAAAATCAATCCACAAAAGGAAGTAAGCCCAAAGCTTTGCGAAAAGCTTCCAACTTCTCCCTAGCCCAAGCCTTTGTGAAAAGGCCTACAACATTATCATGTGTGGGCACATAAGCTAAACTCACCTATCTAACAGAAAACCTCTCCCTCACATAATGATAGTGCACCTCAATGTGCTTTGTGCGAACATGAAACACAAGGTTCCTCGCAACTCCAATGCAGTCTAACTATCAGTGAATATGGTGGTGGCAAAAAACTGGCAAACACCTAAATGAGTCGAACGGCATCTGAACCACACATGTAACCGTCGTAGTAAAAGCTTTCCTATACTCGACAGTAGAAGTGGCCACAATAGGCTTCTTGTTCAACCAAGATATGCATGAGCTACCAAGCATGAAGCAAAAACCACTGGTGGACACAACAGTGTCATGGAACTGGCTAAGTTTAAGTCAGAAAAGAATGTAAATCTGGGAGTAATGATCCCTCCTTGGGATAAAACAATCCAAGTAGCCGGGCACCACTCAAGTAGAGAAAGATGCACTTAATCACCTACCAAGGCTTGACACCTAGGCAATGCATAAACCTCGTGATCCGAGAGACAACAAACTAAATATCAAGTCGACTTTTGAATAAGTAAATCAAGCATCAAACATCCTGCTCATAGAGAACAATATCAAACGCATCTCCAACATCATGAAGACTCAATCGTAACCCTATTTCCATGGGAGTAGCAATAGGTTTGCACTCTTCAAGGCCAAAATGTTGCAATAATGTGTAAACATATTTTGTTTGACACAAACCTATTCCCCCATCAACTTGCATAAATTGAATGCCCAAATAATGATGCAAATTCCCCAACTCTAACATCTCAACCTTAAGTTCAACAATATGATTCTCATTAGGACCAGTGCGCAGCATTTCATCGACATATACAGTGATGATTGAAAGTACGTCAGCTCCACGCTTAACATATAAGGTGCTCTCTGTTTGATTGTTCTCAAAACCATATGCTAGCAAGTAGGCATGTATCTTCTCATACCAAGCACGTGGTGCTTGCTTCAAACCATATAGTACCTTTTTCAACCTACACACTTTGTTTTCATTCCATTTTTGCACAAAACCACAGGGTTGAAATACATACACTTCTTTATGTAAATCACCATTTAGAAATGTAATTTCAATGTCCAATTAAGGTACATTCCAACCATGACGAGTTTGAAGTGGACAAATGCTACGAACGGTGGTCATTCGGCAGTGGGACCAAAGGTCTCATCAAAATCAATGCCTCTCTCTTTAGCATAACCTTTGGCAATAAGTCTAATCTTGTAGCTATCAACTCCTCCATCAAGCTTACATCTCAGCTTGTATACCCATTTAGTGCCAATGGCCTTTTTGCCTAGGGCAAATCACATAAAGACCAAGTACCATTTTTCATAATAGCATATCTTCTGATTGCATGACAACCATCCAATTTTCTGAATTATGTGCTTCATTAAAAGAAATAGGATCATTCTCATCACAAAGACTAGAGACCGTCATTGCATAATAATATGATGCAAAAAGAAGCACTATGAGTCTTGAGAGCTTGAACGAATACTATATGACAAAGGTGCATCTAATTTGCTATCTATCAAAGTCTGCACCAACCATTAAGGCATAGTTTTTGCCTCTTCTATGTAATCCCTCTCATCAACAAGTGCATCATGTAAATCTTCATCAAAAATGGAATGATCTACATCATCATTTGGAAATTATAAAGGTTGAGAAATTGCCTCATTTGGACTGACACTTGACTGTCCACTTGCAAAAATAGGAAGCAAAGTGTCATGCACATCCTTCTAGTTAACCAATATCTCCTTGGTACATGAAAATAAGGACTTAATTGCATCTTCCACAAAAGTAACATCAATGATAACCAGAATGTGTCTAGTATGTGGATGATACAGACCATAGCCTTTGCTTTCAAAACTGTACACAACAGAAATGCATTTCACTACTTTCTCATCCAGTTTTTTACGTTATTGTTCAAGCGCTCATGCATACGCCAAACAACCAAAGAGAGGCCAATGAGCAAGAGATGGCTTACATCCATGTCAAGGAATGGAGAGTATCCATTTTGCATGCTCATAGATTTTCATCCATAACCACGAATTGTTTGAAGCACATAAACAGTCAGGACTTTGCTTTCAATGGATAAACTGATGCATGCTTGGAAAAGTCATCAATGAAAGTCACAAAGTATAAATAGTTCCCAAATGAAGGTAGGACCACACACATCACTATGAACAAGCTCCAATTTATGAGCAACTTTAACTAAACCATCTTTTGGAAAGGAGCAAGGCTTCTTTTTGCCCAAAATACAACCTTCATAGACGTGTTTAGAAGGTGCCTCAAAATTAGACAAAGAGGACACCATTTCGGATTTCTGCAAGCGAAGCAAACTAGCAAAATTCACAGGACCAAAGTGTGCGTGCCAAAGCTTTGCATATGAGATAGCCTAAGAATCATGAACTACACATGCAAAATCATTCACAGATTTCGCATGGTCCATGAGCTTATAAAGTCCACATCACAAGACATAAAATGTCAGAAGCAATAATAACATCACCGTTCGAGAGATCATAAAATCTACATATTTCATCATAAATTTGATCACCCGACCAAGCTTGGCTAATGCTAAAACTGATAACAGATTTTTCTTGATCCCTTGCACATATAAGGGATATGACGATGTGAAAGAATTTCCATCAGCAATAGTCAAAATCATTATAGGATAAAAGGAGTTGTTAGCACATGTGAGAGTATTCCTTGTAGGGGCAGGCTCAAGTGAAGTCAAGAAACAATGCTACAAGGTAATATGTTTGGTTGTACCACTATCAAAGTACCAAAAAACCAAGTCTACTGCAGACATACACTACTCATGAGAAGATGGGTCATAGCTTCAAAGAGTAGTAAATGCCCATTTTTCATTCCGGACAATATTAGCACACTCTATTTTAGGTGTAGAGGCCTCTGCATGTGTGTGTGTATGTATGTATGTATGTATGTATGTAATGTATGTATGTATGTATGTATGTATGTATGTATGTATGTATGTATGTATGTATGTATGTATGTATGTATGTATGTATGTATGTATGTATGTATGTATGTATGTATGTGTGTGTGTGTGTGTATCTGTATGTATGTATGTATGTATGTATGTATGTATGTATGTATGTATGTATGTATGTATGTATGTATGTATGTATGTATGTATGTATGTGTGTGTGTGTGTGTGTGTGTGTGTGTGTGTGTGTGTGTATCTGTATGTATGTATGTATGTACTATGTATGTATATGTGTGTGTGTGTGTGTGTCTCTCCCCAAACCCAAAGGATATATGGACGGGTACCTTTTAGTTATATGTCTAGCCGAGTGTGAAGTGATTGACCATTGTGACCCAGCCCACTTGCTTAAGTGATCCCTATAAATAGGGATCACTTGCACATTTGTCATTCTTTTTTCATGGGACACACTTGGACTCTTGACCCTTGGTGGAGTCACCTCCACAATTGTTTGGTGTGGGTGCAGTGGTATGGGACACCATTCCTTGTGGTGATGACCACCATAACTGTATAGCTGCAAGATTTGAGGCTCAAGGATGAGCGCATTTGGCTCTATGTAGTATGGCTGGGAAGTGAGTATGATGCCTCCCTCCTATGTTTATGAGTATGGCTTCTACTTTGAAACATTTGTTAATGCTTCTTCCAAAATCCATCAGATACGTTTTGAGAGTCAAATTATGTGATCCACTGATGCTAGATAATAAAATGCCACAATACTTGTTCCTTATTAAACTTACGAAAAAACTATTATGACTTTTTTTTCAACTAAAGAGGAAAATTTTATTCATAAGAAGTGTACTGAATTTCAATTGTCTTGCAAAGCAACACTGTTAAGTGACATTAAAGGAAATAACAAATAGAAAAGAAACCTCATACATTAAAGAATTTTCTATATGCAAAGTGCCAGAGAGAGAAAAAGGTTTGTTTGGGGGGGGGGCGGGGGGGGGAAAGGAGAAAAATAAAACAGCACTTGTATTTGGGATGGATTTATCTTCAAAACTTCAGCGACAGCCTTTGCAGTATCCACTGTTCTACTAAAAGGTGAGCAGTAAATCCGCACTTTTTCCAGAGGAAAATTAATTATTGCAAGTTCCTGCCATGAACAGCAATGATGAAATAATCTTAGCCATATAATATCTTTTGGAATTGTAAGCAAAATATAAACACTAACAAAGCAAGGCACATGATAAAATGTATTATTAGGGTTATAGAACTTAGAGAGTCAAACGAATGGACAACTGATTTGATCTTCAATAAACAAAGAAAAAGAACAACAAAACAAAAGAAGTTAAAAAGTAAAACTGGTAAAACCTTTCAAAAAGTCCTATTTGTTGAGGATTGTTGAGAGACATGGAGAGAAATCGTATGCGTATATCTCGCAAGCTTATGGCAATTATTTTAATAAATATTCACATATGAAATTCTCCATTGCCTCTGAAATCTGAGTTCAAGGTTATGATATAGTGTTTCCTTCTGTCATATATAATTTGTTGACAACATGCTGTTAAGTTTAAACAAATGATATAATATTTTTTTGATGCGAAACTAGAGTTGCAAAAAAAATAGTTGAAAATTAGTGTCAATAAGATTTAAGATCCAGTGTACTCATATCATTGTTTGCTAAACCCCTGGCCATATGTTTTACATACATGATTCCCTTGTATTTCATGTTTTCCTTGTTTCATTAAGCAATCTTTTTCACACAGCAAGACCACCATCTAACAATAAAAAGTTCCACTTTTCTCATTAAGCAATCTTTTTCACGCAGCAAGACCACAATCTAACAATTCCACTTGCTTTCAATGCCCCTCAAATTGCTTTCTATACTGTTTCAATTGTGTATAGTATGTATACAGTTCCTGATAACTTTGATGGGAAAGTTGTTCTCAAGAATCATACCAAAACATATGTCCATATATATTGACACTTTGAGCTTTTCCATATGCCACTTCAAATTTTCAATTGTAATAAAAGCATCAAATGTAGAAACAAGAAACACTTTTTCAATAAGCATTAGCAACTTGAACTTCGATAACCATCCCCAAATAATAACTTTAAACATTACAATAGAGTCTTTCTTTGGTTAACATTTAAGATATGACTTTTTTTAAAAAAAAGGATCAACTCTAAAATGGATTTCGTAGATGAAAGTACAGATCAAGTATTCAACAAGTATGGCTAGCAAAACGGACAAATATAAACATTTGAAAGAGAGTGAATTCTGATATAGGTTCCAGTATATAGTGAAACACACAATAAACATGGTTCCATGTACCCACTGTTGTGGTTGATTCCAATCATAAGCTTGACTTACGACAGGAATTCGATTTATGACAAGCTTGCTAAAACATTTTATATATTTCTCACATAATGTATTTTCTTTTCAGATAAAAAGTGAATGCTGCTCTAGTAGTGACATCGAAATACATGTGCTCTCTATACCAATGTGGCAATATTTCATATATGACACTTCACATGGTTAATGATTTAATTTTTTGTTGAACTGAAAGTATGCAAGTTTTACTAGCTAAGCTATACTGGTCTAGCCAGAAAAGTTTTTAGCTTAGACATCAGCTAAGTCAAGAATATAAAAAAACATTCTCAACACACCAAGAACCAACCATGAATATACTAAATGAGACTAATCTCGATCCTTGTGTGTGGATGTCTGTATGTGTCTCTCCTAGTCAATGTGTGTTGTCAAGGAGGACCAATATGTTGTCTATCTCATTGTATGCATATGTTTTCTTTTTTGGATGCATCTGTCTTTGTTTCAAATTTCAAGAAAGGAAGATAAAATCCCTATCATTGTATCATTGAAAGATAATAATAATAATAATAATAATAATAATTAATAAATGAATAGTAATTCCATCTTGCCACCTACAATATAAAGAGTAAATGTTTTGAAACCTCTATATATGCAATTACAATACAAATAGGGATGAATGTTGAGCTACAAGTACAAACAGGCTTAGTGTGGATATGAACAAGGAGATATTCAGATGGGTCCAGAGAGCAGATTTGAACCAAAGCACAAACACTCGTTTTCCTATTCTACAACCAGAGTCCACCACAAGGGATAGGAAGCAGATGTCCACCTGGATGCTCAAAAAGGGAAGTTACATGTATGATCAAGAAAAGAGGAATCATTATCCTCAAATTGTCCAAAAGTAATACCTCTTATATTTTTATCACTCAAGATTTTAGAAAAGAAAATTAAAAGAGAGAACAAACAGACCATGAACTGAATGATATCATTAAAATAGAAACATATGAATACATGAAACATGGGCATAAGATTAAAAATAATTACAAAGAAAATCCAAATATGATATGAAGAAGAAAAACAGCAACTTGAATAAAAGAATTCTCCTCTAACAAGTTGATGTAGATAACTAGTAGCTGGAGCAAATGAAGTAGACACCAACAACAACACCATACTTGATGGAATACAATGAAAAAGTCCAACTTTTGCACCACAAGCTGGGACTTAAAAATGAATACCTTTGTTGTAGAGCACAATTGTCGCCATGATTCATCACCACTTAGTCTCCACTTTCCTTTCCTCACTTGCTATCTCAAGAATGCTCTCATGTCCATCATTACTTCTTGTAGCACTTCTCATCACCATATCTTCCCTTCATGGTTGCCTTTAATATCATGACTTTCATTGATGGAGCCAAATGTGCTACCTTATATTCATACACACTTTTCTTTCTCTAGTTACATGCACTATCATTGGGAAAACCCTAAGCCCACTCTTATGACTAAAAGGAATGGACCATTATGTGTGGCCTGGACAATACAATAAGTGGGTTAGGCCATTATGTGTTGGCTAGGCAATACAATAAGGGGATGAACCATTATATGATCGACTGATCACATACTTGAACAACGTGGCTACAATCAAATCAAGTGACGTCTTCTCAGCTGAATGGAGTGAGCCATAAAACTCACAGGAAGGCATAGTTAAAACAATCCCACAATTTTTTCAAAATAAAAATCTTTTAAATCTCTATTACGATTTATATTTTAAGGAGCAATTTTTATCAGAATCTTAACAATTTATTTCTACAACAAAAACTTTACTTTGTTAGCATACTCTTGCACTTGATAAAGATTGATAAATCAGTAATATCTGTTGAATATAGATAAATAATTTCATTTTCTTGTGTTTTTGAGTTATATAATGACAGATAGACTACTTAAGTAGTTATAGTTTTTTATGGATACAACCATAGAGAAAGGTAGTAATTCAGTAAACCATAGAGATGGAAGTAATTTCTTTTCAAACTTTTAATAACTATTTATTTTGGTTTCTCTTTTTTTTTGTAGATATACAAATACATAAATAGAGAGAGATAGTAGACCATATGTAGGAAGACAAAAAGATGGGTAAAAAGAAATAACGATTGATAGTTATTAAATAGATAGATAGACAAATAGATAAATGGATGGATATATGGATGAATAGGTAGGTAGGTAGGTGCCAGGTAGGCTAGTAGATAGGCAAATAAATAAATAGCTAGAGGGGTAGATAGGTAGATGGAATTATTAAAATTTATCATGGATTGATACAGGTAGATAGATGGATATGTCTTTTCATATTTTATGTATTTTTGCAGCATGGATGTATAAAGGTACTTACCCAGTATTGCATATATTCTAGGCAAAAAGATAAAACATAGAAATCTGGGAGAGAATGAAAACCTCCATTTTTATTTTTGATTATTTGAATCTCTATGATTTTAACAATTTAAATCCTGATCTAAATCTATGATTTAAATTTCTATATTGTACTACGCAGGAAGGGCATCATTATTGTGAGCATGGGGGCTCACTCCTCTACCCCACCCATTGCATGACCACTACTCCACTCAACTCCTCTAACAATGCAAAAAGATACCCTTCTCTGCCATGGGCAGAGCCAAACATGGAGATTTTCTGGACAAGACCTTGGAGATTATGTACCTTGCCTGGGATCCTACAACTGAAGGCTTTTGGAGAGCATATGGAAGTAGGTGCTCATAACTACCTTGTGCAAGGTTCTTTCTCTGTTTACTTCCTTTCGATTGGAGTCTCTATAGCATTGGAAGCAAAGCATGCATGGAGAAGCTTTCATGTTCTAAATGAGTTATTTGATTGTTAACACTTGGTATTGGAAAAAGCTTGGAATCACATTTGGGCTGGATTGTCTCTCTACCTATTGCAATGCAAGCGGTTTATTGAAGAAGGCCTTTTCAAGAGCAAGACAGACTGAAATTCAAGGTGGGCAATTGACTATCACTATGTACTGAACTGCCCAAAGGACCATAGTGTAGCCTATTTTTCTGACATTCTAGACCATAGTTCACTGGACTATAGTCCAGAAAAGACCAAGTCTTATAGTAGTCCAATGAAACTGGAGAAGCATTCCAGAGGCTTGTATAAGCACTCCAAGAGCATTCCAGTGTTTTTTGAAGCGTGTTTAGTATATCTTTAACCCTATAAATGCATATTTAAGATGCATTCGTCAAATTGAATCTCTGTAAAGCCCTCCACATAGTGTGCCAAAAATCTAATCTGCCTTCTTGTACTATCGAAAGAGTATATCATTGGTTACTCCATTCATCAAAGCAATATCAAATGTGTGGTGAAATACTGAGTCTATTTGTACTTAGAGAACACTCCACCTTGTGATCACAGCCCCATTGATTGCCACAAGAGGACACATTGTCCTAGGGCAAGAATTTCCACCACTGTGGCTGCCAGGGGTGTCCAGCTAGACCAACCAGCAAGAGGGTTGAGGGGAATATGATTGCAAGAGAATATACTTGCAAGTGATGCGAAGAAAATGTATAGTGTAGCAAGAATTTCCTCTAAAAGAATTGTCCTTGATGGGTTAAAAAAGAAGCTGAAATAGTTGTTGTATATTGGGGCCAAATCTAGCTGAGTTGAGCAAGCAGATAGTTGAAATAATGGATGACAAGTTGAAAGTGCTAATATGATTGACAACAGTTTACTTGCATGAGCACATTCATCCAGATTGTTGAAGTTTGAGGAGGAGGAGGAGGGTCCTTAACAGTTGATGCAGGAAATGCATTCTGCATAGTGACTCCTGACACTCAAAAGAGCAGTGTGATGCAAGGAGAACGAAACAAAAAAGCTTACTAATAGATTAAAGCATATAGCATAGTTGCATGGAGTATACACAGTAAGCATGGAGAACAAAAATAAACTATTTTAGGAGAAGATAAAAATACGATACAAGAGACAATGAAAGCAAGGGCAAAAGAACCTTTCATAATGCAACCCAAGCCTACTGGAGGGTAGGATCAACAAGCGCCACCAC
>CM035438.1:78213167-78510667 GCA_020310875.1 Ceratopteris richardii | reverse complement strand
ACATATACATATACATATACATATACATATACATATACATATACATATACATATACATATATGTGAATAGATGGATAGGTATGTACTTGAAGATGAAGAGGTGTTGCAAAATCCTTGATCTACACCAGCCAAATGAACTCCAGGAGTATATGGTGGGCCCTTTTAGCTTGCCAATGGATGTATTAGACACCCTATGTACCTTGGAAGATCACTCTCAAAAAGATAGATCAAAACAGATAAGTTCGAGTTAGCTCAGAGGTGAAAACTTGCTATTCTTGGTTCATACACATGTCCAGTGTTTTACATAATTCTCTGAGCACAGCTGCAATTAGCTCAATTCCTCTTGGGGAAGTCTAGAAAACTTAAAGAGCTAACTTTCAAGAGTAATCTCATCAAAAATAATGAACCACACACTGAGAATGAATTTTAACAAGTGATGACATCATCCCGATTTTCACGGGCTGCTACAGAAATAGACAAGTGAGCAGAAAAATCAACATAACTCAAAATGTAGAAATCCAATGATTATGAAAATTTGTATGGTTATACTAGACAGTAAGATGAATCTAACAAGCTTTAAATCACTGAATTTGGATAAGTAACCACTCAGAAATGGCTCTGACAAGATGAGTGAAAAAGTCGGGTACCTGACAGAGAAGTGAAGATGAACAGACTCTGTTGACTTCAAATGAACATAACTGAAGATTGCAACATCCAAATGACATGAAAATTTGTGAGCATATAGTAGACTTATAGAGCTAACTTTACCAAGTTAAATCACTGAAAATGATGCACCAAGCTCAGAGAAAACATCTCTGCAAGCTGACTGAGAAAACTGAGAGTAATGGCAGTGAGTAGTACACTTCACAAGAACATGGAAATATGAACCCAAATGATAATGAAAATGAAAGTATATTGCTTGTAAAATACAATGGACTTACTGATACATATGTGTGCCTTGTAATCACACCTTGATATGGCATAAAGCTAAGCTCTTGGAGGTCTTAACATAGGTCTCTCTAACCACGACTAAAACTGCCATCTATTTATAGTTGAGTTTGAGAGGCTAACTTCCCTCAATCACTCTCCAATCAATCAATGATTGATTTGATTCTCTACCTACCACAAATCACGAATTCGTGGCTCCTCTTTCCATTCTTGATCAAGTGGACTCAACCACTTAAGATTCTCTTACTTTTACATTAAGTAAACTCTTCAAAAGTTACAAGAGGTAGTTCACAAGTGAACTTTACATAGTCTTCTTTTTAAAGCTTCTTCTAAGACTTTGTGAGACTCAAGCCAATACTTAGGCTTGTCATAGACTTTCTCCAACAGCTCCCCCTCAAGCCAAGTATGCTTGAGGTCTTCAATCTTCCAAGATTACCTGCAAACCAATCATAGCCTTGAATTTGCAAAGCTTTGTACCATCCAATGCTTTGGTTAGAATATCTGCACATTGTTGATGAGTGGACACATATGATATTTGAATCTCTTTGCTTAGAACCTTTTCTCGTACATAGTAATAATGAACTTCAATATGTTTAGTCCTTGCATGAAAAATAGGATTAGCAGCCAAATGAATAGAACTCATATTGTCACCAAAAATAGTTGGAGTTCCAAACTCCAATCCAAGATCTTTGAATAATGTCTTCATCCACATAGCTTATTGTGTAGCTATGGCAAGACCTCTGTATTCAGCTTCAATAGAAGAGAGAGCAACTGTGGGTTGCTTCTTGGATGACCATGAAATAAGCTTTGAACCTGCAAAGGTAAGATAACCTGAAGTGCTCCTTCTATCTTCCTTGGAGCAAGCCCAATCTGCATCAGAAAATAGCTTCAAACCTAAATCAGATACATAAGGATAATAAAGTCCTTCATTTATGGTTCCTTTGAGATACTTGAGAATCCTTTTGGCAGCATCCATATGTGGTTTCCTTGGTGTGTGCATAATTGACTTAGCACACTCACACTATAACATATATCTACTCTTGTCAATGTGGCATAGTTGAGACTACCCACTAGACTTTGATATGATGTGATGTCCTCTATGAGTTCACCTTCATGTGAGCTCAATTTGTGATTGACCTCCATTGGAGTACCTGCAATCTTACAATCTTGCATCTTGAATTTTGCCAACATGTCCTTAATGTACTTTCTTTGAGTGAGAAACAAACCATGATCTTTGTAGACAACTTCCAAACCTAGGAAGTAGGTAAGTGAACCGAAATCACTTATCTTGAACTCTTCTCTCATCTGATCTTTGATCTTCTTCATACCATCTGCATCATTTCCTCTCAATATAATATCATCTACATATACACATAGGTAGATGACCTCAGAATTACTCTTTTTAATAAAGAGTGAAGGATCTGCCTTGCTTGGTTTAAAGCCTTTGTCCTGCAAGAATGAAACAAGCCTGAAATTCCAAGCTCTTAGAGCTTGCTTGAGACCATACAATGCTTTGTTAAGTTTACACACATAATCAGGATAAACTTGATTCTCAAAACAAGGTGGTTGTGCCATATATACCTCTTCTGTTATCCAACCATTCAAGAATGCATTCTTTACATCTAGTTGAAGTATCTTCCAATTCTTGGAAGAGGCAATACTAAGCAAAACCCTAATAGTAGGCATCTTTGCCACAAGAGAGAATGTCTCCTCATAATCAATTCCCTGAGTTTGTGCAAAGCCTTTTGCTACAAGCCTTGCCTTATACCTGTTAATGGAACCATCAGAATTCTTCTTGAGTTTATAGACCCATCTTGAGCCTATTACCTTCATGGATGAAGTCTTGGGCACCAAATCCCAAGTGTTGTTTTCCTCAAGTGCTTCAATCTCTTCCTTCATTTCATGCTTCCATTCTGTTTTTGCTTTGGCCTCTTCAAATGATGATGGCTCCTCTTGGTTTATGTCCTGTGCTATGTAGATAGAATGTTTAGTTACTAATGAGGTGTCAAACCCATACCTTTCTGGTTTTTTCTTTTCCCTCATAGATCTTCTTAGGCCATGATGTGATGATTCTGCCTCATGTCCAAGTTCCTGCAATTTTGCTTTACCTTTAGACTTCCATGCTTTGATCTTTTCCATGTGAGATTCTTCATCATCCTCTGAGGTGTCTTGTTCTTCAATCTTTGATTGTTCTCTACCAAGCTTTGGAAAATCAAGAATCCTTTGTTGGTAGGGTTGTATAACCTGTAGCCCTTTTGATTGTTGTCATATCCAATAAATACACACCTTTCTGCCTTTGGATCCATCTTGCCTCTAACCTGTGAAGGAACATGAGCAAAAGCAATACATCCAAAAATTTTACAATGATCTAAGCTTGGTCTTCTTCCATTCCAAGCCTCATATGGAGTCATCCCATCAAGGGATTTTGAAGGCAACCTGTTAATCAAGTAAGTGGCTGTAGATACAGCCTCAGCCCATAAGTAATTAGGTAAATGCTTTTCATTTAACATAGACCTTGCAGTTTCAACAATTGTCCTATTCCTCCTTTCTGCCACTCCATTTTGCTCAGGAGTGTACCTTGTAGTTACCTCTCTTTTGATTCCTCTTTCTTGAAGAAAAGAATCAAAATCATGGGAGAAGTATTCTCCCCCTCCATCTGACCTTAGCGTTTTTAGTGATTTACCTGTTTGATTCTCCACAAGAGCCAAATATCTTTTGAAACATGAAAAAACTTCATCTTTGTGTTTCATAAAGAATAGGATAGTCCATCTGCTCCAATCATCAATAAAGGAAACATAATACCTTGATCCAGATATTGAAGCTTCCTTGCTAGGTCCCCATACATCTGTATGAACCAACTCCAAGAGATCTCCATGCATATAACCTTTCTTCATGAATGGTAACCTGTGAGACTTTAAAAATTGACATGCACTACACTTATAAATCATATGTTGTTTTGACAAATTAGGGAGTCCAAGTACACTTTGGTCCCTGCAGATTTGCTTTAATGACCTTTCACCAATATGTGCTAACCTTTTGTGCCATACTTCCAATTCTGTGAGTGTCTGCCATAATTAAAGAGAGCAATGTTTCTAGTGTCCTGTAATTCAAATGTGAACAATCTACCTCTCTTTTCACCTTTTGCAATTCTTTTGAATCCTTGACTTGGATCTTCAACAAATGCTCCTTCTTTTGTGAACCTGACTTGCAACCCTTTCTCTACTATCTGCCCAACACTTATCAAATTCTTTGTAATGGTAGGGACATAGAGTACCTTACTGAGTAGATTGATGTTTCCATCAGGTGCTTTGACATTGCCTATTTTCTCCACAGGATGTTTTGTATCATCTCCTGTTTGTACCTCATGCTTATTCCTTGGATCTTCTAAATCTGATAGGAGTGCCACATTTCCTGCCACATGATTTGAACAACCTGAATCTATGTAGAAAACATGCTCATCAAATTTACCTTGTGGCATAGCCATGTTCATAATCAATAATGAATCCTCTTTGTTTGAGTCTTTTGTGTAGTTATTGTAGTCTCTCCTTCCTTTGTAGCCTCCTTGATAGTTTGAATGATTGTAGTTGTTGTAGTTGCCATGGTAGTTGTTGAACCTTCCTCTTGAGTAGCCATAACTTCCTCTATTGTATCCTCTTCCTCTTTGATTCCTGGAATTTCTAAAGCAATTTTCAGTTGTATGATTAGTTAATCCACAAATAGAACATGAGTTGGAGTCTTGGGATCTTCCCCTGCCTTGTCTACCTCCTCTTCCTCTACCTCTGCCATGTCTTCCTCTACCTGCATAGTTAGCTTGATATGTACCTGCTTCATCATCCACTTTCTTTGCCTTTCCTTTGTTATCTTTGGACTTGCTTTTATCAGTGTATAAAGCTGAAGATTGATTACCTTTAGAGCTTTCTCCATTTTTTATAAGCTTTGCCTCTTGAGTAAGTAGTTGTCCAATGAGTGTATTGAAATCAGGTACATGCATGTCCATGTACAAATCCATAGCTGTGGTGAATGCTTCCCACTTGTCATCTGCCTTCAAGCCATTGATCACCTGCCTTACAATTTGCTCTTCATCTATTACCTCTCCAATGCTTCCCAACTGAGCTGCTATGTCCTTTAGCTTTGTGACAAAATCAGTCACATTTTGTTTGGGAGCCTTCTTGAGAGTTGTGAACTCCAGCCATAGTTGATGCTTCCTAGCTTTGGTACTTGAAGAAAAGAAAGCTTCAAGTGCATCCCACACTTCCTGAGATGTCTTACAACTTCTAATGTGAGGCAACAAAAAATCTGAGATAGAGTTGAGGAGATAAGACCTTGCAAGTGCATCCTTGGAGCACCATGTGCTCAATCTTTCTTGCTCTTCTTGTGTTGGTTGACTTTTGTTCCTGAAACTTGGCATAACTTCATCTCCAGCCACATAACCATATAAACTTCTACCTTGGAGATAGGCTTCCATTCTTAATGACCAAGCTTAGTAGTTACCTCTGTCTAATTTGTCAATTGATGAAGGAAATCCATCTGCCATGTTGTCCAACCTTGCTTTGATACCACTGTGAAGAGATGGATAGGTATGTGCTTGAAGATGAAGAGGTGTTGCAAAATCCTTGATCTACACCAGCCAAATGAACTCCAGGAGTATATGGTGGGCCCTTTTAGCTTGCCAATGGATGTATTAGACACCCTATGTACCTTGGAAGATCACTCTCAAAAAGATAGATCAAAACAGATAAGTTGGAGTTAGCTCAGAGGTGAAAACTTGCTATTCTTGGTTCATACACATGTCCAGTGTTTTACATAATTCTCTGAGCACAGTAACAATTAGCTCAATTCCTCTTGGGGAAGTCTAGGCAACTTAAAGAGCTAACTTTCAAGAGTAATCTCATCAAAAATAATGAACCACACACTGAGAATGAATTTTAACAAGTGATGACATCATCCCGATTTTCACGGGCTGCTACAGAAATAGACCAGTGAGAAGCAAAATCAACATAACTCAAAATGTAGAAATCCAATGATTATGAAAATTTGTATGGTTATACCAGACAGTAAGTTGAATCTAACAAGCTTTAAATCACTTAATTTGGATAAGTAACCACTCAGAAATGGCTCTGACAAGATGAGTGAAAAAGTCGGATACCTGACAGAGAAGTGAAGATGAACAGACCCTGTTGACTTCAAATGAGCATAACTGAAGATTGAAACATCCAAATGACATGAAAATTTGTGAGCATATAGTAGACTTATAGAGCTAACTTTACCAAGTTAAATCACTGAAAATGATGCACCAAGCTCAGAGAAAACATCTCTGCAAGCTGACTGAGAAAACTGAGAGTAATGGCAGTGAGTAGTACACTTCACAAGAACATGGAAATATGAACCCAAATGATAATGAAAATGAAAGTATATTGCTTGTAAAATACAATGGACTTACTGATACATATGTGTGCCTTGTAATCACACCTTGATATGGCATAAAGCTCAGCTCTTGGAGGTCTTCACATAGGTCTCTCTAACCACGACTAAAACTGCCATCTATTTATAGTTGAGTTTGGGAGGCTAACTTCCCTCAATCACTCTCCAATCAATCAATGATTGATTTGATTCTCTACCTACCACAAATCACGAATTCGTGGCTCCTCTTTCCATTCTTGATCAAGTGGACTCAACCACTTAAGATTCTCTTACTTTTACATTAAGTAAACTCTTCAAAAGTTACAAGAGGTAGTTCACAAGTGAACTTTACATAGTCTTCTTTTTAAAGCTTCTTCTAAGACTTTGTGAGACTCAAGCCAATACTTAAGCTTGTCATAGACTTGCTCCAACAATATACATATACATATACATATACATATACATATATATATATATATATATATATATATATATATATATATATATATATATATATATATATATATATATATATATATATATATTTTTGGTGGGAAGTCTCACTTTATTTCATGAAAAGAATATTGTACAAAGATGTGAGAAGGGAGACTATTCTCCCTATTCCCAGCATAACCTATACTCTAGCATACTACGGAGAAATTATAGTCCTCGCATAACCTACAATTTGCACACTGCAAATCATGATCCCCAAAACTGCTAATACATGTCCGGCTAAAAGAAACTCAGAAAGTCAAACTGCATCCAAGAAAGAAGTGAAGGCCCGTCTGTCTTGAAGAGACATGACATCAATCTGAAGCTTAATCTTAGCCTTACAGAAGCTCCAAGAAAAGCAAGGAACCGAGCCCTTATTATTGAAAGCCTTTGAATTCCGAAACATCCAAATACTCCATAAAAGCAAGAGAACACATGTCACTTTGACCCGATTCAAGACAGAATCTCCCGAAGCGAAAAGCAAAAAGGTGCTTCTGAATTTAGTCGGCTTCACATCCCATATAGGGAAAAGGAAAAGAGTATTCCACCATCTTTGAATTGCTGGGCACATCCAAAAGGTATGCCGCATGTTCTCATGATGAAAGGCACAGTGAGGACACCGGACCCCTTGCAACCCATGATTAGAGAGGAACGCCCCCAAAGTAACTTGGCCTGTGAAAATCCTCCACATGAAAATTTTCATCCTGAAAGAGCACAAAGAATCCCAAAGTGTACGAAATCTTGCATGCCACCAAGACGGGGTTTTCTTTAGCTTCCATCTAATGTTACATTGTGCGGCAATACTCTCATGTGGAAGAAGAGAGGAGTAATAGGTGCTTGCCTTCCCAGTCCACCACCACCTGGTATGCTTCGCAAGAAGCCAATCTTCCCACTTCCAGAATTTTAAAGCTATGGTGGAAAAGCAGACAGGGAAGTATATTCAAACATTAAGATCTGATGGAGGAGGTGAATACATGTCAAATGAGTTCCGCAGTTTTCTAAAAAATCATGGAATTCGGCGTCAGTTTTCATGCAGGTACACACCACAACAGAATGGTGTTGCTGAACACAAAAATAGACATATTGCAGAAATAGCAAGAGCCTTGATGGCTGAGAAGAATATGCCTCATTGTTATTGGGAAGAAGCTGTGCATACTGCTGTATACATCATGAACATAACTCCGACTGCTTCTGTACATCAAGTTACACCTGAAGAGAAGTTTACAGGTAAAAAGCCAAACTTATCACATCTGAAAGTTTTTGGTTGTATTGCATATGTACATGTTCCAGATGAGAAAGCTTGATCTGAAAACAGAAAAATGTGTCTTCATTGGATATTCCCTTGAGCAAAAGGAGTACAAATGTTATAACCCACTCACACGACAGGTGAAGGTGAGCAGAGATGCGGTATTTGATGAAATGTCAAGCTTCTATGCAGATGCCAAAGGACTGAATCTTGAACCAAATGACAAAGAAAATGCTGCAAAATCTAGTGCAAAATCTCAAGTTTTGAGTGGACCGGATGCATCACCAAGTAATAGTTCCAACTCAAATCCATGGAGTGGAAGATTGCGTGGAAATTTCAGTCCAGCAAATTCATTAAATACATCCAAGAAAGGTAAAGAAAAGCTTTCTTCCGGTAGTAAAACAGGTGCAGGTTTTGAAGATGTTGATGGAGATTCAAGTGGTTCAGAAAAGAGTATTGACGAGGAACTTGGATTGCCCTCTGAGAAGACTCCAGGAGTAAGAAGGGCACATGCAGATGATACAAGAAGAAGTGACCCAGCACCAAGAAGATATGGGAGGATGCGTAATTCAGTGCAACGATTGACATATGATAATTACATGGCTCGCCATTGTGCCTACATGACAAAGGTAATACAAGATGCTTAACCCTCTTGTTTTGAAGATGCAATTGGTAATGCAGATTGGGAAAAAGCTATGGATGAGGAGATGGCTGCACTTTATGGAAATGATACATGGAAGTTGGTTCCATTGCCACAAGGAAAGAAATCCATAGGCTGCAAATGGGTTTACAAGGTAACATAATGTTGATGGTAGCATAAGCAGGTATAAAGCACGATTGGTAGCTAAAGGTTATGCACAGACATATGGCATTGATTATGAGGAAACATTCAGCCCTGTAGCTAAAATGTCTACTGTCAGAACACTTGTTGCATTACCTACAGCAAAAGGATGGACTTTGCATCAGATGGATGTGAAGAATGTTTTCCTACATGGTGAGTTATAGGAAGAAGTATATATGGACCAGCCACAAGGATATGAAGATTCAAAGCATCCAAAATATGTTTGCAGGTTGCAAAAGGCTTTGTATGGGCTGAAGCAAGCCCCTCGTGCATGGCATGCAAGGATTGCTGATTACTTAACCAGCATTGGGTTCTCTATGTGTGATGCAGATCACTCACTATATGCAAGGAAGGCTGATGATGGCATCACTATTGTGGCTATTTATGTTGATGACTTGATTGTAGGTGGTGATAATGAAGAAAAAATCAAAGAGGTAAAGAAACTTCTTATGCAGGAATTCGACATGAAAGATCTTGGTGTGCTACGCTATTTCTTGGGCATTGAGTTTATACATACAAAAACAGGTATATGGATGTCGCAAAGGCAATATGCCTTGAATATGCTGCAAAAGTATGGTATGGCTGATTGTAAGCCAATTTCTATGCCATTAGATCAGAATTTGAAATTGGATACTACATCAGGTGAAGCATTGGAAAATGCTACTATGTACAGGAAAATTGTGGGAAGTTTTATATATCTCACAATTACAAGGCCTGATCTAAGTTATACTGTTGGACTTGAAAGTCAGTTTATGCAGGTTCCAAGGAAGCCATATTTGGATGCTCTGAGGCGCACTCTACGTTATGTGAGTGCTACTTTGGATTATGCATTGTTTTATGAAGCTGGTGTGGAAGTGCAGGTTCATGGATACACCGATGCAGATTGGGCTGGTAGTACTCCATATAAAAGATCTACTAGTGGCTTTCTTTTCTCACTTGGAGGTGCAGCTATTACATGGAGCTGCAAGAAGCAACCTACTGTTGCTTTGTCGAGTACAGAGGCTGAGTATAGAGGTGTTGCAATGGAAGCATGTGAGGCATCATGGCTGGAGATGTTACTTGCAGATTTAGGTGTGGAAATGCAAAAGCCTATCACTATCTATTGTGTTAATCTTAGCAGCGTACAGTTAGCACGGAACCCTGTTTTCCATGCTAGAACAAAGCATATCGAGGTACATTATCACTTCATCAGAGAGAAGGTATTAGCAGGTGATATTGATCTTGTTTATGTGAGAAACAGATGAGCAGGTTGCTGATATTTTCACCAAAGCACTTGGAGCTGAGAAGTTAAAGAAGTTTCGAGACATGCTTGGATTACAGGATATGGCGTTGAGCTTGAGGGGGAGTGTTGAGTTATCAAGCTCAACATGTGATGATCCAGGATGACACGTACCAGTTTTTCGTTTCTCTGACATGTATAGTGGTCATACCGATATATGTCAGGGATACTTCATTGAGCTTTATTAGATTTATCTACCGAGAGTGATGGCACATTTGTTTCTTTCCAGCTCACTCATTCGCGGATATTAGGTTTTTCTTTATGTACTGATCTTTATATATTGCACTTGTTGTATTCTTGTTTTTAGATCATTCTTGTACATTCCCTTTATGTAATAGAAGAAGAAGAAGAAGATCATTCTTCCTTGCCTCAATCTGTGTGTGTGCTTCTCCTTGAGAGTGAGAGTGTGTGTGTGAGCTCTCTTCCTTATCTCCTTCCTCGTGACAACTAGCATTTATGGCTAAAGCCACATCTACAGCCAATGGAATGCGAGTGGTAAAAAAAAGAAGAAGCCCTCTTTCATGAAACACAAGTGCGGAATCCCAAATCAGGGAGGGGTCCACATCTACTTTCAAATCAGCGTGCATACCTTCATCATGCGTAAGAGCCTCATCCATCATACATTTCAGTTTCCCGAAATCCACCTCATTTAGCGAAGGAGACTGAGGCACGCCTCAGTAGGTTGAGATGCCTCAGTAGGTTGAGATGCCTGCTGTAACTGAACAGTGTCCCCAAGCGAAGAAGTACATGCCATCCTTGCCTAATCTACTTTGCTTATTTCTGAAATCTGAATCACCTGATGCAGAACTATTCCTGTACGAACACACCTCTCTGTAGTCAGCCGACCTCTGCAGACAGTCAAACTGTAGCGAGCAAATCCAAACCCTAGTGTGTCACTGTCGAAACCCTTCTCCGACTGCTGTGAAGATCGACAAAAAGGAAAAAACCCGAATGCGACCTTAAATCTGAAGCAGACGACCAGTAAAAGCTTTAAATCGAGATCTTCGCAGGCACATTCTTGCACGATTCTGAAAGAAACCCGACGCGAACCCTAATTCAATCTGCTGCGAACCCTAATTCTACGTATGTACAGTCACGAAACCCTAATCGTGAAATCTGCAGAGCACGACGAGCCATCATCCCCACACCCATATATATATATATATATATATATATATATATATATATACATACATACATACATACATACATACATACATACATACATACATACATACATACATACATGCATGCATGCATGCATGCATGCATGCATGCATGCATGCATGCATGCATGCATACATACATACATACATACATACATACATACATACATACATACATACATACATATATGTAAATATATATGTATATATATATATATATATATATATATATATATACATACATACATACATACATACATACATACATACATACATACATACATACATACATACATACATACATACATACATACATACATACATACATACATACATACATACATACATACATACATACATACATACATACATACATACATACATATACATACATACATACATACATATACATACATACATACATACATATACATACATATACATACATACATACATACATACATACATACATACATACATACATACATACATACATGTAAATATATATATATATATATATATATATATATATATATATATATATATATATATATATATATATATATATATATATATATATATATATATATATATATATATTTATTTAATTTGTCTATGCATATACAATTTCAGAATTCTATTGTATGCATAAATCAAAAGCCAATTACTCGTACTACTAGTATGCCGTACTGTCACTATACATTTTGGGTTCAATCAGTTTCTTTTCCCTAAATCACATTGTGGCTTGTTTGTTTCGTCGTTGTGACTTTCGCACTTTTATGGCATCCTATGAACAAACGATTACCATTACGCCATGTGGGAGAGTTTATTGGTGTGGAAAAAAAAGAAAGAAAACGAAAGATGTGCATGGGAATTGGACTATCATTACCTTGATGAGCTGATATCCAGCTTCTTGAGCTTGTTTTACACCTTCCGAAGAAAGTGCATGCTCCTCCAAGACTCCATTGCTCTGGGAAAACACGGACAAAAGAGTAGGCATTGTGTACCCTTGAAAGGCGAATAGTTGTTGAATGCAAATATCGTATTCATAGCTTGAGGAAGACAATTACGGGGGGAAAAAAAGCGTGCATTCTCCAAAAGCAAATATGAGTGGCCCCTAAAACCATAGAATTCAAAGCAGGGATAAAGAATGCTCACTAAGTGAGAGACAATCAAACCCCTCTCGTTGGGCTTGCTCCGTCCATGACGAAGAACCCAATATTGGTTTTTCAGCTCCATAGAGAAAGAGGTTGTTGAGTCGGGCAGAGAGAAAGGATGATGACCGAAAGGTGGTGCGAAAGCTCCGTGCGTAGATTGCTTGCAATCCTACCTCTGTTTCCGGTCACCTTCTCGTGCCCAGAGTAATTTCCGACAAATTCCGCAAATAGTTGAATGGTGGAGGGACGTCAACCACATACGTCATCCAGTAAATGTGATCCGACGAAAAGAATCGACCCTTGAAAGTGCAACTGTACAAGCTCTAGACTTCCCTGAACCTCGATTTATTAAATTTATAAAATTAAAAAAGGAAAAAAAAAAAAAGAATCTACCCGTCCAAGTTCTGATGGTGATTTGGTAAAGTTTGGCCTCTTGAGGTAGAGGTTCAACCCTTAACCTCTTACTGGTTTTGACCGGTTTATACCAGTTGTAACCTAACCTACCGATTGTAACCCAATTTAACCCTTGTTTTGTGGGATATAGGTGGTCATGTGGGCACTATGTCCATTCACCTGTAGAATTGTACTTTCAAAGTTAAAGCTAACGAGAGAGGTGCATGTCAAAGCTCTTTTAAAAAAAAGAAAAAAAGTGACCCACTCGAAAAAAAAAGTTCCCTCATGCTCCAATAGTTGTTTATCTCCCATACTATTGTTTAGTAACTCCAAGTATCTTACATATAACAAAAGGTTTGGACCTTTGGAACTTCCTTTAAAAAAAAGGTTTGGACTTTTATTACGGATATATGGTGTAGTGGTGAACATTTTAGACCTTGCATACCGAGGTTCAAGGTTTGAACCTTGGAATGCAACTTAATGTTAAGCCCCTCGAAGTGGAGGATAAGGGTGCTCCCCAAGATGCATGAGTTCTTCATTTCAAATTCAAACATTCAAAAAAAAAAAGGAAGAAAAAAAGTGACCCACTCAAAAAAAGTTCCCTCATGCTTCAATAGTTGTTTAGCTCCAATACTATTGTTTAGTAACTCCGAGTATCTTATATATAAGAAAAGGTTTGGACCATTAGAACTTCCTTTAAAAAGAAGGTTTGGAAAAGAATCGACCTTTGAAAGTGCAACTCTACAAGCTCGGGGAGTAGGCTTCGGTTGAACCTCCATTTAAATTTTTTTTTTTTTTTTTTTAAAAAGAATCGACATGTCTAAGTTTCGATGGTGGTTTGGTAAAGTTTTGGCCTCTTGAGGTAGAGGTCCAGAGTTCAGCCCCCAAGCTCTTAACGGTTTTGACCAATTTATACTAGTTGTAACCCAGCTTACCAGTTGTAACCCAATATAACCCCTCCTTTGTGGGATATGGTGGGTCCTGTGGGTATTATGCCCATTCACCAGTAGAATTGTACTTTCAAAGTTAAAGCTAAGGGGAGTAGGTGCATGCCACACCTCCTTTAAAAAGGAGAAAGAAAGTGATCCACTCGAAAAAAGCTCCCTCATGCTCCAATAGTTGTTTAGCTCCAATAGTATTGTTTAGTAACTCCAAGTTGCTGGAGAATGTTAATCTCCTTCAGAATAACCTACTCTTGTGATTAGAGCACCTCTATACCAAGAGTAAGTCAAAAACCTTCACAACACATAAGTCTTCTGCACAATTTCTTCAAATTAATCTTCGCAAGTTATCTATGTCTGAAACTGTTACTCTGAACAGTCAACTTTACACCTGTAACTTCTAAGACTTGGTTCTCCTTGAATAGAACCCGTTTAAGCAAATGCTTCTGGTTACGAGTAGCTTATCTTCTAACTTAAAGATTAAGCTCTCACTCATGCAAAACTTTAAAGTATGCACTGAGAAATGATCAAAACATTGATCACCGAAAATGCGCCTGTTTCAGTAAACTTTGAACACTCAACACATACGAATGTTCCTACTGACAATTCTCGGTTTCTGTTTACAATTAAACTCTGAAACTTAAGCTATAGATTGATTAACTATAGACTTAGATATCCTCAATAGGATTTCACAAATCATCTATCACAGATGAAGAACACACAGAAATTTCGGCGCAGTGTTTCTTCGATTACTCAGAAAGTTACAGTTGAGTGATGAGAGGAAAACTCAACTAACTTTTCATATGTCTAATGACATCTAACTTCTCATTCTTTCTCATTGTCTCTCATTCTCGTATATGCCTCTCTCATATCTGCCCCGACACTTTCTCAGGTATTTATAGATAAATTTGTACAAGCTTATAACGCGGACTATACTACTGTACATATGTGTACATCCTTTTTTTCCGGTTTTCTTCCATGCTCCAAAATTTGTTCTTTTCTTCCTCCTTTCATCTTTCAACTCTTCATGAACTGAAAACTGTAAAAGCAATCATTTCCGGTAACATTCCGGTGACTTTACTGTGACCTTCCGGTACTGTTCCGGTGACCTTCCGGTGATCTTCCGGTGACCTTTTTAAGGAAATTTTTATGACGTCTCTGCGGACTTAAAGACCTTCAATTGTTTATTGTCTTGCACCAACAGCTCCCCCTCAATCATCAATTGAGGTTTTCTCTGTGTTCTTTATTCCTGCCATATCTTTAAACCTTTGTAGCTTTGGTCCGTCCAAACTTTTTGTAAGCATATCAGCTATCTGATCTTTTGTTGAAGTATGGATTACTTCAATCTCTTTATCCATCACCTTCTCTCTTAGAAAGTGATACTGAATCTCAATGTGTTTAGTCCTGGCATGAAAAACAGGATTAGCAGCTAAATATAATGAACTCATATTATCTCCAAATATGATTGGTGTCCTCTGTATAGCATCAAAATTCTTCATTAAAGTCTTTAGCCAAATCACTTCCTTTGCGGCTTCAACCATGCCTTTGTACTCAGCTTCAGTAGAAGACAAAGCAACTGTATGTTGCTTCTTGGAACACCATGAGATTAGCTTATCTCCCACATAACACATGTATCCATAGGTTGACCTTCTGTCATCTGGATTACCTGCCCAATCTGCATCACTATAAATTTTGATATTTGTATCTGATGTAAAACCATAATACAAACCTTCTTTGAGTGTACCCTTAATGTACCTCAACACCCTTTGTCCTGCAATCCAATGTTCTTTCCTTGGACAGTGCATGAATTGAGACAATACTCCTACTGCATATGATAAATCAGGTCTGGTTAAAGTAGCATAGATCAGACTACCAACCAAACTCTGATATTGTCTCACATCCTTGAATTCTTCACCTCCAAACTTACTCAGTTTGTGATTCACCTCCATTGGAGTAGGTGCTATCCGGCAATCATTCATTTTAAACTTGATTAACAAGTTCTTCAAATATCTTTCTTGGGTCACGAATACTCCATGCTGAGTATATGTGATCTCCATACCCAAGAAGTAAGACAAGTCTCCCAAGTCACTTATCTTGAACTCCTTTTCCATTTGCTTCTTGAGTCTTTGTATACCTGACTCATCTGTTCCTGTAAGGATTATATCATCAACATATATGCACATGTATATGAAACCATTATTACTTGCTTTTATAAGCAGACTACTATCTGCTTCAGACACCTGAAAACCAAGTTCTTTCAAGAACTTTACAAGTCTATAATTCCACGCTCTTGGCGCTTGCTTCAAGCCATACAAAGCTCTCTTGAGCTTGCACACATGTTCTGGATACCTTTTATCTCTGAACCCTTGAGGTTGCTCCATGAACACATCATCTGAAATATAACCATTCAGAAAAGCATTTTTCACATCTAACTGACATAACTTCCAACCTTTGCTCGCAGCAACAGCTATTAGTGTTCTGATAGTTGTCATCTTTGCTACTGGACTATAAGTCTCATCATAATCAACTCCATATGTTTGAGCAAACCCTTTGACAACAAGTCTAGCTTTGTATCTAGACACACTTCCATCTGCAAATCTTTTGGTCTTGTAGACCCACTTGCATCCAATAATCTTCTGGCTATTTGGTTTAGGAACTAAATCCCATGTTTGGTTTTCCACCAATGCATCATGTTCTTCTTGCATAGCCTTCTCCCATTTTTCCTTACCTTTTGCCTCTTCATATGTAGAAGGGTCTTCATCTGCTTTCACTATGTAAGCATAATCTTTCGTAGCCAAAAATGAAGTATCATAACTGTACCTTGTAGGTTGCCATCTATTTCTTGATGACCTTCTGAGTTCTCCAGTCCTTGAGGTTTCTGGTTCTTCACACTCAGGATCAAATCTTGGCCTTTCTTCAACTTCTTCTTGCACTTCATAATTTTCTTCTTCATCAACTATTTGAACCTTTGATTTACCTTTCTTTTGACTCACTTCTTCTTCATCACCTGTATTGTTATTAACTGTTCCTGCATACCAAGAACTTTGCTCATCAAACGTAACATCTTTCGATACCAGAAAATGTTTTGTGGATGGATTCCACAACCTGTATCCCATCTGTCTGTCATCATAACCAATGAAAACATATTTTTCAGCTTTAGGTTCCAATTTGTGTCTTAATTGTGATGGCACATATGCATATGCCACACATCCAAATACTCTGCAATGATCCAGGTTAGGTCTTTTACCCCACCAAGCCTCATATGGTGTCATACCTTGCAGGGCTTTACATGGTAATCTATTGACCAAATAAGTAGCTGTGTTTACAGCTTCAGCCCACAAATAATTAGGGCAATTTTTCTCATTCATCATGGACCTTGCAAACTCAACCAGAGTCCTATTCCTTCTTTCTGCTACACCATTTTGTTGAGGAGAATATCTGCAAGTAACTTCCCTTTTTATACCTGCATTCCATAAGTAGTCACTGAATTCGTTGGAGAAATACTCTCCCCCTCCATCTGATCTTAGTCTCTTCAGTTTATGACCTGTAGTTCTTTCTGCATACGCATGATAATGTTTGAATGTATTGAATACTTCTGACTTATCCTTGATCACATAGATAGTGATCCATCTGGTAGCATCATCAACATAAATCACATAATATCTTGATCCATTTATACTGAAATCTTTTGATGGTCCCCACACATCTGTGTGTACTAACTCAAGCTTCTCTGAGTGCATAAAACCATGCTTGGAGTAAGAACTCTTATGAGCCTTACCAAATTGACATGCCTCACATTTGTATGTCATATGTTGACCTGCAACATTAGGCAATCCAAGCACCGAACCATTGTTAACCATATCTTTAATACCTCTTTCATTGAAATGTCCAAGCCTCTTGTGCCAAAGATCTAACTCAGAAATTTTCTGTCCTTCATATGTAAACATGGCCTGACCAATGTTACCTTGAATCTTCAGTGTAAACAGTCTTCCTTCTTTCTTTCCTGAAACAATCTGTTTATACCCCTGACTGGGATCTTCCACGTATACTCCTTCATTAGTGAATCTTACTTCATAACCCTTTTCAACAATTTGTCCTACACTTATCAAATTCTTAGGAATTGTAGGAACATACAGTACCTTACCCAATAAGGTACTACCGTCTTTAGCTTTTACTGATCCAATCGACTGCACTTTATGCTTTGTGTTATCACCTGTTTGAACAACATGATTAGAAACTTTATTCTCCAAATCAGTCATCAATGATATGTTTCCACTCAGGTGATTGCTACATCCTGAGTCAATGTAGAAGACTCTTTGATCTTCATTCTGACTTTCACAAGTAGCATTTAATATCAATGTTGAATCCTCTTTGTGTTCTGAAGCGTAATTGTAGTAGGTATTGTTATATTGTTGACTTTGGAATCCTCTTCCTGCATTTCTTCCAAAGTAACTCCTACCACCTCTGCCTCTGAAATTTCCTCTTTGATTTCTGCCACCTCTTCCTCTTGCATTGTAACTTTGACTATATCCATTATTACTTTGAGTATTGTGCCAACAATCATTAGCTAAATGATTTGTCTTACCACAAATCCAACAAGCTTTGCCTCCATCTTTGTTGTTTCTGCCTCTTCCTCTACCTTTGCCACCTCCTCTTCCTCTTAGGAAGTTGGCTTGACTAGTTGTTCCTTCATCTTCATTTGCTTGTTGCTTTCCTTTGCTATTCTTCTTTTTATCTTTTGAATACATTGCATGACCTGCACTCTTATCACCATCTCCTTTAACATCATTCTCAAATGTTAGCATATGACCTAGCAACTGATTTAAATCTGGAGTGAAATGATCAAGTGATAACTCTGTAGACAAAATAAACGGCTTCCATTTGTCATCACCTCTTAAGCCTGTAAGAATTTGCCTTACCAATTTATCCTCTTCGATATCTTCATCAACAGCTCCTAAAGCATCTGCAATATCTTTCATTCTTGTCACATAGTCTAAAACGGACTGAGAAGCCTTCTTCTTAAAGGTTGTAAACTCTGCCCATAAGGATGCCTTCCTTGACTTAGTAGTATTCTGGAAATGCTCCTCCAATGCATTCCAAATGTCCGTTGCACTTTCAAGACCTCGAATATGAGGTAACAAGTAATCATTGACTGCCATATAGATAATGCTTCTAGCTTGCGCATCTTTCTTCATCCAGTTTTTCAAATCTGCTAACTCTTCCCTAGTCGGAACACTAGGATCTCTGAACTGTGGCTTTTCTTCTTCTCCTGTGATATAAGCTATCAAATCTTTGCTCATAAGATGAGCTTCCATCCTCATTGACCACGCAGGATAGTTTTCCCTATCCAGTTTCTCTATCTGTAGAGAATCTCCCATCTTGTGTCTTCCTGTGTACTAAAACCTTCAACCTTTATGAATAATATATGTACCTTTGCTTCAAATTGGACTCCGTTTGTCTTTCTTGATGCCGTATGATCTCTTCTTCAGGTTTCGCCTTCAAGCTTTCACCTTTTAGTTCTTCGGTTGTTGAATTCTTTGTAACCGCAGCAATCAGGAACCTCCTTTCTTTGATTTTGGTGTCTCCTGTTCTGATACCACTACTGCTCTGATACCTGCTCTGATACCACTACTGGAGAATGTTAATCTCCTTCAGAATAACCTACTCTTGTGATTAGAGCACCTCTATACCAAGAGTAAGTCAAAAACCTTCACAACACATAAGTCTTCTGCACAATTTCTTCAAATTAATCTTCGCAAGTTATCTATGTCTGAAACTGTTACTCTGAACAGTCAACTTTACACCTGTAACTTCTAAGACTTGGTTCTCCTTGAATAGAACCCGTTTAAGCAAATGCTTCTGGTTACGAGTAGCTTATCTTCTAACTTAAAGATTAAGCTCTCACTCATGCAAAACTTTAAAGTATGCACTGAGAAATGATCAAAACATTGATCACCGAAAATGCGCCTGTTTCAGTAAACTTTGAACACTCAACACATACGAATGTTCCTACTGACAATTCTCGGTTTCTGTTTACAATTAAACTCTGAAACTTAAGCTATAGATTGATTAACTATAGACTTAGATATCCTCAATAGGATTTCACAAATCATCTATCACAGATGAAGAACACACAGAAATTTCGGCGCAGTGTTTCTTCGATTACTCAGAAAGTTACAGTTGAGTGATGAGAGGAAAACTCAACTAACTTTTCATATGTCTAATGACATCTAACTTCTCATTCTTTCTCATTGTCTCTCATTCTCGTATATGCCTCTCTCATATCTGCCCCGACACTTTCTCAGGTATTTATAGATAAATTTGTACAAGCTTATAACGCGGACTATACTACTGTACATATGTGTACATCCTTTTTTTCCGGTTTTCTTCCATGCTCCAAAATTTGTTCTTTTCTTCCTCCTTTCATCTTTCAACTCTTCATGAACTGAAAACTGTAAAAGCAATCATTTCCGGTAACATTCCGGTGACTTTACTGTGACCTTCCGGTACTGTTCCGGTGACCTTCCGGTGATCTTCTGGTGACCTTTTTAAGGAAATTTTTATGACGTCTCTGCGGACTTAAAGACCTTCAATTGTTGATTGTCTTGCACCAACACAAGTATCTTACATATAACAACAGGTTTGGACCTTTAGAACTTCCTTAAAAAAAAGGGTTTTGACTTTTGTTATGGATATATGTTGTAGTGGTGAACATATTATACCTTGCATACTTAAAGGTTTTGAAACTTAAAGGGCAACTTGATATTAAGCCCCTGGAAGTGGGGGATAAGGGTGCTCCCCAAGATGCATGAGTTGTTCATTTCAAATTCAAACATTCAGAAAAAAAAAAGAAGAAAAAAAGTGACCCACTCGAAAAAAGTTCCCTCATGCTCCAATAGTTGTTTACCTCCAATACTATTGTTTAGTAACTCCAAGTATCTTACATATAACAAAAGGTTTGGACCTTTAGAACTTCCTTTAAAAAAAAAGGCTTGGACTTTTGTTATGGATACATGGTGTAGTGTTGAACATTTTAGACCTTGCATACTGAGGTTCAAGGTTTGAAACTCGGAGTGCAACTTGATGTTAAGCCCTGGAACTAGAGGATACGGGTGCTCCCCAAGATGATTGAATTTTCAAGAAAAAAAAAAGGTTTGAACTTTTATTTATCTTACATGGGCCAAGTATTAAGATTTTTTTGGTATTCCATGGCTTTCCACATTCGTATGAATCAAGGTTAGGACTATGTTCTCACCCAGTTAGAAATCAAGTCCCACTATTGAAAGGATATGCAACTTAATAATGTGGCTAGTAAAACCATGTTCATTAACGCATTTGTTGGTTTTATCACCATTTACTTCCTCTCTTATTGAAGATGAAGCAATATAGAATTGTTCAAGATGGAAGCATCCTACAACAACTTAACAAATCTTTCTATCGATGGGAATCCTAACAGAAGAGATATCCCCAAGATGAAATATGATGTATGTGAGGATTGCAAACTCTCAACATGTTTGCTTTAGTAGTAATTTGACTACTATGTGGATGATCAAGGCATGGTTAAACACAAATAGTCTTGGAATCAACTTATATTCAAAATCAAACAAGACCTCTTCCTTACATATACCTCCAAGTGAAAGAACAAAGATCTTATTACTCTTATCTTTCCCCCATTTAAAGTGGCCCCAAAAGGTTCATAGTTGTTGACTACTCATTGGAAATCCTCATTGTCACCTCAATAACAAGTGGGGTGGCTCATTGCATTAGAGAAAACAACTCAACTGGTTCCTTATCTTGAGAATTAGTTTGATTGTGCAAGAGGAAATCTTGAGAGCCAAGAAAATCTATTCTGATGGATTTTGAAATTGGAAACATCTCTAGAAGTATGGTAGTAATGATTGGATTAGAGAGGATGAAATTGACCCTAGCCTCATGTCGGATTATGATGATTGGTGCATGTTGAATAGTCGCATACATCCTCAAAGAGAGGTAAGAGGTGTGGTTGTTATAGTATATTTCCGATCGAGAGGATTAAGGTGGAACAACGGCAATAAAATTGATGAAATCCCCATATTCAAAGAAAAGTTTACTTTCACCCTAAGTTGAATAAAAAATGGTGCACTAAGTGGTCTTGAACTAGATGGTAGTTGAAGTTACATGGGATGATTTGGTTCCTATTGGATAGTCGCATCCATGTTAGGGAAGAAACAAGGTGTGGTTGCGGTAGAAAACAAGTGATCCTCAATCGAGAGAATTAAGGTGGAACAATAGAGGTTTTTGTGGATATTTTGGGAGGAAGGATGTGCCAAAAATTTTGGTAATATGCCCAAAGATCTCTCCATAAAAGACACATTAGTATCCCTATGATGAAGAATTATGAACCATAGTTGTAGACTACCATTCCAATACACAATGATTTTTGTACTTCAAGGTAACAAACTCATAAGGAAGAGGAACCCTATTACAAGGAGGCTACAATGCACATGAGAGAATGACTTACTTTTTACCTCCCAACCATCTATTATATAGCTTTGGGGACTGTAGTCATTTTAAATCTAAACCACTCTTTCCAAAGAGTGTCTTTAAGCAAGAGCCACTCTTTCAAAACCACTTTTACATGTTCATTTCTCTTAATAGTTTCAAGAAGTGGATCTCCACCATTCTTTACGCTAGATGTGGCAGCTTAAAGGGTGTTCCACCCTGCTCTTGCTAATAGAAGATTTGGGCAAAATTTAGCTTCCCTTGCACTTCCAAGTCTGGAACGCAAGAGCTCCCTCTTCCATCTTTATAATAGAAGCTTAAAGGGTGTTCCACCTTGCTCTCGCTAATAGAAGCTTTGGGAAAAACTTAGCTTCCCTTGCACTTCCAAGACCCGAACGCAAGAGCTCCCTCTTCCTTCTTCCCATATTTATAATTTAACCACTAGGCTAAGTAAACTTCTTGGTTTAGCACTCTAAAGCTCTTAATGTTTTCTTGAGTTCCCCAAGTCACTTTATAACATTTTCCCCCCTTGAATAACATTTTTGTCCTTGAAAATATGGTTCAAGGTATAATCTATATAACAAGAACTCCCCTATGCCCTTGTGTTTATATTTTCTTTTTTCAACCCAATTCCGAACGTGCCAAATCAAACCTTTATACTTTATCCACCCTTATAACACTTTCTCAAATTCTTTTTTTGGGAATTGACTTATCTATAATTGATTCCTAACTCTTACTTCTTCAAAAGTGTTGCAAGCCTTTTTAGAGAATTTGACTAATTCTTTTCCAATAATTTGTAGCTTGATAAAACTACTAGACTTATGTGTCCCTCAAGTAACCTTGATGTGAATCATTTCCCTATACATAGGCATTTTTTACTCTCGTGTTGATTAGAGTTTTTTCCCCCATGTAACCACATATACATGATATTCCCATATGTGGTGGTACATTGTAATTAGGGATTCACTTATATCTCTCACTTCATTCACTCTCATATTACAGATCATCTATCAACAGAGAGCTCTTTTAGCCATCACATGTCTTTATGCTATGATCTCCTTCTTTTCTCTTGTGTGTACTTCTATTTGTGCTTCCTCACTCACTCACACACCCAATAGTGGTATCATAGCAAGTTAAGCTCTTTCTCAACTTGCTATTTTTTTCACATCATCAGCATGCACACTTTTAAAGGTGCAAATCAATTATAGAGCATAAAAATGCAAAGTTTAGCACTAAAAGATCATTTCCATCAGGTGTGCTTAAGTTTTACCCCTTTCAAAGACATTCGTGTAGTCATATTCACAATCAGAGTTATAGTTTGTGAGCTTCCTTTCAGCTTTGTTGAAGTTCATATCTTACTATTTTTGGGTTCTTTGGTGCAATGGAAGGCAATAATGGCTTGTTTGGCATGCTTCAAGCTGAAGATAATCTTGATGGGGCCAACTATCCAATGTGGCCCTACATGATGAAGCTTGTTCTTTTTGCAATGCAACTATGGAACATAGTGACAGATGTTGACAAACAACCTGACAATTCTTCTACAACACAGCCTGGTGTCAAATAATCAAGATCTTCTTCAAGTACAATAAATGTGCCTTATTCTATTGCGCAAGAGTAACTTGGATGGGATGGAAAGGATGCTCAAGGTCACACATTGATTGCCCTTTCTATGAATTGGCATATTGTTCCATATATTTTGATCATGCACACTTCACGGCAAGCTTGGGATACACTTGTTTCCTTGTATGGCATATGTAATGAAGAATATGTTGCTTACTTGAGAAAGAAACTTGAATATGTATGTATGGTTGAAGATGATTCAATGTATATATATCTTACATGATTCAAGGATTTGAAAGAACAATTAAAAAACGTCAATGAGATCATTTTGGATGCCTCAGTCATTTCTACACTACTCAAAAGATTGCCAAAAAAAACTTCAAAGCTTTGCTACTACATTTTGTTAGGTTGAAAAAGGAAATCCAAATACGTATACTTTTGATGAGGTTGTGTCTCTTCTTTTGCAAGAAGAGAAATCAAGAGTGAATAGAAGTGGTTTGCTTGAGGGAACACGACCACTTGCTATTACACAAAAGGGCAAAAGAAAGTATGATTTAGCTTTGGGTTTATCAAAACCAAAGCCTCACTCTTCCTCCTCCACTTCTTTTTTTCTTGATGGTGACATGAAAAAGAAGAAAATATGCAAGTATTGTCAAAAATCGGGACATATCATTGATGAATGTAGAAAGCTTGCCAAGCATAATGAAAAGAAGAAAGAATTCAGCATGTATGTTGTTGAGAATACATTTAATGCAAACAATGAAGAATATAATGTTGTGAAAGATGTTTGGGCATGTGTTGTTACATGTCATTATGATTCATCATCACATTCTACATGTATAATTATGAATGAAAATGATTCAGATTGGTTTTTTGATACTGGTGCTGCAAAGCATATTACTTCATGCAAAAGATTTTTTGCATCTTTGAAAGATGCATCCAAGGGAGGATGTGTTGTATGTGCAAAAAATGCTTCTTTCCTATTATTGGTGTTGGAGAAATTCAACTTACGACTGGAAATAGAGGTATTGTTACTCTCAAGATTGCATTGTATATACCCAATATCAAAAAAATTTTGATTTTGGTTCCTACTATTTGTAGTGTTGGACTCCATATACACTTTCTTCATAACAAATGTATGGTTCATGATTTCAAAAATGATGAGGTTATTGTGATGTAGGGGAATTTATGCAATGGCTTGTATTGGTTGGATACATATAAAAGAGTTGCCTTAAATGCTCCCTTACACATACTTCTGTTATGGTTGAACTAGAGTTATGGCATGCTCGTTTTGGTCATTTGAACTTCAATAGTGCAAGAAACAAAGAATAAAATTTGTGCATCAACTAAGAGCCAAAGCTTTGAACATGTATATTCCCAATATATAAATTCATAGTTAGGCATGATAGGAGAAGGGATTTAAGTCAAGGTTTGTAACAAAATAAGAATACAAACTACAATAAGTTTTGATTATATGAAATAGGTAAATTGGACTATTTAGTTTAGGATTTGAACCTTGAAAGTTGCAAGGTTTCTTGCTGTTGGAGTTCAAGGTCTATGGAACCACACAAATAGCACAAGGAAGAAGAAGAAGCTTGGAGCACAACACAACACAGAACGTATTACCAAGTGAATGTACAAGATAAGTGACCCGTTAGGGTTATAGGCATATATACAAGCCAGGGGAAAAAAACTCCTAAAGAGGGAAAAAGGTGCCCTGACAATCCTACTTGAATATATCAAAAAATCCCCCTTGGGAGTGATGCGCTGAACAAGGAGTTGGCACACCTGTATAAGGAAGTGTGAAGCTATGTTGAAAGACATCAATCCACAAAAGGAAGTAAGCCTTTATGAAAAGGTCTCCAACATTATCCTATGTGGGAACATATGCCAAACTAGTCTCTCTAGCAGAGAACCTCTCTCTCACATAATGATAGTGTACCTCAATGTCTTAGTGGGAGAATGGAACACAGGGTTCCTCACAACCGCAAATGTGCTCTGATTGTAAGTGAAGATGGTGGCGGCAAAAGAGTGACCAACACCTAGAGTAGTCAAAAGGCATCTGAGCCACACACACTCAACAATCCCTATGAAAGATTCCCTAAACTCAGCCTCACAACTAGAAGTGGTCAGAGTAGGTTGCTTCTTGCTCAACCAAAGTATGCATGAGCTACCATGCATGAAGCAAAAACCACTCGTGGCCACACAAGTGTCATAGCAACTAGCCCAATGGGAGTCAAAAAAAGCATATAAATATGGTGGTAAATATCCTCCGTTGGGATAAAACAATCCAAGTAGCCAGGTACCACTCAAATAGCGAAAGATGCGCTTAACTGCTTGCCAATGCTTGAGACTTGGGCAATGCATAAACCTGATCATCTTAGAGATAGCAAATTGAATATCATGTAGATTTATGCATAAGTTAACCAAGCATCCAATAGCCTCCTGATAGAGAATAACATCAAATTCATTTCCAACATCATGAAGACTCAACTCTAAACCTGTTTCCATAGGAGTGGCAATAGGTTTGCAATCTTCAAGGCCAAAATGCCGCAATAATGTGTCAATATATTTTGTTTAACACAAAGTTATCCCCTCATCAACTTTCATACATTGAATGCCTAGATAATGGTGCAAATGTCCTAGAAATCTCAAAAGAGGCATGCAAATGAGCCTTAAATTTAGCAATATGCTTCTCATTAGGACCAATGAGCAGCATGTCATCAACATATACAATGATGACCATAAGTACATCATCTACATGTTGAACATATAAGGTGCTCTTAGCTGGACTCTTTCAAAACCATGTGCAATCTAGTAGGCATGTATCTTCTCATACCAAGCATGTGGTGCTTGCTTCAAACCATATAATGCCTTTCTCGACTTGCATGCTTTTTTTCATGCTCTTTCTCCACAAACCCACACAACTAAAGTACATACACTTCTTCATGTAAGTCATCATTTAGAATTGCAATTTTAATGTCCAATTGATGTACATTTCAACCTTGATGAGCTACAAGTGCACAAATGCTACAGGTGGTGGTCATATGACATGTGGGAGCAAAGGTTTCATCAAAATCAATGTCTCTCTCTTGAGTATAACCTTTTGCAACAAGCCTCATGTATCAACTATTCCATAGGAGTACATCTTAGCTTATATACCCATTTAGTGCCAATGAAATTTTTGTCCAGAGGAAAAACATATAGACCAATCACCATTCTTCACAATAGCATCATGTTTTGATTGCATAGAAACCATCCAATTTTTCGCTTTGTGCTTCATCAAAAGAAATAGGATCATTCTGATCACAAGGAGTAGAGGCAGCCATTACATGACAATTTGATGCAAAGGAAGCACTATGAGATCCTAAAAAAGTATGATAAGACACTGATGCATCTAATTTGCTATTTTTAAAGTCTCCAATAGCTATTTAGGCATAGTCTTTGCGTCCTCTATATTAGTCCTTTCATCAACAAGTGTGTCATGTAAATTTGCATCAGAAATGGAATGATATACATCATCATGTGGGACTTGTAAAGGGCTGATAAATTGCCTCATTTGGACCAGGACTTGATTGCCCACCTATAAAAAAGGGAGCAAACTATCATACATGCAATAAAGTAAGTCTATGAATAAGAGTCTAGCCCATTCAGACATATTTAAAATTGGACACCGTTTGGTCACTCATGTGTATGACCAAAGAACTTGAGACTAAACTTACATAGGTCATGTGCTCTTGTAAACAAGTGATCCACTTAGCCTAGTGATTAAGTCTCAAGGTTGTGAAGGAGGAGGTCCTGGCTTCAACCCCAATGGGGAGCATAAGGAGTGACAAAGAGATATAGAACCTTCTAGAAGCATCCATTGTATATGATCAACGAAAGCCCCACCTGATAAGCTTTCGATACACATCCTAGTGGATAGTCATGTGTTATGCCACGCAATAAGTTATCAACTTTTATAGTCGGATTAGCTTTGTACAATATTTTAGATATTTGTGTGATAAGAAACTTCTTTGTTCTTATGCCTCAAGAATATGAAATATATGCAAAGGAAGTCATTGTCAAAAGTGTAGGAATGTGGATTGTCATAGTATTGTGTCGATGCTATGTATAATGGAGCAGATATGCTATATAGTCTTGTGGTTGACTACCATGAGCTTATACTTCCACTTCCAGCGGAATGTGAACTTGGGGTTTACCTCGACTTATTTTGGTATATATTTGGTATCAACCACTTTTCCATGGGATAATATTAGGTATGGATCACGATCATTGGTATGCCATTGTACTATAAAAATGTTTGCTTGATATATTTTTTCAGATTTGATGGGAAACATATAAAGCAAGAATTAGAGAGGTCTAGATCTCTAAGTATGCAGATTCTGAAAATATCATTTCGATTGGTCTTGTTCCTAGAGAATGAGAGAGGGGTCTGTATACCCTATCAACTAAAACCTTTTTGGATTTTTTTTTTGTCATTTGTTTCCAGTTTGTGCTGATGGCTATAGATTCTTGTGGGTGACCATGATAAGCTGATAATCAAGATTTCATTTGAAGGTGAATATGGGGTTTGATTGGTATATATGATTATCATATTAACAGACATGGCGCAGATTTCACTTGTGGATTCTTTGTTCGAGTTGCAACCACTTGATAGGTGTGTACACCCTATGAACTATGATTTTTCATGATTATATAGTGGTCTATATGCATGCAGACACTTTAGGGTTTATATATATATTTATATAGCGCTCTGTATATATATAGATAGCATGTATATAATATATACACAGAAATATATACATAGATAATATACATACGCAAGAACAAGTATATATATACAGAAAATAATATATATATACCTTCATAACAGCAAATACACAACACTATATATATATATATATATATATATATATATATATATATATATATATATATATATATATATATATATATATATATATATATATATATATATATATATATATATATATATATATATATATGTGTGTGTGTATGTATATATGTATGTGTGTGTATTCACAACAATATATACAGTAAACATCCTAGTATCTTTGAATTCATCCTAGTCCATATGATTGCTGTATTAGTCGACGACACTTGTGGATTCTTTGTCTGAGTTGTGACCACTTGATAGGTGTGTATAGCCTATAAACTATATTTTTGTTGGAAACTTTTTCTATTTTTTGTTTCCAGTTTGGGTTGATGGCTATATAGTTGTTGACCACCGTCAACTTATAATGGAGATTTCGTTTGAGGGTGAATTTGGGGTTTGTTTGAATTTATCATAGTATACATAATTGTCGTATTAGCAGACATGCAGTTTTCACTTGTGGATTTTTTGTTCGAGCTGCAACCGCTTGATGGGTGTGTACATCCTATCAACTATGCTTTTTCATGGTGAATTTGTAGCAGGTAAATCTATAACATATTGCACGAGTATTAAATGATCTATATGCATGTAGCAATATGGGTTTATTATATGTATATATATATATATATATATATATATATATATATATATATATATATATATATATATATATATATATATATATATATATATATATATATATATATATATATATATATATAGATACATACATACATACATACATACATACATACATACATACATACATACATACATACATACATACATACATACATACATACATACATACATACATACATATATATATATATATATATATATATATATATATATATATATATATATATATATATATATATATATATATATATATATATATATATATATATATAGAGAGAGAGAGAGAGAGAGAGAGAGAGAGAGAGAGAGAGAGAAAGAGGGAGGTATAGAGAGAGAGAGGGGGGGGAGGGAGCGAGGGAGGGAGGTAGGTAGGTAGGTGGGTATAGGTAGGTTGGTAGGTAGGTAGGGAGGGAGGGAAGGGGGGTAGGGATAGATAGATAGAGAGAATACATGTGTGTGAATGTTCGTATGTATGCGTATGTTTGTATGCATGTATGTATGTAATATATGTATGCATATATGTGCGCATGTGTGATGCTTCTATATGTGATGCTTGCATGTGTGTATGTTTGTATTCTTGCATGTATGTATGTATGTTTGGATGCATGTGTGATTCTTGCATGTATGTGTGTATGTTTGTATTCTTGCATGTATGTATGTATGTATTTATGTTTGGATGGATGAGTGAAGCTTGCATGTATATATTATGTTTATATGTATGTGCATGTTTGAATATAATTTTTAGTGCCTAATGTCATATAATGATATCCTAAATTGTTGTTCCAATGAGCAAATGTCCGACTCGATAATATTTGCTCATGTGAAAACATATTGTCAAAATGTAGACTTTTTCGGAGCTTCGGGCTGTTCTTAAATCCTATTTTGTATCGTAATGATGGTTTTTTGGCAGTGCATTTACACCTCTATGTATACAAAATATTAATAAGCTTTGACTAAACATATTTTAATGCATCAAAGCTTCAAACATCAATGATCATCATTAGCTGAGTACAACATATATGTGAGCTTTTGTATCAATACATCTAAGTCATTGTGTTACTGTTGTTGAAGCATTGCACATCTTCTACACATACCTGTTAGGAGTTTATTCTGTGTAGCTTTAGTTAGAATCGTCTAGGCTTTTGTACACAAGTACAACATATTTTTATAGTTTATGTTGTTGAGTGAGATTGCATACGATGAAATGCACGATAATGTTAGCTGTGTTCAAGGAGTTTCTTAATAGAATATTTTAGCAAGTGTATACTTTTATCAAAACCCAAAAATCTGCTTAGGTCGTTTGTCATCATTGTGCAATAAAAACCCAAAATGTGCAGGTAACTTGTTATCATTGTGCAATGTGTGTACTTGGGTTCTGTAATGTCAGTTCATCTGCACAAGTCATTTTCTATCATTGTGCAATTCAAAGTCATAGTGAGAGAGAGAGAGAGAACTGTAATTGATTTATATACATAGCTTGCATGTACAGGAGAGAGATGTTTGAGAAATAGCGAATGCGTATTTCAAGTTTTAGATACACATTGTGATTCAATCAACCTCTATAGAAAATACATCACTCTTATTGCACCCAAGATCCAGGAGTGGCTGATTGTGATGCTAGTACACAGATTCAGATTACTGAAGTACAGCAGCTATGGCAAATTGATGCATGGAGGCGGCATAACCTCAATGTCCCTGTTTTTGATGATGCTATTTGTCTCCCTGTTTTTGATGATGTCAAAAGCAGTAATGAAGCGGTCCATCATTTTTGGGTTTATTTTCTCACCCAAGATTTGTTCCTAATTATATTGTAGCAAAAATAAGAGATTTTTATTCCAGCCCTATTTTACTGATATAGAATCTTGGCTTAATGTTCAACATATTCATAGTATCTTACATATGACTAGGTTAAGATCCTAGAAATGCAAAGAAAAACGTTTCTTGACATGGAGGGTCCTCTTAAGCATGCTTCTATTGATTGCTTTGTCTTGTGTCATGACAAAGGCGTAGATTGCTTCGGACCAAGATATTATCTTTTATCCCATTAGAAATTATATTTCTCTTTTGCTGAAAGGTAGTAGTTTCCCCATGTCTGAGTTGTCTCTCTCTTCTAGATGTTTTTAGACTTACGTGCTCATATTTTTAATATAGTATTCATATGTTTTGCATCCAGGCTATACCTTACTTGTATGGTGTTGATGTAATATAAAAGAATAAATAACATGTCATAAGCATAGAGAGAGAGAGAATACCTACCTGTGTCTTGTTCTTAGAAGTATAATGTGGGTGTGTCGAATTCATGCATGGTGTTTGTCAGAATTTCCCGAGTTCAGATCTCTTATTTTCACACGTTCAAAGATGGAATGAACAACTTGAAAATGGAACATTTTTAGGACCATTGTAAGGTGCTTGGATTCCTTTTATGGAGCTATTGAAGGCGATTCCTCAAAGCTAAGATTTTGAATCATCATGTGGGACTTGTAAAGGGCTGATAAATTGCCTCATTTGGACCAGGACTTGATTGCCCACCTATAAAAAAGGGAGCAAACTATCATACATGCAATAAAGTAAGTCTATGAATAAGAGTCTAGCCCATTCAGACATATTTAAAATTGGACACCGTTTGGTCACTCATGTGTATGACCAAAGAACTTGAGACTAAACTTACATAGGTCATGTGCTCTTGTAAACAAGTGATCCACTTAGCCTAGTGATTAAGTCTCAAGGTTGTGAAGGAGGAGGTCCTGGCTTCAACCCCAATGGGGAGCATAAGGAGTGACAAAGAGATATAGAACCTTCTAGAAGCATCCATTGTATATGATCAACGAAAGCCCCACCTGATAAGCTTTCGATACACATCCTAGTGGATAGTCATGTGTTATGCCACGCAATAAGTTATCAACTTTTATAGTCGGATTAGCTTTGTACAATATTTTAGATATTTGTGTGATAAGAAACTTCTTTGTTCTTATGCCTCAAGAATATGAAATATATGCAAAGGAAGTCATTGTCAAAAGTGTAGGAATGTGGATTGTCATAGTATTGTGTCGATGCTATGTATAATGGAGCAGATATGCTATATAGTCTTGTGGTTGACTACCATGAGCTTATACTTCCACTTCCAGCGGAATGTGAACTTGGGGTTTACCTCGACTTATTTTGGTATATATTTGGTATCAACCACTTTTCCATGGGATAATATTAGGTATGGATCACGATCATTGGTATGCCATTGTACTATAAAAATGTTTGCTTGATATATTTTTTCAGATTTGATGGGAAACATATAAAGCAAGAATTAGAGAGGTCTAGATCTCTAAGTATGCAGATTCTGAAAATATCATTTCGATTGGTCTTGTTCCTAGAGAATGAGAGAGGGGTCTGTATACCCTATCAACTAAAACCTTTTTGGATTTTTTTTTTGTCATTTGTTTCCAGTTTGTGCTGATGGCTATAGATTCTTGTGGGTGACCATGATAAGCTGATAATCAAGATTTCATTTGAAGGTGAATATGGGGTTTGATTGGTATATATGATTATCATATTAACAGACATGGCGCAGATTTCACTTGTGGATTCTTTGTTCGAGTTGCAACCACTTGATAGGTGTGTACACCCTATGAACTATGATTTTTCATGATTATATAGTGGTCTATATGCATGCAGACACTTTAGGGTTTATATATATATTTATATAGCGCTCTGTATATATATAGATAGCATGTATATAATATATACACAGAAATATATACATAGATAATATACATACGCAAGAACAAGTATATATATACAGAAAATAATATATATATACCTTCATAACAGCAAATACACAACACTATATATATATATATATATATATATATATATATATATATATATATATATATATATATATATATATATATATATATATATATATATATATGTGTGTGTATGTATATATGTATGTGTGTGTATTCACAACAATATATACAGTAAACATCCTAGTATCTTTGAATTCATCCTAGTCCATATGATTGCTGTATTAGTCGACGACACTTGTGGATTCTTTGTCTGAGTTGTGACCACTTGATAGGTGTGTATAGCCTATAAACTATATTTTTGTTGGAAACTTTTTCTATTTTTTGTTTCCAGTTTGGGTTGATGGCTATATAGTTGTTGACCACCGTCAACTTATAATGGAGATTTCGTTTGAGGGTGAATTTGGGGTTTGTTTGAATTTATCATAGTATACATAATTGTCGTATTAGCAGACATGCAGTTTTCACTTGTGGATTTTTTGTTCGAGCTGCAACCGCTTGATGGGTGTGTACATCCTATCAACTATGCTTTTTCATGGTGAATTTGTAGCAGGTAAATCTATAACATATTGCACGAGTATTAAATGATCTATATGCATGTAGCAATATGGGTTTATTATATGTATATATATATATATATATATATATATATATATATATATATATATATATATATATATATATATATATATATATATATATATATATATATATATATATATATATATATATATATATATATATATATATAGATACATACATACATACATACATACATACATACATACATACATACATACATACATACATACATACATACATACATACATACATACATACATACATACATACATACATATATATATATATATATATATATATATATATATATATATATATATATATATATATATATATATATATATATATATATATATATATATATATATATATATAGAGAGAGAGAGAGAGAGAGAGAGAGAGAGAGAGAGAGAGAGAGAAAGAGGGAGGTATAGAGAGAGAGAGAGGGGGGGAGGGAGCGAGGGAGGGAGGTAGGTAGGTAGGTGGGTATAGGTAGGTTGGTAGGTAGGTAGGGAGGGAGGGAAGGGGGGTAGGGATAGATAGATAGAGAGAATGCATGTGTGTGAATGTTCGTATGTATGCGTATGTTTGTATGCATGTATGTATGTAATATATGTATGCATATATGTGCGCATGTGTGATGCTTCTATATGTGATGCTTGCATGTGTGTATGTTTGTATTCTTGCATGTATGTATGTATGTTTGGATGCATGTGTGATTCTTGCATGTATGTGTGTATGTTTGTATTCTTGCATGTATGTATGTATGTATTTATGTTTGGATGGATGAGTGAAGCTTGCATGTATATATTATGTTTATATGTATGTGCATGTTTGAATATAATTTTTAGTGCCTAATGTCATATAATGATATCCTAAATTGTTGTTCCAATGAGCAAATGTCCGACTCGATAATATTTGCTCATGTGAAAACATATTGTCAAAATGTAGACTTTTTCGGAGCTTCGGGCTGTTCTTAAATCCTATTTTGTATCGTAATGATGGTTTTTTGGCAGTGCATTTACACCTCTATGTATACAAAATATTAATAAGCTTTGACTAAACATATTTTAATGCATCAAAGCTTCAAACATCAATGATCATCATTAGCTGAGTACAACATATATGTGAGCTTTTGTATCAATACATCTAAGTCATTGTGTTACTGTTGTTGAAGCATTGCACATCTTCTACACATACCTGTTAGGAGTTTATTCTGTGTAGCTTTAGTTAGAATCGTCTAGGCTTTTGTACACAAGTACAACATATTTTTATAGTTTATGTTGTTGAGTGAGATTGCATACGATGAAATGCACGATAATGTTAGCTGTGTTCAAGGAGTTTCTTAATAGAATATTTTAGCAAGTGTATACTTTTATCAAAACCCAAAAATCTGCTTAGGTCGTTTGTCATCATTGTGCAATAAAAACCCAAAATGTGCAGGTAACTTGTTATCATTGTGCAATGTGTGTACTTGGGTTCTGTAATGTCAGTTCATCTGCACAAGTCATTTTCTATCATTGTGCAATTCAAAGTCATAGTGAGAGAGAGAGAGAGAACTGTAATTGATTTATATACATAGCTTGCATGTACGGGAGAGAGATGTTTGAGAAATAGCGAATGCGTATTTCAAGTTTTAGATACACATTGTGATTCAATCAACCTCTATAGAAAATACATCACTCTTATTGCACCCAAGATCCAGGAGTGGCTGATTGTGATGCTAGTACACAGATTCAGATTACTGAAGTACAGCAGCTATGGCAAATTGATGCATGGAGGCGGCATAACCTCAATGTCCTATTTTTTGGAGACACTAAAATTAAAGATGTTGGGACTATCTACGAACAAGATCAGCATTAAAATCGTGATTCTCAATCAATGGGCAGCAGCGTGTACCCCTCGTATAAAGCAACGGATTGTTGCACAGAATGCAAACTACACACAAATTGTGATGGGAAGCAAAAGAAGCAAGTTAACAGTATGTATTTTTATTGATTATTTTAGCCCCATCTTGAATATGCAGTCATCATTTAACAATTTTAGTTATATGCTATTTCTCTCCCTGTTTTTGATGATGTCAAAAGCAGTAATGAAGCGGTCCATCATTTTTGGGTTTATTTTCTCACCCAAGATTTGTTCCTAATTATATTGTAGCAAAAATAAGAGATTTTTATTCCAGCCCTGTTTTACTGATATAGAATCTTGGCTTAATGTTCAACATATTCATAGTATCTTACATATGACTAGGTTAAGATCCTAGAAATGCAAAGAAAAACGTTTCTTGACATGGAGGGTCCTCTTAAGCATGCTTCTATTGATTGCTTTGTCTTGTGTCATGACAAAGGCGTAGATTGCTTCGGACCAAGATATTATCTTTTATCCCATTAGAAATTATATTTCTCTTTTGCTGAGTTGTCTGAGTTGTCTCTCTCTTCTAGATGTTTTTAGACTTACGTGCTCATATTTTTAATATAGTATTCATATGTTTTGCATCCAGGCTATACCTTACTTGTATGGTGTTGATGTAATATAAAAGAATAAATAACATGTCATAAGCATAGAGAGAGAGAGAATACCTACCTGTGTCTTGTTCTTAGAAGTATAATGTGGGTTTGTCAAATTGATGCATGGTGTTTGTCAGAATTTCCCGAGTTCAGATCTCTTATTTTCACACGTTCAAAGATGGAATGAACAACTTGAAAATGGAACATTTTTAGGACCATTGTAAGGTGCTTGGATTCCTTTTATGGAGCTATTGAAGGCGATTCCTCAAAGCTAAGATTTTGAATCATGGCATTAACCCACTACATTAGAACACATTACTGTTCAATTTTCAATAGAACACAATGAACATCTCAATTCGAGGCATGATAGTATGTCTGCTTTTTGATTTGATCTCCATTAGCGCTCATGCATGCATAAATCCTAAATGGATGCAATTCATTAATTTGACCACATTAATGTCCTCATTATGTGCATATTGACTTTATTGATGAGAGAATAATGAAGCAATTTACCTTTCAAGCCCTATCGTCTAGTCTTCTTAATAGTTAGGCTTACAGCATGATAGAGATTGCTGGTGCGCATAGATGATTCTTGTTTTAGAGGAAAGCTTTTGGTATGGATAAGTTGCATCTCATGCAATATTTTTTGGCGGTGCCCTCTCTCACATTAGAGAGCATTGCTCTCTCTCTCTCTCTCTAATAGAAATGAGAGAAGGCAACTGGGAAATCATCTTCTATTTATTAGAAAATATGTCTGTCTATTTATTAGATGCTTGTATATGTTTTGAATCTATCTCATCTATGCCTGAAGATCAACATATATATACTCTAAAAATCATCTACCGCTATGTGTATTTGATCTTGTTGGTGTAGTATGATTTCTCGTGTAAATTTTATTGTTGTCCATTTATTCTTATGACCTAACCAATGGCAATTTTCTTCGCCGGATTGCTGTATCTGCATTGCAAGTGGTGTTAAAGAGAGTGAGGAAAGGGAATTTCACGTGCATGTCTTTGTTTCTCTATATACGAGTGACATTGAGAGATATACAATGACAAAAAGAAAGCAAAAGACATTGTCTATATGTGTGTGCTGATGAGTGTATGTCGTATGGAAATGTATATATGTGTTGATTCGTGCGTGTGTGAAACATTGAGTTGTAAATGTGAGTTGCTAAATATTATTTTTCTATATGTTCCGTATGATGGAAAAGGGATGAAAGGTGTTTGGTTGCAGTAGCAAATGAATAAGTGAATTGCGAAATTGTGCTTCACAAGCAGAACAAAGAAGGATATCTCTTTGCTATGAACAACTATGTAGGATATAAAAGAAGAGATTTTTGTAATGGTTGCAATTGAGGGAAAAGATCGTAGAAAAAGGCACTTGTTTCTTGTGAAGGTTACATAAGTAAATTAGTTTCCTTGGAACATCTCCATAAGAAAACTACTTATAATTGTCCTTTTAGGAGAAAAATGACAAGTTTGAATCAAGATTTTGGCATTACTCTCCCTATTGCTTGAATATAGGGCACTAAGAGAGATTTATTAGCAGCTTGTTAATTATTTTGTGAAAGGAAAACTTTAGCATCATGCATCAATCTTGGAATGTCATTAAAGCCACTAGCCAAGCTTTGAACGGAGAAAACAATAAATGTGTTGGACGAGGGTTTGAGTGATTGTCTACCACGGTTTTCCCAAGGCATCTCATGTGCTAACCCATAAATATAAGAACACATCCCATATAGTTTTTGAGAATGCAATAGTAATGTGAATTTGTGTTTGTTTTTAGGAAAAAGCAGTTTTCCACAAGAATTTAAAGGGTTCATCTTTAGAGATCTATGTGGTTATATGTTTGACTATCCTTAAAGGGATTTCTTAAAGTTGAAATCCAAAAGCATGAGTGGATGCTTATACTTAATCAGTAGAGAGATTCTTATAAAGTCCTTGAGGTCTACTTAAAGCTTTAGTAAGAAAGGAATCTAAAGACAAGAAGTGAAAATATCTTGTCACTAATTTGAGAAATTCAAGAACTTGGAATTATAATCGGTTTTCTCTTGAAAACCCTAGCAAAGAAGGATGGATGTTCTATCCAACGGTTTTCAAGTTTCCAAAGTAAAAGCACAAGATTGTGAAATGATTATGTGAAGGAATCAAAACCTAGAATATCAAGTTAGAGGTAATGCCTAAAACTTCAAAATTCTTCTAAAGAAATGAAGGTAATCTATAGAGATATGTTTAGATTTTAGGATAAGTATCACTCACACAGTAATGTGAATATAAAATAGGGTGGTATGGGACACCATATTCTATACTCAAATTGATGTAGGAAAGATGGTATGGGACATCGGACCATGGGATGATCATTATCTTTTAGACCTAAAATGATATTTGAAGTTATATTTGATCCTCAAGGGAATTAAAACTTCAAAGGAGAAATTTAAATTCATGGAGGATAAAAACATGATCTCAAGATACTTCAAGATCAAGTAAGTAAGAAGATACAAAGTAAGTAACTTCCAAGATCTTCTTTTTCAAATAGGCAAAAGACTTGTTCTTATTTGGATTCTAAAACACTTCAAGATAAAGCGTTGTTGATTCAAAAATATTTGATAAATTTATGACGAAGTTATACTTTGATTTTGAACTGATCCTTTCAACTAAGGATAGATTGACTAAGTTAAGCACCAAGTTCCCAGTGTATCTCAGTAAATTCAATCCTTTGACTCAAAGCAATGCACAAGAATTGTATTCCTAGTAAGCAGTCGTAAAGATTGAATATAGACACGAACTTAGTCTCAAGTGAAGAATTATTTTTTGAGTAAAATATCATCACTAGAATCTTAGTGGTTCGACACAATGATGTTGGATACCACACTAGCATCTTGTGGATTGGATAATGTTTACATTTATTCTATGAATCTTTTTGAGAATCTAGTTTATTTCTCTTAAAGATAGATGATTCAATACCTTGTTGAAACATATCTTTGATTAGTTAAAGCCTTGAGCATCTAGAGTTTGATTCACAACAAGTATCTTAGAAGTTTGAACTGGTTGTAGACAATTTTAGTTCTTTCTTTCCGCTTTTTGAATCTTCTGGATTTGACTCATATATGATATGTGATTCTTTTAACAAAAGTCCAAGGCTATCTAGTAAGAACTAGGTAACTGAATTAAACATCCTAGATAGATGTTTTGTACAAGAACCCTTTCAATCTTCAAAAGATTCTAACTCTAAGTTGAATTATTCATTTGTGTTTGCTTCTACTAGCATAACTCTGATGACCAATTTTCATTTTGCATTTGATCTGGTCAAGTTAAAGAAAGGTTGATCACAAGTAATGGAAAACTTTCTCCTACATTTTACATAGTATTTTTAAAGCCCATTAGGACAAAGTACTCCTCCAATCGGGTGAAAATTCAAGTAAATATTGGTTGGAGGTAAACCATAGTACAAACATCCAAGATGTTTCGGACAACTAGACTTCTAGTTTTCCAAATCAAATTCAAGTGAATCAAGAGTTCTCAAAGGCTTGTGAGGGATAAGAATCCCAACTTAATTACTAAGTCCATGCACCAGTCATGCCCAAAAATGGACTAGTAGTTGGAATGCATCCATTTCACATGTTCATGCCCAAATCACACCTAGTAAAACAGTGAATTGGCCAGGGATGTTTTTAGATCCACCCTTATTATTCATTCATTACTTTTTACTTTGATCAATTTATCAAAATGCAAAGCTAGATGGTGTTTTGAATCATTTGGGCAGGGATCCCACCATAGATATGAGACATGTTCTTTCAGTTTTAGAGCATGCCACTCGGGGATTGCGTACAATATTTATATAGCTCTATTTTCAAGGATGAAAATGTTTTCCAAGGGGACAGAATGTATTAAAGTAAGTCTATGATCTAAGGGTCCATCCAGTTCAAAAAGATCTAGAATCAAACACCGTCTAATCACTCGTGTGTATGACTAAATATCTTGAGATGAAACTTATGTAGAAGATCACGTGCTCTTGTAAATAAGTGATCCACTTAACCTAGTGGTTAAATCTCAAGGGTGTGATGGAGGAGGTCTTGGGTTCAACCCCCATGGGGTGAGTTTTGCCCAAAGAGATCTAGGACCTCCTAGAAGCATCCACTTGAGTTAACTCCAGTTAATTGGGACACTTGGCACACATGCAGTTAGATGGCTGACACACAGATGGTTAGAATCCACCTGCCCAAGAAGGTAGTCCCTTAGAGCGATCTATATATAGAGGCATATGGTTAGGGAGAAGAGCCATCTCTCTAGCACGTGGTGGTTGTAATCTTCATTCTCTTGCAATACACATCCCTAAAGCTAGATGATGTCTCCTTGGTACATGAAAGTATGGTTGAATTGCATCTTCCACGAAAACAACATCACGACTAACCAAAATGCATTTATTATGTGGATGATATGGACAATCACCTTTGCTTTCATAATTGTACCCAATAAAAATACATTTTATTGCTTTATCATCCAATCTCCTACATTGTTGTTCAGATACTAAAGCATATGCCAGATAACCAAAAACATGTAGATGAGCAACACATGTCTTGCAACCATGCAAAGCCTCATTGGTCACATGCTTCCACATACCTCAAAATCCAATGATTGGTATCAAAGAAATTCATCGCTTTATCCAGGCGTCATCAACACCCCTCCGATCATAGTCTCAGAATCGCACAAAAATTGGTGTGCATACTCAGGGCAGTTAGGAGTTCAAAAGAGCTTTGCAATATGGTGCCGAAATCATGATCTGAGCTTGTGTTGGCCTTTGAACACACTATCGCAGTGCCTATGGAGGCAATTTTGTATTTTTGTCCCAAACATATTTATAGGTTTTGGTTCGCCAGTACAAGCAGCTCGAAGTCTGCTACAAGTTTAGAAGAACTTGACATGGTACTTTTGTTCAAGTTTTTGAGATACATTCATTTTTCTACATCAAGGTATTTTAGTCCATGGTCATGGTTGAAAGCAATGATATATTCCACATGTTGTTTGTTGAGGATAAGTTGGATGGTACCAATTCCCATTATGGGCATATATGATGTGTCATGTATTGGTTGTAAAAGGTGCAAGGTGTTGAGAAACAACCTACTACACCTGCAAATACAATTATTAAAGGTAATGCAGATGGCATTGAAGATAAGGATCTTCAATCTTTTGTTTGTGCTACAGTTCTTGTTGCACCTATCGTAGAGAAAGTTCACTGGGATGGCAGAGATGATCAGACACATGTATTGATAGCTTTATCTATCAAATGTGCCATTATCATGTACATTCACTCTTGAAAAACAACTAAGGATTCTTGGGATACACTTACCACTTTATACCATGCAAGAAATGAGGCTCGTGTTGCTTACCTCCAAAAGACAGTTGGAGAGTGAGCACAAGCAAAATAGCTAAGGATGCTTGGGATACACTTACCACTTTATACCAGGCAGGAAATGAGGCTTGTGTTGCTTACCTCCAAAAACAATCGGAGAGTGAGGACATGAATGAAGGAGATTCCATGGACATTTTTGACAAAGATCAAAGATTTGAAGGAGCAATTGATTTTTGTTGATAAAGACTTGCCACACAGTTTACTTGTGCAGAATGTTCTGAACGATATTCTAGATCCATATTAGAGTTTTGCTTCTACTCTTTGATTGATGATGAAAGGCTATCCAAATGCCTTAACATTTGAGGATTCAGTCTTTGTTTTGTTGCAAGAAGATCATTCTAGGGAGGACAGGTCCATTATGTTTGTTGTAAATCAAGCTTTCCTAGCTAGTCAGAAGGGCAAAGGTAAATGGAGCTCATCTACTAGTGATCTTTAAAGGAAATGATCATGTCATAAAGAGTTGTCCAACAGTGGCTACAAAAGAGATAAAGAAGAAAGAGGCTAGAATGGTTGTTGTAGAGGACTCTAAACCTAAAATAGAGTTTTCTAATCTTGTGTAGAATGAAGAATGGATGTTTGCTACTTTTTGCATTATGAACCATCTCCTCATGAGCAATGTATGTCTGTAGTAGACTCATATATTTGGTACTTTGATAGTGGGGCAACCAAACATATTACCTTGCAACATAGTTTCTTCACTTCACTTGAGCCTACCCCTACAGGGAATACTGTCACATGCATCAACAACTCATCTTATCCTGTCATGGGAGTTGGTAAGATCATTCTAACTACTACTAATGGTAGTTCTTTTACATTATTAGATGCCTTATTTGTGCCAAGGATCAAGAAAATTGCCAAGATCAACTTGGTTGTGAAATTGTTGATGACAGATCTATGGTTCATGATCTTGTCAAATGGCGATGTCATTTTTGCTTCTGGCATTTTATGTTATGGGCTATATAAGCTCATAGATTATGCAAAATCTATGAATGATTCAACATGTGCAATTCAAGATTCTCAAGCTATGTCAGATGCAAAGCTTTGGCATGCACGCTTTGGTCATTTGAATTTCGCTAGTTTGCTAGGCTTGCAAAAATTTGAAATGGTGCCCTCTCTACCCAAGCTTGAGGCACCTTGTAAACATGTTTATGAAGGCTGTATTTTGGGCAAAATGCAACATTCCTCCTTCCCAAAAGATGGTTTTGTTCAAGCTACTCAGAAATTGAAGCTTGTTCACTGTGATGTCTATGGTCCTATGTAGACACCTTCTTTTGGGAACTACCTTTACTTCATGAATTTAATGGATGATTTTTTCACCCATGCATGGATGTATCCACTAAAAGAAAAGTCCGAAGTGTTTATGTGCTTCAAACAGTTTCTGGTTTTGGCTGAAAATTTGTCAACATGTAAAATGGGCACCCTCCATTCTGATTGAGGGGGGGGTACATGTCTTTTGATTTTAATGCATTTCTAGTTGAACGTGGGATAAAACATTAGTGTACAATGTCGTATACACCTAAAAAAAATGGAGTTGTAGAAAGAAAGAATAGACCAATCATGGAAATGGGGAGGTGTATGGTCAAAGGTTAGGCTTTACCACATACCTTTTGGCTGGAAACTGTTATGTGTGTAGCATATGTACTTAACTGGTGTCCCACCAAATCATTTCAATCTATCACTCCATATGAGGCTTGGCATGGTCACAAGCCATATGTTGCTCATTTGCATGTCTTTGGTTGTTTGGCATATGCATTAGGGCCTGAACAACAACACAAGAAATTGGAGTGTAAAGCAATGAAATGTATTTTTGTTGGGTACAGGTCTGGAACCAAAGGCTATCGTCTGTATCATCCACAGCTTAAACAATTTTGGTGAGCCGTGATGTTGTTTTTATGGAAGATGCAATTCAGCCATTACTTTTAAGTACTAAGGAGACATTAGTTATCTCCAAAGATGTGTATGACACTTTGTTGCCCCTTTTTATAGGTGGACAATCAAGTGCTATTCCAAATGAGGTGATTTCTCGGCCTTTACAGGCTCCATATGATGATGCAAATCATTCCATTTCTTATGCAGATTTACATGGTGCACTTGTTGATGAGAGGGCTGATATAGAGGGGGCAAAAACTATGCCTAAATGACTAGTGCAAACTTTGCAAGATAGCAAATTAGATGCACCTTTGTCATATCATACTCGTTGAGACCCTCATAGTGCTTCTTTTGCATTAGATTCCTATGCTATGACTACCTCTAGTATGTGTGATAAGAATGAGCCTATTTCTTATGACGAAGCGCAAAATTCAAAAAATTGGATGGTTGCTATGCAATTAGAATATGATGCTATTATGAAGAATGGTACCTGGTCTTTATGTGATTTGCTTCCTATAAAAAAGGCCATCGACACTAAATGCGTAGACAAGCTGAAACATAAACCTAATGGAATAGTTGGTAGGTACAAAGCTAGGCTTATTGCAAAAGGTTATGCTCAAGAAACATACATTGATTTTGATGAGATCTTTGCACCCACATGTCGAATGACTAATTTTCATAGCATCTTTGCACTTGTAGCCCATCATGCTTGGAATGTACATGCATTGGACATTAAAACTGCATTTTTGAATGGTGAATTGCACGAAGAATTGTATGTTTTTCAGCCCTATGATTTTGTAAAGAAGGGCATGAAAACAAAGTGTGCAGCTTGAAAAAGGCATTATATGATTTGAATCAAGCACCACATGCTTGCTATGAAAAGATACATGTCTACTTGATTGCACAAGGTTTTGAGAATATTCCAATTGAGTGCACCTTATATGCTAAGTGTGTAGTTGATGTTCTTTCAATCATTGTTGTCTGCTCATTGGTCCTAATGAGAAGCGTATTGATGATTTTAAGGCTGATTTGCATGCCTCATTTGAGATGTTAGATTTGGGGCATTTGCATCATTATTTGGGCATTCAATTTATGCCAGCTGATGGTGGAATAACTTTGTGTCAAACAAAATATAGTGACACATTATTGCAATATTTTGGCCTTGAAGATTGCAAACCTATTGCCATTCTTATGGAAACAAGTTTACGGTTGAGTCTTCATGATGCTCAAGATGCATTTGATGCTATTCTCTATTAGTAGGTTGTTGGATGTTTGATTTACTTATGCATAACTTGGCTTGATATTTAGTTTGTTGCCTCATAGATGAGCAGGTTTATGCATTGCCCAGGTGTCAAGCATTGGCAGGTGGTTAAGTGCATCTTTCACTACTTGAGTGGTACCCGGCTACTTGGCTTGTTTTATCCCATGGGGGATCACTACCGCTAGATTTATATGCTTTTTTGGACTGTGACTAGGCTCGTTGCTATGACATTTGTGTGGACAATGACTTTTGCTTCATGCTTGGTAGCTCATGCATATCTTGGTTGAGCAAGAAGCAGCTGAACATGGCCACTTCTAGTTGTGAGGCTGAGTACAGGCTAGCTTTCACAGTGACTGTTGAGTATGTGTGGCTCAGGTGCCTTTTAGTTGATTTGGGTGATGGTCAATCTTTTGCCACCACCATCTTCATTGATAGTTAGACTGCATTGGAAGTTGCAAGGAGCCCTATGTTCCATGCTCTCACAAAGCACATTGAGTTGCATTATCATTATGTGAAGGAGAGGTTCTTTGCTAGAGAGATCAATTTGGCATATGTGCCCACACATGATAAGATTGTAGATCTTTTTGCAAAGGCTCTCCCTTGGGAGAATTTTGAAGCTTTTCTCAAAGCTTTGGGCTTACTTCCTTTTGTGGATTGATCTCTTTCCATATAGTTTGGCACTTCCTTATACATGAGTTCTAGCTCCTTGTTCATCACATCACTTTCAGGGGGATTTGTTGATATATTTCAATAGTGATGTGTGTGAACACACTTAGGACCCCTAGGGCAATTTTTTCCCTCTTTAGGAGTTTTTTTTTTCTTTGCTTGTATATATTCCTATAACCCTAATGGGTTAGTTATCTTTCCACGTTCACTTGGTTATACATTTAGTATCGTTTGTTGTTCTCCAAACTTCTTCTTCTTTCGTGTGCTATTCATGTGCTTCCATAGACCTCAAACTCAAAAATCAAATGCTTGGATCGAACTCAATGAGATATAAGTAGCTAAACAAACATGGAACTTTGAAATATGTTTGGGTACCATCCTACTTAGGATTAATTAATAAATAAAGCAAGGAAAAGAAAACCTTATTCAAAGTATCATTTATACTTTGAAAAATGATGAATATGGTGGCTTCTCTGTACGTATTTATATATGATCTTGGAAAAGCTTTTCAAATAGATTTTCTTGGAGTAAACATTGTCTAGAGATTGGAATTTGTACTCATCCAAATATGGTCTTTACATGTATATATTACTTCCTTGCCATTGATATGGCAATTGGAAACTTTGTAGCCCAGTATCTTTAGTTTTATTATTTTTTATTAATCAAGAAATAATTTCTTAATGGAATCTTTACATTATGTTTTTGATATCTAAGTATTACCTTGGGAAGGAATTTCCAGGTACTTGTCTGTTGGCAGTATACGGGAAGAAGCAAATACGGGCATACATGCAGATCTAGCACTAAGGCAACCCTTTATTTTTTTCCAAACCCCTACACCATTTAAAAGTGATTCTTATCACTAAAAACCCTTGTAAATATCATTTCACCTTTTTGTAGCTCCATTTTGTACAAGCCGAGGAGTCCTCAAGCTTGGGGAGCCTTAGAAGTAGTTGCCTGCCAATTTTCAAATTTTTTAGATCTCGTTTGAGCCCTCAAATAAGCCCTAAAACCTAATTTTTAACTAGGCCGGACACTAGGTCTGGACAGGGCCAAAGCTAGTCAAAAACTATAAATAGAGCTAGAGAGCTCATTTTTTGGGGGGAGCTTCTTGTAGTTTTGAGCTTGTATGAGAACTTGTTTGCAATAGAAGTGATTCCATTGTCTTACTCTCTTTGTTCTTGCCGTATGTGCGCGTGTGTGTATGTGTGTGCATGTGAGTGTGCTTTTCACTCACACATTTGTGCCTTCACCTGCTCGAGGTCTTCATACCATCCTCATGTCTTCCCAGATTGACATTAAAGGAGGTGCTACTCATCACTGAGATACACCAAATTTTGGCGCCGTTGCCGGGAATTCGAGCTTTGAGGACGAGCGTGTGATGGTAAGACGTAGAGAGGAAATGGTAAGTAGTAGGTAAATTTCTGATTTTTCTCCATCTCCATCTCCATCTCCACCTCCTTCATCTCCACCTCCACCTCCTTCTCCACTACATATTCCCTCTTCCTTGTCATTCCCCTCATTTGTTGTGTGCGAGTTTGAGAGAGAGCGAGTGCGTGCATTTGTGTTGTGTGTTTTTTTGCATGTTCTTGCAGGTACCAGCTCCATCACCATCTCCAGCAAGCTCAGCAGGTACAGAATCCTTCTGCACAGGCCCCGAGGCGTTGAGCTCGAGCTATCGCGACACTTCGCAAACTTCGACTAATCGCGTTTCTGAGTGCACCACGACACTGCGTAGGCCGAGAGCACCTAGGATCACAAGACAGAACCACAAAATTCACCATTACCCGACCTATCGCGACACCTCGAGGTATCACGACACTCACGGCTTATCGCGACACTCCCAAGTGTCGCGACACTTCCACCTATCGCGACACCCCGACCTATCGCGACACCTCGACTTATCGCGACACTTCCCACCTATCGCGACACCTCGGAGTATCGCGACACTCCCAAGTATCGCGCACCCCGACCTATCGCGACACCTCGACTTATCGCGACACTTCCCACCTATCGCGACACTTCGGAGTATCGCGACACTCCCAAGTATCGCGACACCCCGACCTATCGCGACACCTCGACTTATCGCGACACTTCCCACCTATCGCGACACCTCGGAGTATCGCGACACTCCCAAGTATCGCGACACCCCGACCTATCGCGACACCTCCACCTATCGCGACACCTCGGAGTATCGCGACACTCCCCACCTATCGCGACACCCCGACCCGACCTATCGTGATACACAGCCTTAACGCATGAAAAATGTAGAGTAAATTTGCTGAGTGAATTGAGGTGTTTTTGGGCTTAAGTGTGGACACATTGGGATAACATTAGAGCCTTAGGAGTGGGCAAAAGACCCAGAAACCAGAGAGGGATCTCCTGAACCCTGAGAACCTGTTTTGACCCTAAGTGCCTAAATGGTAGTAACTTTGCCATACGAACTCCGATTGAGGAGATTTTGGTCTCGTTGGAAAGCTTGTTGAGTTTTAGAACATGTATTTTTAACTTGACCATTAGGTGGGACTAGGTGGTCATAAGATTTTGGGGGGCACAGTGAGTTACTCCAAGGGGGACTTGTAATTGTTAATGTGTGTCATTCGATCCCTTGTGGTAATAGAGCCATATTGACTTGTGAACTTTTGCAGGAACATTGTGCAGTCCAAGGCAAGCTACCAAGGGTGAGTACCAAGCTTGGGAGAAGGCTTCCTGGGCTTGTGCAGCAGTCTGAGCAACCAGAGAATTGAGGTTGGAAGTTCTCTCAACCCTCCATTGTCAATTCCTAGCCTAGGCTAAGCGCGACTTAGGTGTGGTGATTAATTAGGGCTACGGTAGGCATGATTCAAGTCCGAGAGAACTAATCAACTAAGTGCAAGCATTAAGTAGGGCGTAAGTGCGAAAACCCTAAGGGAATAAAGTAAACTTGAATCGATCACTCATCAAGTGCGAAACTCAATTAAGTACTCCTGACGACGTGTTATCAGACAAGATCATAAACAAAATAATCAACTAAAATGAACAAGTGATTGGTGTTAAATAACCTGCAACAAGTGTGTACTTGGGATCAAGGGGGTAGAGAAACGAGGCATATGAACCTTAGGTCAGGCAGACACTTAGGCCGAGACCGACAAAACCTCAGATCTTCTGAAGCTAGTGTCAATCACACTGCTAGGTCTTGGGCCCTGCAGTTGAGTGATTACCCATACACTCCACGATCAGAAACAAGTGATTCTGAAATGTCCTATCACATGGAGAGACCAGTAGGTAGTTCAGGGGTGGCTTATCTAGAAAAGCCAGAAGCACCTTACAAGACTCAATTGGAATACATCAGGACTAATCGTCTAGGTGCTCGCATCTACGAAGACGGCCTGAGAAGATCGGTGGTCCGGATTAAGAACCCCGATCAACCCCATGGACTAGAACACCCGGTAGTCAAGTTTGAGAATGGAGCATACCTAGATAAAGAGGGGACTATGTATGTAGTCACCACTCTTCCTGATAGAATAGATGAGTTTGGAAATGTGATTGCAGAGAGCGACATGGGTGATATAGAGCAAGGGAATTTAGAGAGAGAGCCAAGAACTCCCCGTGGTAAATCCGTCTTGACTAGAATCATGACTCCAGAGTGGATTCCACAGGATAATAAAAGCATAGAGTTGCTTTTAAAGCGAGAAACTGATGAGGCCTTTTGGAGGTATAAACCTGCCCAGCCTCAGGAGGTAAGTCCCCTCACAATCTATGAGTTTAAAGACCCTGATAGCCCAGGCAAAGTAACCTACCTGGACAATACATCAGAGAGAATCTTCATGGTCACCGAGCATGGCAGACATGCCTACACTTGGAAGGGTGAATTTGTTTTTCCCCAACCAAGGTCTAATGTGTCCTTTGGTCACCAAGGAGCCGGGACCTCCCAGGCTCATGGAGTCCAAGGAGATAGAAGTAGAGATAGACCTGAAGTAAGCTTTGCCGACCCCCAGGGAAGAGAAAGAAGGAGAACAGGGACGGATAGAGAGGAAACCGAGAGATTTAGAGACCCAAGAAACCAAAGAAATGCTGATTATTTTCCTTTGCCAAGGCCGAGAGAACACACTAGGACCCTACGGCCAACTCAACTGGTGAAGTCCATGAAGAATTACTTCGATGGCACTGGTGACCCTTATGACCATGTGGCAGAGTTTAGGCAAGTCTTGAAAGCTGAACAGGTAGAGGACCTATTCACACAATATAATGCTTTTGGTCTAACCCTTAGGAACAGTGCCCTTACGTGGTTTCAACCACTGAACGAGAGGCATTTCAGAAACATAGACCAACTCCTAGAGGCATTTATCATTGAGTTTTCTAAGAGTGGCATAAGGCACAACACTTCCTCACTAATTCATAGTTTCAAGCAAACACCTCAAGAGACGGTCAGACTAGCAGGAAGACGGTTTAGGCAATACCTAGAGAGGTGCCCGATGCCGGAGTTACCCACACCAGCCAAGCAAGTGGCCTTATTCTTAGATGGATTGTTGAGCACCAAGCTCAGGTCAAATGTGTATCTGAAGGACCCCAGAACGATCGAAGAGTGCGTGCGCATGTGCATAGACATTGAGGATAATCTAGGTGAGGAGTTAGAACTATCAAAAATCTATAAGGATTCTGATAGCTCTAGTAGCCTCACAACTGGTCAATCCACATCCATTGAGGAACTCGCAGAGAAGGTCGCCCAAAAACTAGGTGTCTCTAGCAAACAAATTTCAAGATTTGCCCCAGCTAAGCGGTGCTACACTTGTGGAGGTGACCATATGGCAAATGTATGCCCCATTATAGCGCAACCCCAGGTGAATCCTAGTAGCCAGTACTGCACCATAGAGTGAAGGTACACCAACCACACTGCACAGGACTGCCCATATAACAAACAAACTGTCAGGCAAAACTACCCTCAGCCATATCCGCAACAGGGTAGATACCAGAATCAATACCCACCACAACAATACAACCGACCACAACAAACTTATCAGCCACCTTATCAAGGGAAGCAGAGACCTCAACCAGTCCTAGTGCAGCAACTCCCTGCTCCAACCAATGTGATCCCAGTGAAATATGCATCTGCTGAAGAAAATTTGAACAGAGCCATAGTCCCAGTCACCCCATTGCTATCAGACAGTGATCCAAGTGACCATAGTTTTGACTCCACACATATTGATAGCCCACAGGCTTACTACATGCAGTCACCCGAGCATAACGAGTCATACTATTATGAGGACCCAAGTGAAAATAGCGGGGAGCCTGAGTATGCCAATGTCATGTACACAAACCCCAACTCTAGACCTCAACCTAGGCAGGTACGACCCCCATTTCCTAGAGGACCATGCTTCAGATGTCAGGGAGATCACCTTATACGTGATTGTCCACTGCCTGTCCCTACACAACCCCAACCAGTGACAATTCAGGGTTTCTGTCACGACTGCGGAAAAGAGCATCTCCTACGAGATTGCCCAAAGAACCCTAATAACATGCCTAAAATCACTCCTATCAATGTCGTTGGGTTAGTAGTAGACTCCACAGGGAGTGTGACTTCCACTGCACCTGTGCAAGTGATCACGAGAGCCCAAGCGCTGCAGCAAAACCAAGGTGTTGGTCAGGAAAAGAGCCCCGAGGTGAGTGAAACAGAGAGCATAACCAAAAAGAGGACTAGAGCCTGGAAGGATAGTCGTGAAAGAATGAAAAGGCAATGGGCAAAAAAGATGAGCGAACTTGAAGAAAAAGCTTGAGAGAAACCAAAGCAAAAATAAGTGAACTCACATCTCAAAACCACTCTCACACCACCCCTCCACCACCTCTCCCTTTACCCGCCAATCCATCTTCTTCCATTCCCCAACCTTTCCATACACCACCCTTAACCCACCCACCACCCATAGTAGGATCCGTCCTAGCCGATCCCACTCCCGAGGACCTAAACATGATGCTTAGAGCATATCAGGCCAGAATCCAAGAAGGGCCAAATGTAACTGATCATGAAAAGTGTTACCCTAGAGCAGAACTAGAGCTAGAACGAACCAAAATTTGTGCTAAGATGGTGGAATTGGCCCAGACTATGTTTGAAGCCAGTCGCCTTTTTAACATCTCTAGCTCAGCTAAGACGCAGTTACACTTTGATGGACTGCTAGAACGAATAGAGAGGTTAATTGCACAATCAGAAAAGGAACCCGCCTCTCAAAATAAAGGCAAGGCAAGTGAGAACGTGAGCCTACCTCCCCACGAAGCCTACATGCCTAACTCTACGGAGCCAGACACATCATCTTCTATGAATCGGTTCACACCAGAATTCCTACGAGAGATTCAAGAAGACAAATGGGCTAAAGAAAGTGAAGTCCCTCCTCCCATTGAACTTGTGGATGATGCACACGATCAATTCCCACAGGACATCCCATCCATTTATGAGGAGCATGAGAGCACCCACTCTCAAGAGAGATTAGACTTTGAGTCTAATTCTCTACAAGAACTACCACATTTCACAGGCCCATGGGAAACCAAGTCTACTTGTCTGAGAGCGCCCACAGTCATGATAAGAAATGAAGATTCTATCATACCTAGGAATACAAAGGTAGTAAAGAACACTAAAGTGCAGTGTAATCTCACTTTAGAAGAGCTACTCAAAGTTAAGCCAGAAGTGTGGAAACATGTAGCCAAACAAGTGCCAGACATGGCGAAATCGCGCTCCCAAGTAGGATCTCATAGAACAGTGCCTGAAATACCATTGGATAAGATAGGAGACATGAGTGAAGGAGAAGAAGGAAATACCTATCTCCCAGTTACCCATCAGGGATACACAACCAAGGCAATTTTGGACTCAGGTGGAGGAGTTGCAATTGCTACAACTTCCCTCTGGAAGCGTTGGGGCAAGCCAGCACTCCGGCTGACGAGGATGAAATTGCAGATGGTCGATGGTCATATTGAAAGACCCTTAGGCTTGCTGGAAGGAATAACTCTCACTACATGTGGTGTTGAGTTCGAGCATACATTTGCTATATGTGATTTTAGCAAAAATCATGCCTATGAAATGATCTTGGGAAGACCATTTATGCGACAGTTGCAAGTGGTACAAGACTGGGGAACCAACTCCTTGTACCTGCAACACTTAGGTGTTACGACCAAAGTGAATCTCAAAGATTACTCTCATAGAGATGTCCCTCCTATCCAATGGAATCCCATCCATAGAGCCAAAGATGATACGGAATCTGTGCATTCCATAGGATCAGGATCCTCATGGATGCATGAAGACACCCACTTATGGATGTGCAAAGTGGCAGTAGAAGAAGAGAAAAGAGAAAAAGCCAGAGAAATACGTGCAAAAGAAACATAGATCAATTCAAGACCCAGCCTATGCACCTGTAGTCTTTCCTGACGAGGAATTTGAACCCCATGGCTGGGCAGAAATCCTAGCAACAATGGATGTAGCCATCAATGAAGAACAATGGACACCTCACTGTGATGAAGATGGCTATGACATTTCAGTCTTCTCCATAGAGCCAATCATGGGAGAGGCAGTGTTAGAAGAGTGTGAACCTAGCCTTGATGCATTTGAGGATGCAAGCGACTCTGATCTAGAGTCAATCATTATGGACACACCCTTTGCATCAGATGAAGAATACTTCTATGAAGTAGAATTTCAACCCCAGAGGCATGGAGAGCTTACAAATGAGGTAAGGCTAGCCACACATGTGACCCCGAAGGAAGAAGGAAAGAAAAGAAAGAAGAGAGAAGTCACAACAGAAGAGGAAGAATCCTTGTTTGAGGTCCCTGAAAACTTTAAAAAATATGAGATAGACGATAGGAGAGTCATGATAAGAATGCCTAAACGTGAGGCACAAGCAGGAGAAGCTTATGATAGCAAGGAAACTACCAAGAAAATAGTTGTAGCCATCGAAGAAGGAGAAGAAAGATGCACGTACATAGGTCATGACCTGACAGGAGGGGAAGAACAAGAGCTAATAGCCTTGCTAAGAGAATACCGAGATGTATTTGCTTGGAGTTATAAGGACTTGAAAGGGGTAGACCCTGATATATGTTCACATACAATCCCCATGACCTCAGACGCCAGACCCTCGAAGCAAAAGCCCTACACATACAATGATAACTATGCTGCTAAGATCAAAGAGGAGATAGATAGACTGGTTGAAGCCGGATTCATCTATGAAATTGAGCACACTGAGTGGGTATCCCCCATTGTAGTGGTGCCCAAGAAAAATGGAAAACTGCGTGTGTGTATTAACCTTAAAAAAGTTAATGCTGCCACGATTAGAGACAGTTATCCTCTTCCTATCAGTAAGCATCTATTAGAAAGGGTAGCAGGCAAAGAAGTGTACAGCTTTCTAGATGGGTTTTCGGGCTACAATCAAGTAGCCATTGCTCCAGAGGATCACCATAAGACGGCATTTGCCACGGAGTGGGGCATATTTGCCTTTCAGGTAATGCCATTCGGGCTTACTAATGCACCTGCCACCTTTCAAAGATTGATGTGTCACGTGTTTAAAGAGTTCTTGAGGAAGAATTTGGAAGTCTATGTTGATGATCTGTGCGCTCATTCCAACATTAGACAGACCCATATACCTGAACTCAGACAAATCTTTGATAAATGCAGAGAATATCAAGTCTGCTTGAACCCAGAGAAGTGTGTTTTCATGGTCAGGAAAGGCAAGATTCTAGGACACATAGTGTCTAAGAACGGCATATCCACTGACGAAGAGAAAGTGAGAGCCATCGCAGAACTACCTAGGCCAAAGAACGTCAAGGAAGTACAGGCTTTCATGGGGCATTGTGGTTACTACCGCCGGTTTATACACATGTATGCCATCATAGCAAAGCCTCTGTATGGACTTTTGACTAACTTTGAGTGGACTGACGAATGTGAGAATTCCTTCAATGAGCTTAAACGAAGATTGTGTTCAGCACCAATCTTGACCACACCGGATTGGAATAAGCCATTCCATGTCCACGTGGATGCATCCAATTATGCTATTAGGTGTGTACTCGCGCAACCTACCGGTGAAGGTAATATGGATCTTCCAATTGCCTATGCTAGTAGACAGTTGAATGCAGCTGAACGAAATTATACCACTACGGAGAGAGAAGGACTAGGCATGGTATATGGAGTTAAAAAGTTTAGACATTATTTGCTTGCAAATAAGTTCAAATTTTTTACTGATCACCAAGCTCTACTATACCTGGTAAACAAGCCATGTAATATGGGCAGATTAGTAAGATGGTTTCTCTTACTAATGGAGTATGACTTTGAGGTAGTAGTGAGGAAAGGCAGAACTCACCTGAGAGCAGATCATCTCTCAAGGCTCACATCAGGAGAAGCCCCACAAGGAGTGTCAGATGACTTACCTGATGCTTACTTGTTTAACTTGGAAGTTGTACCGTAGTGGGCTAAGCCATTAGTGCCAGTATTAACCTACGGGCCTAGCCACTCAGTAATGGCCACACAGGATAGAGAGGTAGTAAAAGCCCAAAAGTATCACATCATGGCAAGAAGTATGTACAAGCACACGGATCAAGGGATCTTGGCTTGTTGTGTGGAAGAGGACGAGCACGCGAAGTGGTTGCAATTAGCACATGTAGGTGCATTAGAGCAACACTACTCAAAACAACGAACCCTACAAACATTGAGGAGACTTGGAGTGTACTGGCCAACTATGGAAGCAGACGTCCATAGAATGTGCAAGGAATGCCCAATTTGTCGCACTAAGCCACCAGTGGAACATGCCACCCTTTATCGCGTGTCTCTAGTGCCAGATTGGAGCGAGCCACTAGTGGCGTTTCTGAGGACGAGAACATTCCCTCAAGATATGACCCTGACGAGATAAAGAAGTCTAGAACAAGAGGCCCTAGATTACTCACTCATTGGTGATAATCTATACAAGCGCGGAAAAGATGGTTACCTGAGACTATGTGTTCATGAGAGTGAATATCTAAAGATCTTGGAAACTGCTCACCAGGGTGTAGCAGGAGGACACTATGGTCCAAATAGGGTGATCAAAGCAATTCTATTTGCACGATTTTGGTGGCCCACCCTTCACATGGATGCACATACCTATGTGAAGAGGTGTGAGATTTGTCAGCGAACCCAGTATCCTATACGCAAAGATTAGATGCCACTGAAACCTATGATGGGTGGACGTGCATTCTCTAAGTGAGGAATAGACTTTGTAGGTCCTATTAATCCCCCAGCCAAGGGTTCCCATGCTGAGTATATCATCATTGCCACGGATTATCTAACCAAGTGGGTAGAAGTAAAAGCCACAACGAAGAACGATGCTCAAACAACAGCTAAGTTTTTATTTGAGAATGTGTTCACTCGATATGGGCTACCTATAGAGCTAGTTAGTGATAGAGGGACTCACTTCTTGAATGAAGCTATTGAAAATCTACTCCAAGAATTCTTGGTAGTACATAAGAAGTCTGCCCCCTATCACCCACAAGCTAATGGCCAGGCTGAGAGTACAAATAAGATCTTATGCAATGTACTGACGAAATTAGTAAACAGTAAACGTTCTGATTGGGACAAACAGCTACACCATGCTGTTTGGGCATACCGAGTGGCCTATAAAACGGTACTCCAAGCCACACCCTTTCAGATGGTGTTCGGTCAGAATGCGGTGCTACCCTTAGATTTTTTGATACCTACATTGAAGGTAGCACAAGATCATGACTGGACAGGCCATGAACTCTCCTCTCGAATTTTTGATCTTGAACGTCTAGGCGAGACACGATTGAGAGCGGTAGCAGGAATCTATGCAGCGAAGAAGAGGCAAAAGGCATATTTTGATACCCATGTGAAGGATAAAGGCCTGAAAGCAGGAGACCTAGTCCTAGTCTACACATTGAAACAACACGCAAGGAAGCTAGAAAAGAGGGGCTACGGACCTATGATCATAAATAGGATCTCCACAAGTGGAGTTGTACAACTAGCCACGTTAGAGGGTGATGTTCTCCCAAACTATATTAGCGGATGCAGAGTCAAGTTGTATTAGGAACCCCTCACAGAGGAAATGCTAAGTCGACTCAATACTGCTAAGCAACGTAAAGAGGAGGAAAAACGAATTCAAGAAGAAGCATAGGCAGAGGCCTTAGAGCGCATCAGACGAATGAAGTTGAAGAGACAAGGGAGGGATCAGCCTATGATTGACACTCAAGAGTCTCCAGGCTATCACATGGCCATGTGCGAGGCTTCAGGTGAACGTACCCATAAGATGGTGGATCGGCGACCTTTTGTAACCCTAGAAATAGGACAAAGATACAGCACAACAAGCGTGAGAGCTTTAATTGATTCAAGAGCAGCCACTAGTGCAGTTCGACTCTCTTATTGCCAGCAGCTGCAATTGGAGGTAAAACCCCTAGAGGCATATCTGATAGGATTAGGAGGTGTTGAAACCCCTTGCATGGGAGAGGTGGAACTTCCCCTCTACATACAAGAGGTCCTCATGCCAGCAAAAGTGCTAATATGTGAAGACGAGGATCTTACTGAACCTCTGGTCCTGGGCCAAGACTGGATCTACGATCACGCAGTCAACCTCAAGCTAAGAAGTGGACTTCTTCAGGCTTGGGTAGGCCAAAGTCGTCTTATGATTGAATTAGAAAATCAAGCACTCAAACCCTTAAAACATGCACCAACTCCTGGTCCCTCCAGGAATCCACATGAAGATAACAATGTTGTTCTTGTCCAAACTTCTATGGTGCAGAGGTTTGTCAATCTTACCAAAGGTACAGGAGTCAATGAGGAGTTCGTAGCTGGGTCAAAGGAGATTCTAAACATGAAGACCAAACACTATACAACACGAAGGAGGCCATTGATCAAGAAGCAGGAGCGCCAACTAGTGCAACACGGAATACCTTGTGACATGAAGCAGATCTAGATACGCAAGGATGGAAAACCCACAGCTCGAGTAGCAGACTCTCGAGGAGGCAACAAAAAAGCCACACCATCAAGGACACAAGTAAAGGAGTACCCTAGGCGACCTCCTAGGCACACCACGTCTATTTGGGTCCCCAAGCGGTCAATGAAGGCTAGCCCGAATGCTGGAATCATATGGGTGCCCAAGGCCTGCTTACATGCCCAAATAGCTCCAACTCTAGTCACTAACATAATTCATCATCCACAAGTCCTCTCGAAAAACAACGCAGGAACTCTACCTAAAGACCACCCTAACCCACACTCACCCAAATCGAGGAATGTTTGGAAATGGGTACCCAAAAGGCCCCAACTCCATCACACTCTAGTTCATAAATCTCTACCTGTCTTTAGCTCTAAGAGCTATGAACCCTCTATCAAAGTTTGGAGACTTAAACCATGTATCAAACCCCCTGACCCAATTTTTGTAAATCCATCCACTCTGACATAGGTGCATTCTGATTCCATTGCATAACCAAAGTAGGCATCTAGGATGATACTGACCTCTAATCACCACTCACATCTATCACAAGCACTTCACCTCTGACCACTAACCTTCGGGATTGTCATGTTAGTATTGTGAAGGGAACACCATTACATCCTGTTTCCTATGCAACACTAATGTGCCTTTCTTCTTCTAGCAGATAAGCACCCGATTCCCATGGCAGTAGCAGCAGGCACGAGTTCTCAGGCAGGCACTAGCACTCAAATCAATTGGGATACCATGCCTGTGGAGGTTCCACTGACAGCTAGGTCGGAGGAGCTTTTGAACGTAAGAAGAATTCCCATTCCAGATCCACCAAGTGGCCTAACAGAAAGAGTAAAGGGGCATTCTCATTGGTTCAATGAGATGCCATGAGATTTGGGAGACGCAGATCATATCTGGGAATCCAAGATGGAATATGGAGGAGTGTGGTGGACCTTTCAGTTCTTCTCACGAGAATTTGAAGCATTGCAAAATGCAGCTCCTCTTTAGGATATTTGGCAGAAAGCGGGATTGCAAGATTACTTTAGTGCAGCCTTGCCCAGACCGGATTTTCTTAGGTGCTACTACTTGATTGCCACACTAAAGCCGACACGAGATAAAGATCATTCAGGCACATTCTGGGTGCCCTCCCTATCAAACCAGGAGGAAATGAAGAAGTTTGAGTTGAATGTTACTTTAATCAAGGAAGCTCTTCAGATGTATGGCACCCATGTGCCTTCCGATCGCGATCCCTTGATACCAGAGTCAATGAAGAGCAACAGAATCAAGAAGTTGAAGGACATGTGTGCCCTCACCCCTAACATCGCCATACCCCTGCGAATGTGCCTGCAACACTTCGCATTTCCAGCTCAAGACCGCTTTACCCAACCTCACAAGAAAATATGGTATGGATTATATTTAGCAGAGACTGGAAGCTTGCCAATTAAGATGCCTGTATGGATTCTGGACCAATTGTATGAAGCAGGCAAGCGGGGTGTGAGGAAGCATACGTTACATGGCTGCTGTGCGATCACCAGAATCATTTATAGATGTCTTGCATATGACGTGCCAATAGCCAGGGCCCTTAAATACTCACAACTGGAATTTTTCAAGGGGCGGAAGTCAGGGAACCAACCTGCGAAACGAATGCGTGGATCACTCTCCCAGGTCATGATCCCTCACGAGGCCACAGCCGACGCTCCCCCTAGAGAAGAAGCCCACGTAGCACCTTTCACGGTACATCTCCAAGGAACTCAATCAGGGGGCGTGGTACAGCCCACCCCATCCGCCCCTCCACTACCGACCGATGCCGAGTTTGCATCTATGGCCACCTTAACTGAGGATCCCAATTTTGATTTTGAAGGATTCCTGCAGACGGCGCACTTATCTGATAGTGAAGATTTTCCTGACAATGCCGATCCGGGACCATCATTCCGAAGAGAGCAGCCACAGGGCGAGGCAAGCAGAGTACATTGGGGAGATGAGGCACAACATCCTCATGATCCAAGCACACAAAATCAGGAAGAAGAACGGGGAAATGAACCAGAGGAGAGTGAAGAGGAGGCCCCTGCCTACACGGCACAACTCAAACGGCTATACAAGACAATCAAGCAGGTACAGAGAAGACATAAGATGACAGAAGAGGCGAATAGAGCTCTAGTGAACCAAATGCTTCAAGCCGAGAATGTAGACTCACATTTTGTTAAATCATTGAATCTATTGGCGGAGAGATGTGGGATCGGGAAAGCATTGAGGACAATGGTCTATCGGGAGAACCCTACCTATGATCAACGAAGGATTGATACACAGCCATGATGAGGAAAAATGATTCAAATGGAAGTCTCTACTGCCTTGCCTACCACAACTTCAGAGGGATGTTCACATGACTAGCCCAAGTCCCACTGACGAACAAGATGTAAATACACAGGTACCATCTCCACCGTCACCTTCCATTCAACCCTCAGAACCCTTCTCCACTAGTCTTTTTGAACAACCGATATCCACCCATCATGAAACCATTGTACACACCTCCGTTTTTACATCCTTCCCTTTACCCACATCCATCACTTCCGCCCAAATTTTTGAACCTCACACCGGTCATCCTGCCACCGATCAAACCATAATAGGTCACCCTTCCTATCTCCCCACCCTTGGACAACCACTTGCCACTAGCCAGACCTTATCCCATCCTTTTCCATTCACCCACACCCAAACCCTATCCACCACGTCCCTTGTAACTGCCTCAGGCTCAACCCAAGTCACACAACCGTCATTCTGGACAAACCTTGTAAATATACTCCAACAGGTTGAGAACTATAATAAAAAGTCCCTTTCCCAACCCCACTCCCCCACATTCACTGCCACCACTAACACACCACCTACCGTTCCCGTGTTCACAATTCACACTTCACACACTATCACATCCGATCCCATGGATATTTCACCATCCACAGGAGCACCCACCACCACGTCTGTTCCACTATCATCACATCTCACTTCACTCATAGGCACGTGATCCACTGTTCCCTTTCCCATTTCCTGACCCGTTGCATGTTCCACCTCTACCCATGCACCCACATCATTTAGTAATGCACTAGATACCATGGTTGAAGCGGCCACTCAGCTGAAGCAAGAATATAAGTTATTGGAGGAAAATAACTTAGAGCTGTGCAATCTCTCGGCTCAACTCCAGGCACGAGTCGATGCCTTGGAACTAGGTAATACAACACTACAACACCAGGTGACTGACCTCCAACAATCGAAGATAGAACTTGAAGCTAAGTATGCAGAGACAGGCAAAGCTATGGAGGAACAACTCAGAGAACAAATGGGCCGCAATGCGAGACTTCAACGCAACATGGCCCTACTACGTCGTCATCTAGCAGCGGCTCAAGAAGAGAACCGAAGGCTACAACAACAAAACCAAGAGAACCTAGAAGCAGCCATGGAAAACACCCCGGGAGCACCTATAGACCCTGCAAAATTCTAGGCTGTCCCCTCAGAGCATATTCAACAGGTTTTAGAAGGTTATGCGACCCTCTTGGAAGCCCATGATCAGTTGGCAGACCAGATAAAGGAACTACAAGGATCCAAAGTACCGACAACACACCCACCCACACCTAAAGAGACGGTCGATGCCGCTACTTCGCCAGAACCTGAACCTTCTACCAACAGTGAGGTACTTGAGCTACGGCAACAGATTGCAGAGTTGAAAATCAAGTTGTTACAATATGAACGACCTCCTTCCCCACCTGAGCAACCCATAGAAGAAGAAGCAGTTATTATTCTAGTGGAGGAAGCATTTGAAGAGAACTATGAGCCTCAACCTTTTCCAGGAGGCACAATCACTGAGGAGGGACAGGACACTTATGAGGAACCCCATCGGCATGGATGAAACAGGTAGAAGAAATGGGGCAGACTCATGAAGAACGTATCTCCTACCAGATGTTGGCCATGAAGACCATTGAAGAAACCATACTTCAATCAGACTACTTCAGACATCTGGCCCCTAGAAGACTAATAACCAGCTCAGAATTACAATATAAACCATACTTTGTACTGTTGGCAGACTACAACGCCGAGATCAAACGTAAGACCAACAAGTACCCAACTTTCGCAACACAATTTGAACCTGAGGACATTCCAGAGGAGGCGCGCAAAGGGAAAATACACCAACCCATCTGGAGGCAAAAGCTATTGGAAACCTATCCCGAGATGCTACGGACATGGGACCACGCGCCCATGCACTTGAAGTATAACAATTGCTATGGACCAGTGCAATGGAGAAGAACATGGAAGTCATTTGCCATCAAAGTCAAGAACAAAGCCAATTGCAAAGAATGGCTCAATTACCCTGCCATTGCACCCCCAAACGGCACGCCTACTGTAGCCTACATGATGGCTACCATCAGACATTGGCTTCCACGCCTCCACCCCATGCCAGATGTGGCTGCCCAGATGATGCTCAAGATCTTCGATATGATGCAGGTTGTGCTCAAAACTTTCCGCAATGTATGCCATATTCAACCTCCGATTCCCGGGTTTGTTAATGGTAATTACGACCTGCTATATGATATGAGCACCACCCCGAGCATACGAGTTGCTTATGCATGGCACGCACGCATCAGATATCTCCCTGCCTGCTACAAGCAAACTTTCGATGAAATGTTCACCACGGGGTTCTGGGAAGCACACTCAGAGGTGTTCGCGCCACAACCCACCCATTTCTTACACCTCTTTGCATGCGAACAAACGATGCACTCAGAACTCTACACAACGCCACAGCCAGACATACTGGGCCCAGTCAATTGGGATACCCTGCAGAGAGACCTGATCCGAGGGCTGCGAATCAAAGAACATGATGTGGCAGCTGACATTATCCAGGACTATATTGACCAACCCGCAGATCAAAGGTCTGTCAGAGGCGACAGACGCTAGGGGGGGGAAGTGTTGGCAGTATACAGGAAGAAGCAAATACGGGCATACATGCAGATCTAGCACTAAGGCAACCCTTTATTTTTTTCCAAACCCCTACACTATTTAAAAGTGATTCTTATCACTAAAAACCCTTGTAAATATCATTTCACCTTTTTGTAGCTCCATTTTGTACAAGCCGAGGAGTCCTCGAGCTTGGGGAGCCTTAGAAGTAGTTGCCTGCCAATTTTCATATTTTTTAGATCTCGTTTGAGCCCTCAAATAAGCCCTAAAACCTAATTTTTAACTAGGCCGGACACTAGGTCTGGACAGGGCCAAAGCTAGTCAAAAACTATAAATAGAGCTAGAGAGCTCATTTTTTTGGGGGAGCTTCTTGTAGTTTTGAGCTTGTATGAGAACTTGTTTGCAATAGAAGTGATTCCATTGTCTTACTCTCTTTGTTCTTGCCGTATGTGCGCGTGTGTGTGTATGTGTGTGCATGTGAGTGTGCTTCTCACTCACACATTTGTGCCTTCACCTGCTCGAGGTCTTCATACCATCCTCATGTCTTCCCGGATTGACATTAAAGGAGGTGCTTCTCATCACTAAGATACATTGTCCTAAAAAATCTAGCTAACATGATTTTGCAAAGTCTCTACTTTTTCTTCTTGAATTTCTTTGTTTGTTCTTTTTTAAATATACTAGTTTCTGAAAGTCACCATTCACCTAATTATGTTCATGAATTGAGAATATAAAGCTAAATCTTATTTATCTAGATGCATATGTATGCATGCATATGCATATACTCGTGTACCATCAATGATTCAAGTTATCCTAACCTTCTAGAATACATGCATATATTGCAATTATTGTACTACTTTTGCATACCAATGTGCATGTGCAACTAGACCCTTGCTATTGAAAGAGAAATGTGCTATGTGTAAGAAGAACAGCGTATAACTGTGTCACTTTGGTTGTATTGGCCTTTAGTGGGAAATTGTTACCATTAGTGTCCATGTGAAAGGCCAAATGGATGCCATACACTTTTGTATATGTTCTTTAATAAAACATATCGTGGCATGGTCAGCCACAAAGTTGATGTTGACCACATTTCACAAAACCTATGAAATCTATGTTTGTGCTCTCTGTGTATTGTGTGGGTTTTGCATATTTTGCAAGTCCTATGTCAAGTACTCTATGTAGCATTCAGATCTCTCTTTGATACCATGAGGCTATTGTCATGAAGCTCACATGAAGGGGAGTCCATTGCAGTACATCAAAATTGCACCACTTCAGGCATATAGTGCGTAAAAGCCTAATTGATGCCACTGATGGGCCTTTCTTGGGGAATCCTTCCCACCCTCTAAACGAGCCTAATATCCTCACTTCTTCTTCTTCTTCTTCCTTGTTCGCTAGAAAAGGAAAGCATAAGTGAGAAGAGCATATCTTGTTTCAAGATAATATGGTGAAGTAGTGAGCAAGGAGCTTACACATGAGTATGGATGGATATGACAAGGGAGGCGAAAAATGATCTTAGAATTTTCTTGGACATGGATTTCCAACCTTTTGGGGTTGCATGAGTAGATCACAAGGATTAAACTTGATCCAATGGTAGACCTAATGGGGCTTGATTTTCTTTTGGAATTCACAAATGGAACCATTGATCTTGAAGGACAACAACAATTTAATTTCAAAGGAATATGCTTTTTGTTCAATGCATTCAATATTGGAGATACAGACTCACTAAAGCAGTTTTTGAAGGTCAAAGAGAGAAAGTATTGTTGGGGTCATGTCACTAGAATCTAAGGAGCAAGGAGGAGAGGTCAAATCAAAGGAAGTGTTGGAGTTGAAAGTCTATGGAAGCACATAAACAACATAAAGAAGAAGAAGAATCTTGGAGCACAACAAAATACATAATGTATTATCAAGTGAATGTACAAAGATAAGTGACCTGCTACAACAATTGACTATCCACCTCTAAAAAGAGGTAGGAAAGTATCGTATACATCCTTTGGGCTAATTGATGTGTCCTAGGTGCATGAAAGTAATGGTTGAATTGCATCCTCCACAACATGCTGGCTAATGAGAATGCATTTAATATGTGTATGATACAAAGGATAACCTTTGCTTATTGATGAATATGTTTGAAAACTCATTCTTATAATTAAGTCCATATTTTTACAAGTCAAGGAGTCGATCTTGATGATGATTCTTTGGCCGTCTAGAATCTTATGTGATTATTTTGAACTCAAATCGGACCTCACACGAGGGTTTATGACCTCATTTTAAATAGAGTGGACATTAAAGCGTGATGAGGATCACTTTTTGAGAGCTACCTATAAGTGAGAAAACCCTCATTTGTAAGTTTCTTGTTCTTTCTCTTTTCTAATCAAGTGTGAGTTTCTTGAAATCTCTTGTGTCTTGTTCATGAGTGAGGTTTGCTTGCATGTGTGTGCATTTGTGTGAGACTTCTTGTGTGTGTGCGAGCCTACATGCATGGTGAAGGTCTCCATACCACCAAAATCTTTTCTCAGTTTGACAATTTGTGGGTGAGGATTTGTCACTTGATGCTGACATTGTACTTGTGTTGTGTGTGTGGGTCTACATCGAACACTTTGACACCAGTTCCAGAGAAGTGTGTCATCACTCATCTTGCTCATAGACTTGCATTTTCACAAGGAGCTACATTGGATTCTCATTTTTCATCGTTCATCTCTTGCTTTTGTTTTGTAGGAAGATAGGAGTACTTAACCTTGAAAATAATTTTTGTGAAAATTGAGGAAATAAATTATGTCATCACTTCCGTCATAGCTTTCCGTCACTACAACCTTTCCACCATCATCTCTATTGATGTAGATTAGGCTTTTGATTTTGTTAATCTGCTTTCTCTTCATTCATTATTATAGGATGTATGCTTCATGGGCGCACAAGAGAAATGAATGTTCAATCTTGATAGTTGTTGCAATAAAGGGGTGGGGACATTTCTAGGAGCTCACTAGAATGCACATCAATAGAACATGAAGGTGAAAGCTTGATGATTGAAATGACAAAAGACTGGGCTACATGAACACAAAGAAGATTCTAGAGAGCATGTGTTGAGGTGAAGGGTGTCTAGAAGGAAACAACAGAGATAGAAAGAGAATTTGGAAGGTAGAGTGGTGGTCAAGGTGGCCTCAGCCCTCACTCTCGAGAAGGGGACTAGGAATGAGATTGCAAAGATTGACCCCTTTGCGCCATGTGTGGCTTCATTTCTTGTAGACTTCATGTGTCCTAGAGGTAGTTAACAAACAAAGCTTATTGTTTATTACAATTGTGGTGCCAACGTAAGACGGGGAAACCATGTGGCACCACAATGCCTTTTTTTTTCACTTTAAATGATGACCCAATGGCCTAGAAGTATATGCCCTATTGAACCTAATGGCTAGGTAAAAATACTATCAATTACCATCAAAGGTCACACATAGATCTCATCTAACTTGGAAGTTAGGGTTCCATAAATGTCCAGGATCTCACAATGGCTTCTCCTCATAATAGGGGCCTTACAACTTAGAGCTCCATGGATCGTTTGAGGTCACTTGAGGGTGGAGTGTTGAGTGTATCTAACATGCCCCCTGAATGTCCAATATGTGGTGAACTACCTACTCGATCAAATGTCAAGCTTTGGAAAGTGTCGATGAAGTTGCTCTCTCCCAAGAGCCTTGGTGAAGATGTTTGCTCCATTTTCTTCAGTTGGACAATAGCTTATCTCCACAACCCCGTGCTCGATCAACTCAAGTACATAGTGATACTTGATTTCTATGTGTTTGGTATGTGCATGAAAAACATGGTTCTTTGCAATGGCCATGCAACTTTGGGTGTCGCACTTCAACCCTATAGCCCCTTGTCCCTATCTTCCTATGTGCCACAGGATCCTTCAGAGTGCAAAACATGCTTCTTTGTACTCAACTTCAATAGAAGATAATGCTACAGGTGGTTGCTTCTTATTGATGCGAGTCTAGTGGAGATGAAGTATCTTCAATAGAGAATTTTCCCTAATTCCTGCCATACTTCAAGGCCTAAGAAATAATGCATTAAGCCTAAGACTTTCATTTCTTCTAAATTTAGGGCATCTTTTGTTTGTTGAAGAAGAGCATCATCATTTTGTGTAATCACAAGAAACATCTACATAGAGTACAAGCACAATTGTCTTCCCTCCTCTCTTTAGAACACACAAGTTAGCATTAGAAGCACATCTTTTGAAACCTAGATCCAAGAGATACTTCTATATATGCTAGTCCCATGCTCTAGGGGCTTTCTTCAGCCTGTATAATGCCTTTTTCAGCTTATATATGTTGTTCTCCCAATAGGGAGCCTCAAACTGTGGTGGCTAAGACACATATACCTCCTCCTTGAGGTCTCCATTCAAGAATGCTGATGATTCACAAAGGGCAATTCCTTCAACTTGCGATTAGCCCTTTCCAACAACTCTTGCTTTGTACTTTTCCAAAGTAGGGAAACAAATGGCTTTTTACAAGTGTAGGCCTCTTGTGGAGTCTTTCCATCAAGTGCCTTGGTGTAGCTTTGATTCAAGATATAGACAATAGTGTTGATAGCCTCTACCAAAAATTGATTTGGCAAACACTTTCCCTTTACTCTTGTAGAAATCTTAAAACTCTATTGATGTAAACTCATCACCACCATCTATCTTGGATTTCTTCATCCTCTTCCCTATTTGAGTTTCAACAAGCTCAAGCCATTCTTTAAAATTACCAAAAGCTTGAGCCTTATTGGGAAGGAAGTACACCCACACCTTCTTGCTATAGTCCTCGATGAGTAACATGAAGTAGGATGATCCAAGGCCTCTGTAGGCATTTTTCTGCACAAATCAGCATGCACCAACTCTAGAGGATATCTTGCTCTATTCATTATTTCTTGTGGAAACATCTTGCTTTGTTGATTTCTCACCATGCAAGCTTCACATGGTTCCTTCATCTTTGTGATCGATAGTAGGTGTGCATCCATACCCCTGTGATGCATCTCCTTTAGTATAGGGTATGCGATATGATGGAGAGTGTTAATCTCCAAAAGAATAAGTTACTCTTGTAATTAGAGCACCTCTATAACAACAATAACTCAAACCTTCACCAATTTTAGAATATCAATACTCAATTATCAAGTTCTTGAACAAACTATGAAGAAGGAGAATACACAGAAAGTCTGCTGCACATAAATCACTTATTGCCTTATCAATTGTGTAAAGTTTTTTATAAAACTTTGTATGAGATGTCGCCTATAGATTGCGCACCTTCTCCAAGTTGAATCACTCCAAAAGATTCAGTAGATCTTGAGAAATGATCTCAACAACTCACCTATGTCTAAAACTGTTCTTCTGAGAAGTCGATTTAGACACCTATGACTTTAAACCTTTGGTTCTCTCAATCCAGAACCCGTTTCTGCAAATGATTTTAGCCATAAGTAGCTTACCTTCCAACTTAAAGATTGAGTGCTTGCTTTCTCAAAACTTTGAACTATGGAAGGAGAATTGACCAAAACATTTGTATCAAATTTTGCGCCTCCTACAACTTCACTTCTTTTGATTCACATATGCAAATGTTCCTACACTTAATTCTCTCAGCCTGATCACAATTGAAAGCTAAAAATTTGTACAGAGGTCCATCACCTATTGACTTAGACTTGTACAAAAGCATTTCACAAAAGATCTAACACATAAGGAGAAAACTCAGAAATATCAGGTGCAACACTTTCTTCATTTCTGAGAGAAATTACAACTGAGTGATGAGAGAGTCTTAACTCACTTCTAAGATGTCTAATGACACATACAACTACTGATTAATCTATTCTCATGCTCTCTCATAAATGTCCCGACATTTTCATAGTATATATATACAAAAAATTACAACTTTATGACTTCTCAAAGATATAAGTGAACTATCTGTACATATGTGTACACATCTTCCTCTTCTGAATATGTCCTTCCTTCATGCTTCAAAAATTGTTCTCTTCTCAAATCCTTGACTTCATTTCCATGTCAAAACATCAATTGGTGATTGTCCTGCACCAATAGCTCCCCCTCAATCATCAATTGAGGTTTTCTCTATCTTCTTCATGCCTGCCATGTCTTTGAATCTCTGTAGCTTTGGTCCATCCAAGCTTTTGGTAAGCATATCAACTATCTGATCTTTTGTTGAAGTATGTATGACTTCAATCTCTTTATCCATCACCTTCTCTCTTAGAAAGTGATACTGAATCTCAATTTGTTTACTCCTTGCATGAAACACAGGATTAGAAGCTAAATATAATGAGCTCATGTTATCTCCATAAATGATAGGTGTACTCTGTATGGTGTTGAAATTCTTCATGAGAGTCTTAAGCCATATCACTTCCTTTGCAGCTTCAACCATACCTTTATACTCAGCCTCTGTAGATGACAAAGCAACTGTATGTTGCTTCTTTGAACACCAAGAGATTAACTTATCTCCCACATAACACAAGTATCCATATGTTGATCTTCTATCATCAGGATTACCTGCCCAATCTACATCACTAAATATTTTGATGTTTGTATCTGATGTAAAAACATAATACAAACCCTCTTTGAGTGTACCCTTAATGTACCTCAACACTCTTTGACCTGCAATCCAATGTTCTTTCCTAGGACAATGCATGAATTGAGACAAAACTCCAACTGCATATGATAAGTCAGGCTTAGTTAATGTAGCATAGATAAGACTACACAAGACTATAAGTCTCATCATAATCAATACCATATGTTTGAGCAAGCCCTTTCACAACAAGTCTAGCTTTATACCTAGACACACTTCCATCTGCAAACCTCTTTGTCTTGTAGACCCATTTGCATCCAATAATCTTCTGACTATTTGGTTTAGGAACCAAATCCCATGTCTGATTCTCCATTAATGCATCATATTCTTCCTGCATAGCTTTCTCCCAATTTTCCTTACCTTTTGCCTCTTCATATGTGGAAGGGTCTTCATCTGCCTTTATCATGTAAGCATAGTCTTTGGTAGCCAAAAAAGAAGTATCATAGCTATACCTTGTAGGTTGCCACTTGTGTCTTGCTGACCTTCTGAGTTCTCCACTCCTTGAGGTTTCTGGTTCTTCACACTCAGGATCAAATCTTGGCATTTCTTCAACTTCAACCTGCACTTCATTATTCTCCTCTTCATCAAATATCTGAACCTTTGATTTACCTTTCTTTTGACTCACAACTTCTTCATCACCTGTATTAATATTGATTGTACCTGCATACCAAGTACCTTGCTCATCAAATGTAACATCCTTTGATACAAGGAATTGTTTTGTGGATGGACTCCACAACCTATATCCCATCTGCTTATCATCATAACCAATGAATACATATTTTTCAGCTTTAGGTTCTAACTTGTGTCTTAATTGTGATGGCACATATGCATATGCCAAACATCCAAATACTCTGCAATGATCCAAGGTAGGTCTCTTACCCCACCATGCCTCATATGGTGTCATACCCTGCAAAGCTTTACATGGTAGCCTATTGACCAAATAAGTAGCTGTATTTACAGCCTCAGCCCACAAATAATTTGGGCAATTTTTCTCCTTCATCATTGACCTTGCAAACTCAACAAGAGTTCTATTTCTTCTCTCTGCTACACCATTTTGTTGAGGAGAGTACCTGCAAGTAATTTCCCTTTTTATACCTGTATTCCACAAGTAATCACTGAACTCATTAGAGAAATACTCTCCCCCTCCATCTGACCTTAGTCTCTTCAATTTATGACCTGTAATTCTTTCTGCATACACATGATAATGTTTGAATGTATTGAATACCTCTGACTTATCTTTGATCACATAGATAGTGATCCATCTGGTAGCATCATCAACATAAATCACATAGTACCTTGAACCATTGATACTGAAATCCTTTGATGGTCCCCACACATCTGTGTGTACCAACTCAAGCTTCTCTAAATACATAAAACCATGCTTGGAATAAGATTGCTTATGAGCCTTACCTAATTGACATGCCTCACATCTATATGTCATATGTTGACCTGCAACATTAGGCAATCCAAGCACTGAACCATTGTTAATCATATCTTTGATACCTCTTTCATTGAAGTGTCCAAGCCTCTTGTGCCAAAGATCTAACTCAGAGATCTTATATCCTCCATAAGTGAACAAGGCATGACCAACATTACCTTGAATCTTCAATGTGAACAACCTTCCTTCTTTCTTCCCTGAAATAATTTGTTTATACCCATTGCTAGGGTCTTCCACAAACACTCCTTCATTAGTGAATCTCACTTCATAATCCTTTTCAACTATTTGTCCTACACTTATTATATTCTTAGGAATTGTAGGAACATACAAGACCTTACTCAAGAGGGTGCTACCATCCTTGGCCTTCACTGATCCAATTGACTTCACATTGTGCTTTGTATTGTCACCTGTTTGAACAACATGATTAGATACCTTATTTTCCAAATCAGTCATCAATGCTATGTTACCACTCAGGTGATTGCTACACCCTGAGTCAATGTAGAAGACTCTTTGGTCTTCACTTTGCCTTTCACAAGTTGCATTCATTATCAATGTTGAATCCTCCTTCTGATCTGAAGCATAATTGTAGTAGGTATTATTGTATTGTTGACTTTGGAATCCTCTACCTGCATTTCTTCCAAAGTAACCCCTACTACCTCTTCCTCTGAAGTTACCTCTTTGATTTCTGCCACCTCTTCCTCTTGAATTAAAGTTCTGATTATATCCACCATTACTCTGAGTATTATGCCAACAATCATTAGCTAAGTGATTTGTCTTACCACAAATCCAGCAAGCTTTGACTCCATCTTTATTATTCCTGCCTCTTCCTCTACCTTTGCCACCTCCTCTTCCTCTTAGGAAGTTGGCTTGACTACTTGTGCCTTCATCTTCATTTGCTTGTTGCTTCCCTTTGCTATTTTTCTTCTTATCCTTTGAGTACATTGCATGACCTGTACTCTTGTCACCTTCACCTTTGACATCCTGCTCAAAGGTTAACATATGTCCTAGCAACTGATTTAAGTCAGGAGTAAAATGATCAAGTGATAATTCAGTAGACAAAATGAATGGCTTCCATTTGTCATCTCCTCTCAAACCTGTGAGGATTTGCCTTACCAATTTATCCTCCTCAATGTCTTCATCAACAACTCCTAATGCCTCCGCAATGTCCTTCATTCTGGTTACATAATCTGAAATGGATTGAGAGGCTTTCTTCTTGAATGTAGTAAATTGTGCCCACAAGGATGCCTTCCTTGACTTTGTGGTGTTTTGGAAATGCTCCTCCAAAGCATTCCATATATCACTTGCACTTTCAAGACCTCTAATGTGAGGTAGCAAGTAGTCATTGACTGCCATATAGATAATGCTCCTAGCTTGAGCATCTCTCTTCATCCAATTCTTCAAATCTGATAATTCCTCCCTAGTTGGAACACTAGGATCTCTAAATTGAGGCTTTTCTTCTTCACCTGTGATGTAGGCTATCAAGTCTTTGCTCATTAGATGAGCTTCCATCCTCATTGACCATGCTGGATAGTTCTCTCTATCCATACTCTCTATTTGAAGAGAATTGCCCATCCTTTCTTCTCCTGTGTATTGAATTCTTTCAACTTTATGAGTAACAGATGTACCTTTACTTCGAATACTACTCCTTCTGACTTCCTTGATGACGTATGACCTTCTTCTCAAGCTTTATCCTCAAGCTTTCACCTTTTGAACCTTTAGATGTTGAATTCTTTGCACCTACAGCAGTCGGGGTCCTCCTACCTTCAATTCTGATGCTTCCTGCTCTGATACCACTGATGGAGAGTGTTAATCTCCAAAAGAATAAGTTACTCTTGTAATTAGAGCACCTCTATAACAAGAATAACTCAAACCTTCACCAATTTTAGAAGATCAATACTCAATTATCAAGTTCTTGAACAAACTGTAAAGAAGGAGAATACACAGAAAGTCTGCTGCACATAAATCACTTATTGTCTTATCCATTGTGTAAAGTTTTTGATAAAAATTTGTATGAGATGTCACCTATAGATTGTGCACCTTCTCCAAGTTGAATCACTCCAAAAGATTCTGTAGATCTTGAGAAATGATCTCAACAACTCACCTATGTCTAAAACTGTTCTTCTGAGAAGTCGGTTTAGACACCTATGACTTTAAACCTTTGGTTCTCTCAATCCAAAACCCGTTTCTGGAAATGCTTTTAGTGATAAGTAGCTTACCTTCCAACTTAAAGATTGAGTGCTTGCTTGCTCAAAACGTTAAACTGTGGAAGGAGAATTGATCAAAACATTCGTATCGAATTTTGCACCTCCTGCAACTTCACTTCTTCTCATTCACATATGCAAATGTTCCTACACTTAATTCTCTCAGCCTGATCACAATTGAAAGCTAAAAATTTGTACAGAGGTCGATCACCTATTGACTTAGACTTGTACAAAACATTTCACAAAAGATCTAACACAGAAGGAGAAAACTCAGAAATATCGGGTGCAATACTTTCTTCATTTCTGAGAGAAATTACAACTGAGTGATGAGAGAGTCTTAACTCACTTCTAAGATGTCTAATGACACATACAACTACTGATTACTCTATTCTCATGCTCTCTCATAAATGTCCCGACATTTTCATAGTATATATATACAAAAATTTACAACTTTACGACTTCTCAAAGATATAAGTTGGTGTAGCTCAAGCGTAAGCACCACCTCCTTTACTTGTCAATCCGCGGAGACGTGAGGACCGGTATGAAGACCACGAGCACGTGACGGCACAAGTGCATGAGTGAAAGCACACAAACATGCACACACATACACACACACGCACACAAGGTAAGATCAAAGAGAGGAACAATGGAAAGCTTTGATTGCAGAAGAGTTCTCTTACAAAAGCTCTATTCTCTAACAAGCTAACCCCCAAAAATGAGCTCTCTAGTTCTTTTTATAGTTTTTTGATTAGTTTTGGCCCTGTCCAGACCTAGTGTCCGGCCTAGTTAAAAATTAGGTTCCAGGGCTTATTTGAGGGCTCAAACGGAGTCTAAAAATTATGAAAATTGGTAGGATGATAGTTCTAATACTCCTCAAGCTCAAGGACTCCTTGGCTTGAACAAAATGGAGTTACAAAAATAGAAAATGGTATTTACAATGGTTTTTAGTGATGAAAATCACTATTTTTATAGGGAATTCTTGTGAAAATTTGACATACACTTCTTGGAGCTCCCTACTTGCTCCTTCTTCTTGTGTGTGTCCACCTTTCTGATGTGCTTCCATGCTTGTGCTTGACTTTGAGTTCCATGAATTTGAGTTCCAGTCCCATGACTTTGAGTTCCAACACTCCCCCCCCCTCTCGAGTCTGTCGTCCCTGACAGACCCTTGTTGTAGTGGTTGTTCCAAGTAGTGCTTTGAGAGGGAGTATCCCTTCTGTACGAAAAAAAGTCGTCTGACTTCCAGATGTGGCAGTTTTGGTTGTCTGGTTCTTCATATGTCACTGTGATTCTTTGCACGTTGTAGTCCCTTGGTATGTGCTTTTGCCTTCGATTCCAGCGTGACTGTGTGAGTATCCATTGGTGTCTTCTAGATCTTCCAAAGTTGATGTTCATAGGAATCATGCCAAGTACTCGTAACCCATAGTGAGTGATGGGTAAGTGTGTTCGTGCATGGGTTGAGGAAAATATGTGCCTTGTGCATGGCCTTGTAATATAGCCCTATGAATGCTTATTTGGGAAATGCATTGGAAGAAGTATGGTGCAGAAATTGGGGGTCTTGAGCCAAGTGCTCAAGGGTATGCCGACGGAGAGGTTTCCTAAGCTATCATGGCTATGATGTTTCCCAAGTAAAGATACTTACCATGGAGAAGGGCGATCGATGTTCATCTCTTTGTGTTGTACACTCGGCCTTTGGGATGGAACATTGTTGATGAATGTCCATGTTGATGGTCCACTTATGAGATCTTTTGAGTGGCTGATCCTGTCTCCTCTTTTCAAAGCATCATTTGTCAAATATAGAGAATTGAATTTCTTTATATTCCTTGACAAACAACATTCGAGAACTACACCAAGCTTAGTTTCACATATTCTCTCTAGTTCACCATAAGCAGGAGTCTTCTGATCTAGTATCCATACAAAGATTTGTAGGGTACCAGAACTACCCCTTGCAGATATCTCCCTGGATGCTCTCGTACATGCAGTAGTTAAGCATCACTCAAGTTGCGGACCTTCAAGCTCTTCACTCCTACCATAGTAAGAGGAAACCATAGTTGTGGATGCCATGTTTATGCCAAGTTCTTGACATCTACCAGATAAGGCAGCAACTCTATCATCTACTAGCCGAGACCCACTTCTATCCAAACTGATAAATGCTTAGTAATCAACAGTTCCACCTACCACTAAGCATGACTCATTCATGTTTCATGAGCCAAACCTGGGAACAAGTGCTTCCTCTCTCTCTTCTTCCCTTTTTTTTTTTTTGGAAAAAGATATCACAAAACAAGAACACAAAAGTTAGTATCAATAGAACTATTTGACATATGTCACTGTGCTCTTGTGCTTGGGATTCTCAAGTGTGTCTATGCACGACCGTGTAATGTGGCCCTATATTAATGCATACTTTGGAAATGCATGACCTGAATGGTGCAAAAGACAGGGTTATGCAAGGAGCACATGGTTGTCACTCGTTCGAGGCTTTCGATGTTATTTGCGGAGGTTGATGCCGACCTTGGTGGAGGTATCCATTGAGTCTCGAACTGATGTAATCCTCCTTATTGGAGTCCATTTTAGAACATCATTTGGCACTGTAGAGGTCACTTCAGGCGTCTTCCTCTTTGGATGCTTTCTGAACTGTGGTATCCAGTGTGGTTGGTGCTTTGGTTCGGTGGAGGCTACTTGTACTTTTGGCTTCCAAACCCATATCCTTTTTGCATGTCTTCCTACTAATGTTGAAGAGCTGATTTGATCTTCCTTTGGTCTCTGTACGTGGTTCTTACCCTTTTCTCTTTTTGGCTTCTTTGTTGAGACCTTTCGCATGTGGGAGAACATAGGTTGTTGTGGATGTAAGAGCTTCTTAGGTACCCACATCTGTAATTGCCCTTGTTGAGCTGCAACTAACTTCTTAGGCACCCAAACTTGTTGGATACCTTGTGATTGAGCTTGTTCGAGCTGCTTCCTTCGTCTTCTGGCCTGGTTGGCTTGCCTGGATGGGATTTGTGGGGGCAAGGCTGGTGGTTGCTCTCCTTTGCGTACCCATATCTGCTTCATGCTCGGAACTGCTTTCTTATCGAATGGTGTCTTTCTATTTGATGTAGCAGTTGTCATGAACGGTTGTGTTTGCTTGTGTGGTGGACTCACTACTGTGGCTATTTGATTCTTTGGAGAAAAAGAAAGATCCACCCGCCTTCGAACCTGGTCTTCCACGATTGACTCCTTCTGCATCATAGAGCTTTTGACACATACAACATCTTCTTTCATATGATTAGCCTTGGAAGAACTAAGAGAGTGTGTGGTGCCATGATCTAGGAGCATGCAGTTCTCTAATTCTAATGTAATGCATTGTTCATGTACCCAAACTTGAAGAATTTGACTTCTTAGGTTTAAGTTAACTGCATGGTCATAGATCCAATCTTGACCCAAGACAAGTGGTTCTGTAAGGTTCTCATCTTGACATACTAGCGCTTTGACTTTCATTGGAACATCTTGAAGGTAGATGGGAAGTTCCACCTCGCCCAAACAAGGGGTTTCCACACCTCCCAATCCTATGAGATAAGCTTCTATGGGATTGATGTTCAACTGCAAGTCTTGGCAGTAGGAAAGTCTAACTGCACTACTTGCTGCACCTGAGTCAATCAATGCTTTCACAGTCCTTGCACCCTTCCCTTGTCCTATCTCTATGGTCACAAAGGGTCTTTGGTCAATGACTTGAGAAGTCGCTATGCCTGACTTTTGGCACATATCCATGTGATATTTTGGGGCTTTTGAGTTGACATCTAGGCCTAATCACCTTAACTTATTTCGCCTAATACGCTCTCTGGCCTCTGCCTGTGCTTCTTCTCTCACTGTTAACTCTTCTTCTTTTCGCTTCTCATGAGTGTTGAGTCTCATTAGCATATCCTCAGTAAGAGGTTCTTGATATAGCTTGACTCTACAACCACTAATATAGTTTGGCAAGATATCTCCTTCTAGAGTGGCCAACTGAACTGCACCACTAGTGGAAATTCTATTAATGATCATGGGTCCGTATCCTCTTTTTTCCAACTTACGGGCATGTTGTTTTAGTGTGTAAACCAACACTAGATCTCCCTCTTTCAATCCCTTATCCTTGATGTGTGCATCAAAGTATGCCTTTTGCCTCTTCTTTGCAGCGTAGATGCCTGCTGCCGCTTGTAGCCTCGTCTCACCTAAGCGTTCGAGATCAAAGATCCTAGAGGACAATTCATGCCCATTCCACTCATACTCTTGTGCTACTTTTAAGGCAGGGATTAAGAAATCTAATGGTAGCACAACGTTCTGTCCAAAGACCATCTAAAATGGGGTGGCATTGAGTACCGTTTTGTAGGCAACTCGATAAGCCAAACAACATGATGAAGTTGTTTGTCCCAATCAGAGTGTTTATTTATTTACCAGTTTTGTCAATACGTTACAGAGGATCTTATTGGTGCTCTCGGCTTGTCCATTAGCTTGTGGGTGATAGGGGGCAGACTTCTTATGTATCACCAAGAATTCTTGGAGAAGATTTTCAATGACTTCATTCAAGACGTGTGTGCCTCTATCGCTCACCAACTCTATTGGTAGTCCATATCTCGTGAACACATTCTCGAATAAGAACTTAGCTGTAGTCTGAGCATCATTCTTTGTTGTGGCTTTCACTTCTACCCACTTGGTAAGGTAATCTGTGGCTACAATAATATACTCTACATGGGAGTTTCTAGCTGGGGGGTTAATAGGACCTACAAAGTCTATACCCCATTTCGAGAATGCACGTCCTCCCATCATTGGCCTGAAAGCCATTTCATCTTTTCTAACTGGATATTGTGCACGTTGGCATGTGTCACATTTCTTCACATAGGTATGAGCATCCATATGAAGAGTGGGCCACCAAAGTCCTGAGAATAGAATGGTCTTGATTACTCGCTCAGGGCCGAAGTGTCCACCTGCAACACCGCTGTGTGCAGTTTCTAAGACTTTCAAATAGTCTGATTCATGAACGCACAGTCTTAAGTAACCATTTTTGCCTCTTCGGTATAAGTTGTCTCCTACTAAGGCATAGCCTTGAGCTTCTTGCTCCATGTTTTGTCTTCTTGCTAGACTAGCCTCTTTGGGTAATCTTCCCGATCTCATAAACTCTACCAATGGAGCACTCCAATCTGGAATTAATGATACTTGATAAAGGGTCGCATGCTCCATTGGTGGTCTCTCTCTGCACATTGGACAATTCTTGATCCACTCATGTATTTCTTTGTCCATGCTAGGCCAATACACTCCTAAACGTTTCAAATTCTGCAATGTTCGTTGTTTAGAATAGTGATTTCCTAGCATTCCTTCATGGGCTTGTTGCAACCAACTACTATGTTCATCATCCTCGACACAACAAGCTAATACACCCTCAGTATCTTGTTTGTACATGCTTCCTGCCAATATGTGATATTTTTGTGATTTTACAATTTCTTCTTGTGATGTTTTAACATCTTTATTTGCGGGTCCGAAGGTTAGGACTGGTACCAACTTATTTGCCCATTTAGGAACAACTTCTAAATTGAACAGATAAGCGTCAGGTAGTTCATCAGACACTCCTTGCGGTGACTCTCCTGAAGTGATGCGAGAAAGGTGATCTGCCCTAAGGTGGGTTCTACCTTTCCTGACAACAACTTCAAAGTCATATTCCATTAGTAAGAGAAACCATCTTACTAACCGTCCTATATTGCAAGGTTTATTGACCAAATATAACAAAGCTTAATGATCAGTGAAAAACTTAAATTTGTTGGCCAATAAATAGTGTCTAAACTTCTTCACAGCATATACCATGCCTAATCCCTCTCGCTCAGTTGTGGTATAGTTTCGTTCAGCTGTAGTGAGCTGTCTACTAGCATATGCTATGGGCAAATCTAAGTTTCCGTCACCTGTGGGTTGTGCTAGCACACATCCTATGGCATGATTGGATGTATCCACATGGACATGGAATGGTTTATTCCAATCAGGAGTGGTCAGTATTGGTGCTGAGCACAAACGTTTCTTCAGTTCGTTGAAAGAATTCTCACATTCGTCGTTCCACTCAAAATTAGACAACAAGGCATAAAGGGGTCTAGCTATGATCGTGTACATGTGAATAAACCTACGGTAGTATCCACAATGGCCCATAAAGGCTTGTACCTCTTTAATATTCCTTGGCCTTGGTAGCTCCGCTATGGCTCGTACCTTATCTTCATCTGTTGAGATTCCATTCTTAGAAACAATATGACCTAAGATTTTACCTTGCCGAACCATGAACACACACTTTTTTGGGTTCAGACACACTCGATATTCTCTACACTTGTTGAAGATTTGTCTGAGCTCAAGGATGTGGAATCTTCTTTCTTGGGAATAAGCACATAAATCATCCACATACACTTCTAAGCTCTTTTGCAAGAACTCTTTGAAGACATGACACATGAGCCTCTGGAACGTTGCAGGTGCATTGGTGAGCCCAAATGGCATCACACGAAATGCAAAGATTCCACACTCTGTGGCAAAAGCCGTTTTGTGTTGATCTTCTGGGGCAATGGCTACTTGATTGTAACCTGAAAATCCATCAAGGAAGCTATAAACTGCCTTGCCTGCAACATGCTCCAATAGGTGTCCGTGATTGGAAGTGGATAACTATCTCTGATCGTAGCGGCATTAACTTTTTTAAGGTTAATACACACTCGCAACGTCCCGTTCTTCTTGGGCACCACTACAATGGGGGACACCCCATTGCTACTAGAGAAATCTGGGAGAAATGGGGAAAACCAGCTTTAAGACCAACGCGCATGAAGATACAAATGGCAGACGGACACATAGAAAGACCCTTGGGATTATTGGAACGAGTAGTTTTTACCACATGCGGAGTTGAATTTGAACACACCTTAGCAATATGTCAATTTTAAAGGGCGAGCAATTATGAAATGATACTTGGGAGACCTTTCATGAGACAGCTAAAGGTTGTGCAAGATTGGGGAAAAGATGCTGTATACCTACAGCATGAAGGAACCACCACGAGAATAAATCTCCACACGTATACATATCAAGATGTTCCCCCCTTACAATGGAATCAAATTCATAAGGAGGAAGATGATCAGTCAATTCACAGCATAGGTTCTAGTGACCAATCTTGGATGAACGAGGACACTCATCTATGGATATGCCAAACTGCAAAAAAGGAAGAGGATAGGAGAAAGGGATGGCAGCAAAGGCAAGGAGTAGCTAGGTCTGTACAAGATCCAGCTTACATGCCTCAAGTCTTTTTGGATGAAGAGTTTGAACCTCACGGTTGGATGGAGATTTTAGCCACCCTTGATGTATGTGTGAACGAAGAAGTAATAACTATGAATGAATGTATTGATGAGGAAGGATATGACGTTAGTCTATATGTGGTAGTCCTTCAGGAGGCTGAAGAAGGAGAAGTGATAGAGAAAGAATGGAAGGAGGACTATGAGAGCATTGAGATGGAGCAAGAACCAATAGAACCAGAGGATGAAAATCAAAAAATAGGTGTCACAGCTAACGAAAACAACCAGGAACCTACACAGGAAGAAGAGCTGGAGTTAGATAAAGAACGAGAAGGTGAAGAAAACAACCCACAAGACCAGTTTGAAGTGCCAGCCCACTTCAAAAAATATGAAGTAGAAGAGAGAAAAATTGCTATTCAAATGCCTAAAAGAGAAGCACAACCAGGAATAGCATATGACAATAAAGAACAAACCAAGAAGATAGTAGTAACCGTAGAGGAAGGAGAAGAACGATGTACTTTCATAGGACAGTATGTCTCAATGGAGGAAGAACAAGAGTTAATACGCCTCATAAGAGAATATCAGGATGTCTTTGCCTGGACCTATAAGGACTTGAAAGGAGTAGATCCATCTATATGTGCCCATAGAATCCCCATGACATCTGAAGCCAAACCTTCTAAACAAAGACCGTTTACATACAACGATGTGTATTCAACAAAGATAAAGGAAGAGATAGATAAGTTGTTAGATGCTGGATTCATCTACGAGATCGAACACACGGAATGGGTATCACCTTTGGTGGTTGTACCGAAAAAGAATGGGAAGGTAAGAGTGTGCATCAATTTGAAGAAAGTAAATGCCGCGACCATAAGGGATAGTTACCCATTACCCATTACGGATCATCTGTTGGAAAGAGTGGCAGGGAAGGAAGTTTATAGTTTTTTGGACGGCTTTTCAGGGTATAATCAGGTAGCCATTGCTCCTGAGGACCAACATAAAACCACTTTTGCAACTGAATGGGGAGTATACGCCTTTAGAGTCATGCCTTTTGGTCTAACTAATGCCCTAGCCACCTTCCAAAGATTGATGTGCCATGTATTCAAAGAGTTCCTGAGAAAGAGTATGGAGGTATACGTGGACGATTTATGTACTTATTCAGCTATACGATCAGAGCACATCCCTGAACTAGAAAAGATCTTTACCAAATGTCGACAATATCGAGTATGCCTCAACCCAGAAAAATGTGTCTTCATGGTTCGACAAGGAAAAATATTAGGACATATTGTCTCTAAAAATGGAATTTCAACTGATGAAGACAAAATCAAAGTAATTCTGGATTTACCAAGACCAAAGACTGCTAAAGAAGTACAAGCATTTATGAGACACTATGGATACTACCGAAGATTTATACATATGTATGCCATAATTGCTAGACCTCTCTATGCACTCTTGTCTCAATTTAATTGGACCGAAGAATGTGAGAAAGCCTTTAATGAGTTAAAGAATCGATTGAGTTCAGCACCAATCCTTCGAGTACCTAACTGGAATAAGCCATTTCACATTCATGTGGATGCTTTCAAGTTTGCCATTGGTTGCATCTTAGCTCAACTTGCAGATACAGGAAAGCTAGACCACCCTATAGCCTATGCCAGTAGACAATTAAATCAAGCAGAGCGTAATTATACCACAACCGAGAGAGAAGGCCTAGGGATGGTGTACGCAGTAAAGAAGTTTTGACACTACTTATTGGCAAACAAATTCAAATTGATCATTGATCATCAAGCCCTACTGTACTTAGTCAATAAACTTTGCAATACAAGAAGACTAGTACGATGGTTTTTATTGCTAATGGAATTTGATTTTGAGGTAGTAGTCAAGAAAGGAAATACCCACATAAGAGCAGATCACTTATCAAGAATGACCCATGGAGAACCACCCATAGGAGTACCAGATGATCTGCCAGATACGTACCTTTTTAACCTGGAAGTATGTCCCCAATGGGCAGAAAAGTTGATCCCTATACTCACGCATGGACCTAAAGATGGGATCACACCAAACCGAACCTAAGACCTTTGGAAGAATAAAAACCTTCATATCATTGCAGGAAGTTTGTATCACCAAGATTCAAGTGGATTACTAATGAGATGCATTGAAGAGGAGGAATAGGAAATGTGGCTTCAGAAAGCACATGTAAATCAATGGAAAACTCATTTGAATGCAAACGGAACATGGCAAACCCTGAGGAGATTAGGCATATATTGGCCAACCATGCAGAGGGATGCGCATAACTATGTATCAGCCTGCCAAACCTGTCAAGAACAAAATCCAGAAGAGAAGTCTACATTATGCTACTCCACTGTAGCACCGAGATGGAGCATGCCTCTGGTAAAATTCTTAAAGACCCAAGAATACCCAGAAGGAGCCACTTTAGCAAGGAAACGTGCACTTGTAGAACAGAGCAAGGATTATGCCATTATAGGAAAACAACTTTTCAAGCGAGGGAGAGATAATCAATTATGATTGTGCATTCATGAAGACGAATATCTTGCTGTTTTAGAGATGGCACATACAGGAGCTGCAGGAGGACATTTCTCTGGAGATAAAACAGCAAAAATGATCCTCTTTGCTGGAATGTGGTGGCCAACTCTACATCAAGATGCCGTAACATATGTGCAACGATGTGATACTTGTCAACGAACAAAATATCCAATTAGAAGAGATGAGATGCCACTGAGACCCATGATGAGTGCCAGAGCTTTCACTAAATAGAGAATATACTTCATAGGACCTATTAGCCCACCAGCGAAAGGATCCCATGCCGAATATATAATTGTAGCCACAGACTATCTGACCAAATGGGTTGAAGCCAAAGCAACCAAGAAAAATGATGCAAGAACTACGGCCAAGTTTCTCTTTGAGAACGTTTTCACTAGATTTGGACTACCGATAGAAATTGTGAGTGATAGAGGTACGCACTTTGTGAATGAAGTTATAGACGTCTTACTAAATGAATTCTTGGTAATTCATAAGAAATCAGCTCCTTATCACCCACAAGCCAATGGACAAGCCGAAAGTTCGAATAAAATCTTTTGTACAGTTCTCACAAAAATTGTTAACAATGGTAGATTTGATTGGCATAAGCAATTACATCATGCTTTATGGGCATTTCGAGTAGCCTACAAAACCGCCATAGGCACTACTCCTTTTAATTTAGTGTATGGACAAAATGCTATTTTGCCAATTGATTTCTTAATTCCCACTCTCAGAGTAGCAACCACTTACGAGTGGACGAGACATGAACTATCAGCTCAATTGGATCAAATAGAAAAGCTTCACGAAACTAGGTTACAAGCAGTAGCAGGCATTTATGCTGCTAAACGGCGACAGAAAGCCTACTTTGATGCTCACATTAAAATTTGAAGGAAGGAGATTTAGTTTTGGTATATACCTTGAAACAACACGCTAAGAAGTTGCAGAAGAGAGGATATGGCCCATTAATCATCAATCGTATATCGACAAGTGGAGCCATCAGCTTAGCAACCCTAGATGGAGAAGTATTACCAAACTATATCAGTGGATGTCGAGTGAAAAAATATCTAGAACCGTTGACTGAAGAAACAATGTCACGATTAATCAAGGGCAAGAATAGACGCCTCGAGAAGGAAAGGATACGAGAAGAAGCGAGACAGGAAGCACTAGAACGAATTAAGAAATGGAAAGAGTGGATGAGAGAGAGAGATGAGAGATATCGACTAGGAGAAGAACTCATCCCAATGGCTAATTTTAGAGCCACTAAAAACCTAGGTCCACAGAGAACACAACCATATTTGAATTTGGGAGTGGGTAAAACGGAGTACCACTTAGTGGATGCTCTCATTGACATAGGAGCCGCCATAAGTTGTATCAAACTTTCTTTGACTCAAAAACTCAAGGAGGAATTACGGCCATCCAGGGCACAGTTGAGAGAAATAGGGGGAGCAATTACTCAATGTATAGGTGAAATCACCTTACCTCTGCATCTTGGCAACAACACTATGGAACAGAAGCTATTAGTGTGTCATGATGAGGATTTACTCGAAGATGTAGTGTTAGGTCAAGACTGGATATACGAATATGAGGTGACCATTCAATTGGCTTTAGGATACATCTCAGCCAAGATAGGACATCGTGAAGTATTCAGTTTGCTAGACGAACGACCAATCAAAGCCGCAAGCATAGAGCCAAAAATTCACTCTAATGAACACAGTCATGAATGTATGTTCACTAGCACTATAGAAACCCCTTCATCAAGTACTTCCTGTGAGGAGACACAGAATTTTGCTTGCACCCCATCTTCTAATTTAGCAAGTCTCCAGAGTACCATTCAATCCGGAACAAACCTCAGTGAAGAACCATGCACAAGAGAGACTAGTCCTCTGAGTAATCCAAAGTCTGTATCTATTAGAATATACCCTATTTCGTACACTAAACAAGCTTGGATAAGAAAGGATCAAAGGGATGCATATCTTCAACGACAGAAACATCTTCGACATTAGAACAACCAATCAAACAAGAAGGCACATCATTTTGAACACCAAAGTCAACGACGAATTGCTAGGATATGGATTCCAAAGAAAGTAGTAGCCGCCCAACCGGATCGAGTGCAAATATGGATTCCAAAAACATGTGCTCCAAAGACGCTAAACCGAAATGATGAACCACTGCACAAGGAGAACCAATATGGTCTAAGGGCAAAACAGCCAAAGAAGAATAGCTACAGGAAAGAGAAGGAGTCTGCAGTTGCAACACAAGCCAGTCCGAGATTCAAAAAGCAGATAGAGCAGACGTACAACATGAGAAGCACCACATTCATCAGGAATGTTCGGGATACAATACATCCCAACAGAGTAAAGCAGATTTGGTTGCCGAAAGACAAGACAAACTGCATGCATCATCCAACTACTTCAAGTTGCACACATTTGGAGTTATCAGGACCCAAAGTATGCATGATAGGGCCACATTACAAGGCCAAGCATTCGGCACATCTTTCTTCTATTTCAGGATAGTCGAGCACATTTTCCTCTTGGGAAATAGGAGAGCACTTGTACATACATTAAGAAAATCACTCAAAAAATAATAACCGCTTCGGCTATGACCTAACCTTTCTGTTTTTTCTTTTCAGATGAAAATATAAAAATATCTAAAATATGGAAAAATCCAGGTATTACCTTTCTCACACCCACGGGAAAGGGACGACACCATTCACGCAGAGAATTGCCAATCTAATAAAGGATAAATGAAGGATGATTCTAAATATTATTCGGTGACTAATTACTGCCATCAATTGAGTGCAGATGGCATCTCCCAATTTTGAAGCTACACAAGAGGAAGAGGTTCAGCTTCTTCCACTAGAATCCATAACAAAAGCAAGAGGCCATTGGTTTCTGGATGACCAACCGGTGTCGGACCTCATTTTTATGGCTACTATCAAGATTATGGACATGGATCACTATTTCCCTATTATGTCCCAAGACTTCAAGACTATCAGACAAGGATTACCTCGCATGGAGGATGTATGGACACAAGCAGGAATAGATGCATTTCTGAGGATACCTATCTATCTGCCAGATTTCCAAAGGTGCACACAAGTGATGAACACACTACAACCTGCATCAAATAAGGCATCAGTTCCTGAAGCACGAGTATTGGACAAAGTAGGTACCTGGAAAACCATTCAATTCACTCATGAGTTAATCAACAAAGCTTTCGGATGGAATCAAGAAGGAATCACCAATGTCAAGGAGGAATGTCATGATCCAAAAAAGAGATCCTTTTTGGATAAACAGAACGGATATTGAAGATGCTGTCCGCTTGGTGCATCAACACTTTTGTTTTCCTAGTATGCATAGATACACAACACCTCAAAAGATTGTCGTACAACTGCTTTCACATGCTATGAGGCAAGTCGGTAATAAAGTAAATATGACTCCATATGTTCAACAATGTCTATTTGAAGCCAAGAAGAAGTGGGGTCAGAAAAAGTTTCTCAATGGCAGTTCAACTTTGACCTTACTTATCTATGAGGCACTCGAAATGAAAAACTGCTTGCGTGAGATGCCAACCTCAAAAGGGCTAGCCAAATATGCAAAGTCAGCTACAGTCCCAAAGAAAAAGAAAACAGTCATTGCTTTTGAAGAAGTAGGAACGAGTTCAAGGACACTTATGAAAGGAACTAAACGCTTAAGAGAGGAAGAAGCTCAGGAGACACCCACTTCGAAGAGGACACACATCTTACCAAATATTCTTGGAAATCAACAACCAATTACGAAAAGAGACCTCTCTGCTGCCCTAGAAGAAACACATAAGTATATGCGGGGGCAGATAAATCTGAATATTCAAGGTCACCATTACAGACAAGCGAGCCAGGAAAAGAAACTGAAGAATAAAGCAACTCGTCAAGTACCTTCTAGATACAAAGAAATAGGATTGGAGGAATCAAGCTCTAATGAAGAATCAAGCTGTGAGAAGGACACCCTGGATACAAATATGCAAAAAGAAACACACAATGAAGATTGGACAGAGATCAATCAAGTTGAAGTCACGCCAGATAATGAACAAAAACAAGCAAAGAACATAGAAGAACCAAAGGAACCAGAGCACGTGATTCAATTGAATGATACAACAAAGATTAGTATCAAAGAAGCTACCATATCGAATAAAGAAGTAATGCAACCTATTAAGGAAGAAATGCAAACTCCAGTAAACACAGAGTCAGACCTACACAAAAACAAAGAGCCAATTGTATTCGAGGTGCCAGATGACACACCTCAAGGCAAAATCAATCACATGGAGGCTGAGCCAAGCATACAACTCCACATTAGGCAGCCCCATGAAACTACATTACACATAGCACAAGGAAAAGATGTGACAACAGGAGCCAAACCAAATATTCCTAAGACCTGGTTGAATGTGGATGTTACTCAGTTAAAGCCGGTTGTAAAACAAATGATCCAAATGGCCATGGACACACAACAACAGATGATGGATATAGATGCAGACTATGATAAGGCCATGAGGGAAAAGAGCCAATTCCAAATCATGAGTGAACAATTGTCATCACAACTAATCCAGGCACAAAAAGAGATAACAGCCAAAAGCACAGAATTATTGGAGGTAAAAACGCAATGTGACACACTGATGAACTAGCATCACCAACTCCAGGCACAACTTGCAAACCTACAAAAAGTATATGAAGCTAGCGAGGCTGACAAAGAGAGAATGAAAGCTAGAGGCACTTTACTCGAGAAACAATTAAAAGTGTACATGGAAGAGAATGGCAACTTACGCAATAGAAATAAAGAACTGATGAAGTCATTATTATATGATCAACCTATTGAACAGCAGGAGATATCCGCAACTAAAGAGAAAGAATTAAGAGATTAGGTGGCACAATACGCAGATTTGTTGAGACAAGAGCAAGAATTGAGAGAAGAATGGGAACGTAAGTACATTCAAGAAACAAATGAACTAAAAAAGCAGTTGAATATAGCACATGGGAAACTTGCAGCAAGCTACAGTGAAAATATGGATCACGTAGCAGAAATTGGAAATGAATTGCTTGCGGCCAAAGAAGCACTCAGAGCAACCATGCAGGAAAGTAAAGAGAAAACTGAACGTATAGCGCAATTAGAAATCCAAGTCAAACAAAGTGCAACAATCGGGACACCAGTAGAGCCAGCTAAGGAAACTCCTACTGACGAGGTAGAGGTATGTCCTCTATCTCCCCCGATTTGTAATTCTCCAATACATGAGCAGATGGCGGATATACATGATGATCATCCAATGCCATACACTACAGAAATAAGTCAGAAGGAACGGGCACTAGTGGTGTCCCGGTTGACAGAAAGTTTTGAAAACGAAGTCATTAAAGTAATGAAAGAAGCAAAGATTAGAGGTAAAGTCTTGGAAAAGATCATGAAGCCTTTCAACATTCCGTACGGATTATTGAAAGAGAAAACAAAACAATATATAAAGAAGATTACAAAGAAAAGTCCAGATGAGCAGCTAAACTTCAAACATGACACATTCGCTTACACTCAAGAAGAATTTGAAGCTGCACAACCGGTTTGGAGAAGGAAGTTTTTGGAGAAACATCCTACACTAAGGGTCCATTGACAAGCAGCACCTTATTTCTTACAGGTAAACCCTTCCTTTTGTCCTATACCACGCCGAAGAGATACTAGAGAATTTTTGGACCTGCAAAGAAATGGTACCATAAATAAACAGTGGCTAAATTATCCTCTGCTTCCAAGCCCGCCACATAATTATCTACCAACGGAAGATTATATGGTCAAGACCATCGAATTTTGGCTGCAAAATTATGCTGCAGTACCCGACTTAACTGTCAAAATGACAAATAAAATACTCAGTATGATACTTACAGTATTGAAGGTCTTCAAGCATGCAGCCTATACATTTTTGAATTTCATTGGCATTAATCAGAGAACAGAGATCCTCATTGTTGATCTGTCTGTTATGCCTAGCCGACCGACTGTTGCGAACATTTGTTTTATGTAGGGTACAAGTTTCAAATTATGTAAATACCTTTGGGAAGTCTTCAAATACTTCAAGAAGGCTCATATTATTCATAAAATGTAGCAAAAATACCACGTGAGTTCTAGAACATGGTGAGTCAAATTAGTGAGTCACAAAGGAGCTTCAGTGGTGTCCTAGTGGAAGGTCGATGTGGCTAGTTCTCAAAGTCCATCAATACTTTGCTTATTTGAGCACTTGAGTCATGTAATACCTCCATCCAAGTGTCTAACACGAATTTAGATGTATTAGGAAGGTTTTAGATTAATTTCCCATGCTATAAAAAGAGGAGAAAAGTCATGATCTTGTGGGATGTCCAATAGAGTCATATGTGTATCTCTACACTATTGTAGTTTTGTATGCAGAGATTGCAGAGCTTGTATCTCCCTCATTATATATTCAAATTACATGTTTGATAGCTCACTGGAAAGCTCTTACTGTCTACTTTCTTCCTGTAAAGTTTCATAATCATTGGATTTGTGAGCTGAGAGCAATACTCTCTGCAAGTAGTGTGTGTTATCTGTTTTTTATCCCTGCTGAAGGTCTCCATTAAACCTCAAACTTGCAGAGGTCATATCTCCTTGTGTATGTATCCAAATCATGTGTTCTTTGGCTTGTTAGAAATCTCTTTAAGTCTACTTGTATTCTGGAATGTTTCAAAGTTATTGGAGTTGTGAGTTAAGAGAAGTAGTCTCTGCAAGTGATGTGTGTCCTCAGGTTCATCTCTGTTTCAAGGTCTCCATTAAAGCTGCATATTGCAGAGGTCATAGCTCATTGTGTATTTATCCATTTGAGGTGTTCTATATCTTGTTAGAAAGCTCTTAGAGTCTAGTTTATGTGTGTGAAACAGTTTTGGAAAATTCTAAGTGAGTAAAGAGAAATTTGCTCTGCAAGAAAATTGGTCTATGCATACAAGTTTGTGAAAAAGTCAACTAGGTCCTGTTGGGTTTCACCTACTTCTAGCTGTACTTTGGAGATCAATAAAATCCAACATTGGTATCAAAGCAAGTACTTGGAGGCTTGGAGAAGGTTATCATACCTTGACGAAGAATTTGAAGCTATCAAAGAAGCAGTTCATCATCAACACTACACAAAGGTAGAAGAAGATTGCAAGGAGGCATCTGAAGCAACATCCAAGCAAAGTAGATACACGATACCAATATGTGTACGATATGATATTGCTGCACTTGGTGATACACGATACTTACTGAAGTGATACATGGTACTTGAGAATTGTCAATCTTATGAGCAATTTGTAACTTTTCTTTTCTTTTCATTAGAGTTATGTTGGGTAACTTGAAGCATCAACATAGACTTAGGATCTTTTGAAGATTGAATGTATTCCTATATAGAACATCTATCTAGGATGTTTAATTGGGTCACCTGATTCCAATTGGTTAACCCTGGACTTTTGTGAAAAGAATTAGATACTCTATCTGAGTCAAATCCAAAAAATTTTCAAAGTGGAAAGAAACAACTAAAACTTTTTGCAAACAATTCAAACTTCTAAGATACTTGAACTTGCTATAGTCAAATTCTAGGTGACTCAAGTCTTCAACTTCTCAAAGATTTGTTTCAACAAGGTAGTGAAGCAATTTATTTATCTATAAGAGAAATAATTTGGATTCTCAAAAAGATTGATGGAGTAAAGCTAAAAATCATCCAAGCACAAGATACTAGTGTGGTATCCAACATCCATGTATCAGCTCACTAAGGTTCTATCAATGATATTGTACTCAAAAGAATGCTTCATGTGAGACTAAGTTAATTCCTTTATTGAATCCTTATGACTTCTTATCAGGAATTAAATTCTTGTGCATTACTTGGAGTATAAGATTGAAGTTACCAAGCTACACTAGGAACTTGGTGCTTGACTTATTTAGTCAAATCTTGGTTGAAAAGATCATTCCAAAGTCGTACTTCTTCAAAAATGTATCAATATTTCTAAATAAAAAATATTTTATCTTGAAATATCTTGTAAAACACTTTATCTTGAAGTGTTTTGTAAGATCATGCTTTTATCCTCCTTGAATTTAAACTTCTCATTTAAATTTCAATTCCCTTGAAGATCAAATCTTACTTCAAGATTCATTATAGGAATTCAAGATGCTTATCATCTCATGGTTTGATGTCCCATACCATCTTTCCTACATCAATCTAAGTATAAATTTTGGTGTCCCATACCACCCTATTCTATATTCACATTGATGTGTAAGTGATACTTATCCTAAAGTTCAAACATGTTTTTATAGAGTACCTTCTCACTTATATTCTAAAGTTTCAAGGCATTAACTGTAACTTGATATTCTAGGCTTTGATTCCTTCACATGATCATTTCAAGATCTCATGTTTTGCCTTGGAAAATTGAAAACCTATGAATGTGAACTCCATTCAGAATTTGGGCATGGTGAAGTTTTATAAACCTCACTTCTGATGTGAATATGCGAGAAACATTATCCTTCATTTCTTTATCCTTTCGTCTAGTTTAAGTACATTAACTCAATGTACTTTCCCAAGAACAAAATATCGTGATTGATGTTTTTTATGAGTCATGAGTTCTTTTTCTTTCTAGCCATCAAAGAAGAATTCTCAAAAGGCATAAGCATTCCACTGTCCCATACCAATATATACTTTCCCAATCCACAAAAATACATCATGAGTTTGGCCTGCTTTTTGTTTCTTTTAAATGCTCTATCATTTCTAATGATCCTTTCTTGAACCCTTGTTGGTGCCAATATTGGGAGCTAAGATGAAGGTGTTATATTCAACTTATACACCTACTAGGTCTTGAGAGAACTTTGAAGGCCAAACGTCTAGGGTATATCTAGACCCTTTGATCTCTTGAGACCTTGATTTTGGAAAAAACTTAATTTCAAACCTTACCAAGCTTGATCAATTCTTTTGACCTCATGAAAAGAATAAATACTTAGTCTTTATCTTTAAGATCTCTCAAAACTATCTAAAGCTTCTTGCATACTCGAGGGATTCGTAGAGATCTTTCCCTCAACTCAAGTCCATGCATATGATAATGACTTTCAAATTCTAAAACTAAGAATCTTATCAAGATTGGTACACTTGTGGATTATATCAATCGTTGGACTTTAAGTACCACTACCAATGGGTTGGGATTTCTTGGGAACTACTTGTTGTTTAAGTAGCTTGAAGAATTTTGCTCTCATGAATAGGGAGAATTTTATTCTTCAAGTACTCTAGATTCCTCCTAAGGAATCAATAACATGAGCACATGACTCATCTTGGAATCTTTTGCACTACAAGAAGGATAGTTGAAGGCAATCCTAGACTTCTAGATAATATTTTGAAGCTTTATGGCTTGTCTTGTGCTCACTTCTTGAGTCTTAAAATAAAGGATAAATATATCTTTGGATATGGTTTCCCATTCCATCATGAAAGTTTGACTTGAACTTTCATTTATGTGATATGTATTCCTTTTCTTGAGTTTGAAATAGAAACTATTATCATTTTTCTATGATACTTGATTACTTTAAACATATTTTGACAACTCACTATGGTTCCATAGTTCGAAGTACAAGCATCTCTTAATCATTGAACCAACATACAATAATTTTACCATGAACACATCATTGTCTTCTTTATCACTTAAGGAAGCTAGTGCTTTGCTCCTCCTACTAGGTAGAAAATTGGGCATGATTGCAACTAGCTTTGTAGTTTACAACCACCTATAGGTTTAGGGATCCCATAATTTGTAAACTTTAGCATTCCATAAAGTTTTTTTCTAGAAAACTTAGGTGGCTAAACATCTATATCATGAATATTTTTGTTTTCCCTTTCCTAACAAGCAATTAGGCTTGATTTTGCCCTTTTTTCTAGAAAATATACTTGAAAAGAAATCAAAGCTTTCATCATGTGGTAGCTTCTATATTTAGAATATTTATAAAAGAAGAATACTTTTCCTAACACATGTATGAACTAATTTCTTGCTTTGGGAAAATTTCATGGATCAATAGAGACCCATTTCTTGGAACTTCATGTTTCTCAAAAGATAGTTCTTCTTGAACATGGTAGAAAAATGACATGATTCATGAAATATAATATATAATATTTCATTTAAGTTCTTGTCTTTAGGAACTATTTCATTTCCTAGAGATCACTTGTTTAGGTTTCCTCTTGAAGCTACAAATAACTTAAATGAAACCAAAAAGTAACTCTCTAGTCCTTCTAAGAGGAAGAGTCCTTTCAAAATTTCCATGTTTTCTTGGCACTCATAACATTTACTATAGATGCAATCATGGAATGAATGTCAAAGTTCAATTGATGCTAAAGTTCAATCACTTTTCTTTGATTTTGATTACACCTTGGTGTAGAATCAAGTGAGAGCGTTCACTTCAAAGTGCTCATGGAACCATGGAAACTTTTCTTAAGTTATCATCCTAGTTGGATGCATGAGAAGTTATACATGAAAGTTTAATGTATCTTTTCTTTATGACTCTCCAAGTATTGCCTGGACTTAGAGTCATCATGTTTTTTTATAATTTTGCAGGTAGTCATTTATTATGTCCCATCAAGAAGGCAAGAAAACTTATTGCTTGACTTTCTTCTTGTGCCTACTTTTACTAAGCAAGACATCTAGCATACTTAATGTAGCTATTCATTAAGTATGTGATAACTAAGTATCACCTTGGAAAAGAATCTAATACTTGAGTTGCAAGGTTGGATCTAGCATAACTTTGCACCTAACTAGTTTGTTATTCTTTCCAATGTCAAACTTTAGCATATAAAAAGAAAGCTAACTAGTAGGAAAGAACATGCATTTATCTAGTTAGAAACAAATTATGCCTATTATACATGCAAATGCATGTGCTTGCATGCATATCTTGGCATTTTTTTTCTTTTTTCTCATGCCCTAAGCAAAATCAAGCATTGTATTTTCCATGTGTATATTTCATGCATCTATGCACAAACAAACTACTCATGCTTCCTTTAAAGATATGAACATACTAGGGCACATGCTTGAGTGCCTCAAGAGCCTTTCAGAGCAATCAAAAAGCTTGTGCTCTGCATTAAATTCATTCTTTTGGGAGGAGAAATGCACAAACAGTCATTCATTTCCATGCATGAAGTGGAAACAATGATTAATAGATGCATCCAAGTGCTCAATGTGTTTCCAATACATCTATGCTTGCCTATTTTGTTCTCATTAATTTCTTAAAATTCGTATAAACATTATCAAAAGTGAAGAATTTTACCAATTAAATGCAATATATATGAAAGCAAAGAACAAAGCAAGTATTAAAATAAAGACATCAACTTGGAAACTAATTAGCTTAGATAGATAGCTATGTCCTTCCATTGGTCCATGAGAAGAGCCATTCTCCTTTGGATCTTCAAACAAAACAAAACTTGTCTTCCATCATTGCTCTTGCATCTTTCATTGGAAGTATATATATGCCTTCCTTCTTGATGTGCTTTATGTGTATTGAAGGAGTCTTGAACACGCTTGATGATGGTTGTTGGAGCAAGTCTATGACAAGCCTAAGTATTGGCTTGAGTCTCACAAGGTCATAGGAGAAGCTTTAAAGAGAAGACAATGTATGGAAATTGAAGAGTTCACTTGTGAACTATCCCTTGTAATTTTTTAGAGTCTTTACTTGATGTAAAAGTAAAGGAATCTAAGTGGTTGAGTACACTTGATGAAAAAAGGAAAGAAAAGCCACGAATTTTTTATTAGGTGAGTAGGAGAATCAATCACTAAAAGATTGGAGAGTGATTATAGGAAGATTCAAATTCAAATCTTGGCTCCAAAGATCGCTATAAATACATGGCCTTCTAGTCGCATTTTTGAAGACCTCCATGAGCTGAGCTTTATGCCATATCAAGGTGTGGCTTCAAAGGCACACATATGTTTAAGTAAGTCCATTGTATTTTACAATCAATATACTTGAATTTTCATGATCATTTGAGTTCATATTTTCATGCTCTTGTGAAGTGTACTGTTCACTACCATATCTCTCAGTTTTCTCAGTCAGATTATAGAGATGATTTCTCTGAGCTTGGTGAATCATTTTCCATGATTCAACTTGGTAAAGTTAAATCTCTAAGTCTAATATATAATCACAAATTTTCATTGCAATTGCATGTTTCAATTGTCAACTATGTTCATTTGAAGTTGACTGTATCATTTCATTTTCTACTTCCCTGTTGGCACTCTCTCAAAACAGTCATTTTCTCAAACTTGTTTCTTAGTGTTTACTTCAGCATTTTCCATGATTCAAAGATTTTTAGAATCAGCATATTATCTAGTATATTACTACAAAATTTCATAAGCATTGGATTCTTGGATCATGAGATATTTCCATTTTTCTGCTCATGGGTCTGAGTACTGCTATAGCCCGTGAAAATCGGGATGGTCCTATGATTTGCTAAGTTCTTTTATCCTTGTGTAGTCCATCATTTTTGATGAGATGACTCTTGATTGTTAGCGTATTAAGCTAACAAGATTTCCCCAAAAGGAATCAAGTCAATTGCTGCTATGGCCAGAGAATTGCTCAAAACTTTGGACATGTGTATGAACATAAATAGCAAGTTTTTGGCTCTTGAATCTACTTCAACTTATCTATTTTGATTCATCTTTTTGAGAGTGATCTTCCAAGGTACATAGGGTGTCTAATACATCCTTTGGAAAGCTAAAGGGGCCCACCACATATCTCTGAAGTTCATTTGGCTAGTGTAGTGCAAAGTTTTTGCAGCACCGCTTCATCTTCATCAACTACAAATCAATCTCTTCACAGTGGTATTAGAGAAAGGTTGGACAACATGGCAGATGGATTTCCTTCATCAATTGACAAATTGGACAGAGGTAACTACTCAGTCTGGTCATTAAGGATGGAAGCTTATCTTCAAGGAAGGAATTTATATGGTTATATAGATGGAGATGAAGTTATGCCAAGTTTGAGGAACAAAGGTTAACCAACAAAATCAGAGCAAGAAAGATTGAGCACATGGTGCTCCAAGGATGCACTTGCAAGGTCTTATCTCCTCAACTCTATCTCAGATTTTTTCTTACCTCACATTAGAAGGTGTTGATATATTTAGGTAGTGATGTGTGTGAACACTCTAGGACTGCCGGGGCACTTTTTTCCCTCTTTAGGAGGTTTTTTTTCCCCCGGCTTGTATATACGCCTATTGCCCTAATGGGCTACTTATCTTTGTACATTCTCTAGTAATACATTCAGTCTTGTGTGTTGTGCTCCAAGCTTCTTCTTCTTCCTTGTGTTGTTCGCGTGCTTCCGTAGACGTCTAACTCCAACAATTGGTATCAGAGCAGGTCGTCGCTTCTTCTAGGGCGCCGTCGACACTCCTCCGTTTGCAGTCTCAGATTCGCACAAAATTTGGTGAGCATACTCAGGGTGTTTCCGAGATCAAAACAGCTTTGCCTTGTGGTGCCAAAATCGCGATCTGAGCTCGTTTCGGCCTCTGAATGCACTATCGCAGTGCTTGTGCAGGCTATTTCGTCCTTTTGTGCCAAAGGTATATACCAGTTTCTGTTCGCCAGTTTAAGCGTCTCGAAGTCTGCTACAGGTCTAGCAGAACTCGTTTGGGCAGTTTCGTTCAACTTTTTTAGATACAGTCAATTTTCTGCATCAAGGTATTTTAGTCACCGGCCATGGCTGAAAGCAGTGATGTATTCCGTATGTTGGCTGTTGAGGATAAGTTGGATGGTACCAACTACCCATTATGGGCTTATATGATGCGACATATACTGGTTGCAAAAGGATTGTGCAACATTGTGCAGGGTGTTGAAAGACGTCCTGTTACACCTGTAACGACAGGTACTGCAAATACAGGTGTTGGAGCTGATGAAGATGGTGTCGAAGATGATATTCCGCAGATTCCTGTTCGTGCTGCTGTTTCTGTTGCACCTACTGCAGAGCAGATTCGTTGGGATGGCAGAGATGCCCAGGCACATGCATTGATAGCTTTGTCTGTCAAACGTGCCATTATTCCTCACATTCGCTCTTGCAGAACAGCAAAGGATGCTTGGGATACACTTACCACTTTGTACCAGGCTAGGAATGAGGCTCGTGTTGCTTACCTCCGAAAACAGTTGGAGAGTGAGCACATGAATGAAGGTGATTCTATGGACAGTTTTCTTACAAAGATCAAAGACCTAAAGGAATAATTGATTTCTGCTGATGAGGTTATACCAGATAGCTCACTTGTGCAGACCGTTCTGAATGGTCTTCCTGATTCATATCAGAGTTTTGCCTCTACTCTTCGGTTGATGATGAAAGGCAATCCGAATGCCTTGTCATTTGAGGAATTAGTTTCTGTTCTATTGTAGGAAGATCAGTCCAGGCAGAACAGGTCCATTATGCGTGTTGCAGATCAAGCTTTCCTGGCTAGTCAGAAGGGCAAAGGAAAATGGAGCTCTTCTACTAGTAAGCAGAAATCTGCAAATGCTGCACATTCAAAGAACCAAGACAAAGATGAGAAAAAATCAGAAAAGCAGAAATTGTTTTGTAAGTACTGTAAAGGCAATGATCATATCATAAAGAACTGTCCAAAACTGGCTGCTAAAGAGGCAAAGAAGAAAGAGGCTGGAATGGTTGTTGCAGAGGCCTCTACACCAAAAACAGAGTCTGCAAATCTTGTGCAGGAAGAAGAATGGGCGTTTACTACTGTCTGCAGTTTTGACCCATCTTCTCCTGATCAGTGCATGTCTGCAGTAGACTCAGATGTTTGGTACTTTGACAGTGGGGCGACCAAACATATTACCTCGCAGCGCAGTTTCTTCTCTTCACTCGAGCCTGCTCCTACAGGGAATACTGTCACATGCGCCAATAACTCCTCTTATCCTGTTATGGGAGTTGGTAAGATCATTCTGACTACTGCTGATGGTAGTTCTTTCACTTTGTCAGATGCTTTATTTGTGCCAGGGATCAAAAAGAATCTGTTATCAGTTTCTGCATTAGCCAAGATTGGCTTGGTTGTGAAATTTGTTGATGACAGGTGTACAGTCCATGATCTCTCAAATGGCGATGTGATTATTGCTTCTGGCATTTTATGTCGTGGGCTGTATAAGCTCATAGACTATGAAAGATCTATGAATGATTCGGCATGTGCAGTTCATGATTCTCAGGCTATGTCAGATGCAAAGCTTTGGCATGCACGCTTTGGTCATCTGAATTTTGCTAGTTTGTTACGCCTGCAAAAATCTGAAATGGTGTCCTCTTTGCCCAAACTTGAGGCACCTGGAAAACATGTTTGTGAAGGCTGTATTTTGGGCAAAATGCAGCATTCTTCCTTTCCAAAAGATGGTTCAGTTCGGGCTACACAGAAATTGCAGCTTGTACATAGTGATGTCTGTGGTCCTATGCAGACACCCTCTTTTGGAAATTACCTTTACTTCGTGACTTTCATTGATGATTTTTCCAGGCATGCATGGGTATATCCACTCAAAGCAAAGTCCGAAGTGTTCATGTGCTTCAAACAGTTTTTGGTTTTGGCTGAAAATCTGTCAGCATGTAAAATGGGCACCCTCCGTTCTGATCGAGGGGGGGAATATATGTCTTCAGATTTTAATGCATTTCTGGCTGAACGTGGGATAAAACACTAGTGTACAGTGCCGTATACACCTCAACAGAATGGAGTTGCTGAACGGAAGAACAGGTCTCTCATGGAGATGGCGAGGTGTATGGTCAAGAGTCAGGCTTTACCTCATAGTTTCTGGCTTGAGGCTGTCATGTGTGCAGCATATGTACTGAACAGGTGTCCCACTAAAGCGTTGCAGTCTATCACTCCATATGAGGCTTGGCATGACCGCAAGCCATCTGTTGCTCATCTTCGTGTTTTTGGTTGTTTGGCATATGCATTAGTGCCTGAACAACATCGCAGAAAATTGGATGATAAGGCAGTAAAATGTATTTTTGTTGGGTACAGTTCTGAAAGTAAAGGCTATCGTCTGTATCATCCACAGACTAAACGCATTCTGGTTAGCCGTGATGTTGTCTTTGTGGAAGATGCTATTCAGCCATTGCTTTCATGTACTAAGGAGACATCTGTTAGCTCCAAAGACATGTATGATACTTTGATGCCTCTTTTTACAGGTGGACAGTCTAGTGCTGGTCCTAATGAGGCAACTTCTCAGCCTTTGCAGGTTTCATATGATGATGCAGATCGTTCCATTTCTTATGCAGATTTACATGATGCACTTGCTGATGAGAGAGCTGATATTGAGCAGGCAAAAACTATGCCAAAATGGCTGGTGCAGACTTTGCGTGACAGCAAATTAGATGCACCTTTGTCATATCGTACTCGTTCAGGCTCTCATAGTGCCTCCTTTGCATCAGATTGCTATGCTATGGCTGCATCTAGTCTCTGTGATGAGAATGAGCCTGTTTCTTTTGATGAAGCACAAAATTCAGAAAATTGGATGGCTTCTATGCAATGTGAATATGATGCTATAATGAAGAATGGTACATGGTCTTTATGTGACTTGCCTCCTAGCAAGAAGGCCATTGGCACTAAGTGGGTATACAAGCTGAAGCGTAAACCTTATGGTACAGTTGACAGGTATAAGGCTAGGCTTGTTGCAAAGGGTTATGCGTAGGAAAGAGGCATTGATTTTGATGAGACCTTTGCACCTACATGCCGTATGACTACTGTTCGGAGCATTTGTGCACTTGCAGCCCATCATGGCTGGAATGTACATCAGTTGGACATTAAAACAACATTTCTGAATGGTGACTTGCATGAAGAAGTGTATGTTTTTCAGCCCCGTGGCTTTGTGCAGAAAGGGCATGAAAACCAGGTGTGCAGGTTAAAGAAGGCGTTATATGGTTTAAAGCAAGCACCACGTGCTTGGTATGAGAAGATACATGCCTATCTGATTGCACATGGTTTTGAGAACAGTCCAACTGAAAGCACCTTATATGTTAAGTGTGCTAATGATGTGCTTCTGATCATTGTTGTCTATGTTGATGACATGCTGCTCACTGGTCCTATTGAGACACATATTGCTGATTTTAAGGCTGATTTGCATGCCTCATTTGAGATGTCTGATTTGGGGCATTTGCATCACTATTTGGGCATTCAGTTTATGCACGTTGATGGTGGAATGGCTTTGTGTCAAACGAAATATATTGACACATTATTGCAGCGTTTTGGCCTTGAAGACTGTAAGCCTATTGCCACTCCTATGGAGACAGGTTTATGATTGAGTCTTCATGATGCTGGAGATGCATTTGATGCTGTTCTTTATCAGCAGGCTGTTGGATGCTTGATTACTTATGCATTACTCGGCCAGATATTCAGTTTGTTGTCTCACAGATGAGCAGGTTTATGCATTGCCCAGGAGTCACACATTGGAAAGCGGTTAAGCGCATCTTTCGCTACTTGAGTGGTACTCGGCTACTTGGGTTGTTTTATCCCAAGGGGGATCTCTACCGCCAGATTTGCATGCTTTTTCTGACTCAGATTGGGCTGGTTGCTATGACACTCGTGTGTCCACCAGTGGTTTTTGCTTCATGCTTGGTAGCTCATGTATATCTTGATTGAGCAAGAAGCAGCCTACTGTGGCCACTTCCAGTTGTGAGGCTGAGTATAGGGCAGCTTTCACAACGACTGTTGAGTGTGTGTGGTTCAAACGCCTTATGGCTGATTTGGGTGTTGGCCAGTCTTCTGCCACCACCATCTTCACTGGCAGTCAGAGCGCATTGGCAGTTGCGAGGAACCCTGTGTTCCATGCTCGCACTAAGCACATTGAGGTGCATTATCACTATGTCAGGGAGAGGTTCTCTGCTGGGGAGATCAGCTTGGCATATGTGCCCACGTAGGAGAACATTGCAGACCTTTTCACGAAGGCTCTACCTAGGGAGAAGTTTGAAGCTTTCCACAAAGCTTTGGGCTTACTTCCTTTTGTGGAGTGATTTCCACATAGCTTGGCACTTCCTTATACATGAGTGCCAGCTCCTTGTTCACCGCATCACTCCTAGGGGGGATTTGTTGATATATTTAGGTAGTGATGTGTGTGAACACTCTAGGACTGCCGGGGCACTTTTTTCCCTCTTTAGGAGGTTTTTTTTCCCCCGGCTTGTATATACGCCTATTGCCCTAATGGGCTACTTATCTTTGTACATTCTCTAGTAATACATTCAATCTTGTGTGTTGTGCTCCAAGCTTCTTCTTCTTCCTTGTGCTATTCGCGTGCTTCCGCAGACGTCTAACTCCAACAGAAGGTTTAAGACATCTTAGGAAGCGTGGAATGCACTTGAAGCCTTCTTCTCTTCAAGTACAAAGGCTAGGAAGCATCAACTATGGCTAGACTTCACAACTCTCAAGAAAGCTCCCCAAAAAAATGTGACTGATTTTGTCACAAAGCTCAAGGACATACCAGATCAGTTATGAAGCATTGAAGAGGTAATAGATGAAGAACAAATTGTAAGGCAGGTCATCAATGGCTTGAAGGTAGATGACAAGTGGGAAGAATTCACCACAACTATGGATCTATACATGGATATGCATGTACCAGATGTCAGCACACTCATAGGACAACTACTTATTTAAGAGGCCAAGCTTATCAAGAATGAAGAAAGCTCCAAAGGTAATCAATCTTTAGCTTTGTATACAAGCAAATAAAGGAAGAGGAAAGAATGTGGATGATGAAGTGGGTACACATCAAGCTAGTTATGCAAGTAGAGGAAGACATGGTAGAGGTAGAGGTAGAGGAGGAAAACAAGGCAGGGGGAGATCCCAAGTCTCTAATTCATGCTCTATTTGTGGATTAACTAATCATACAACTGCAAATTGCTTTAGGAATTCCAAGAATCAAAGAGGCAAAGGCTACAATAAAGGAAGTTATGGCTACTCAAGAGGAAGGTTCATGGCAACCATAACAATTACAACCATTCAAACTATCAAGGAGGCAATAGAGGAAGATGAGACTTCAATAACTACACAAAAGACTCAAATCAAGAGGACTCATTGCTAATCATGAATATGGCCATTCCACAAGGTAAATCTGATGAGCATGTTTTCTACATAGATTCAGGTTGTTCCAATCATGTGGTAGGAAATGTGGCCCTCCTATGAGATTTAAAAGATCCAAGGAACAAGCATGAGGTACAAACAGGAGATGATACAAGACATCTTGTGGAGAAAATAGGAAATGTCAAAGCACCTGATGGAAACATCAACTTACTCAGTAAGGTACTCTATGTCCCTACCATTACAAAGAATTTGATAAGTGTTGGGCAGATAGTAGAGAAAGGGTTGCAAGTCAGGTTCACAAAAGAAGGAGCATTTGTTGTAGATCCAAGTCAAGGATTCAAGAGAATTGCAAAAGGTGAAAAGACAGGTAGATTGTTCACATTTGAATTAAAAGACACTAAGAACATTGATCTCTTTAATTATGGTAGACCTACACTCACAGAATTGGAAGTATGGCACAAAAGGTTAGCACATATTGGTGAAAGATCATTAAAGCAAATTTGCAGGGACCAAAGTGTACTTGGACTCCCTAACTTGTCAAAACAACACATGATGTATAAGTGTAGTGCATGTCAATTTGGAAAGTCTCATAGGTTACCATTCATGAAGAAAGGATATATGCATGGAGATCTCTTGGATTTGGTTCATACAGATGTATGGGGACCTAACAAGGATGCTTCAATATCACGATCAAGGTATTATGTCTCCTTCATTGATAATTGCAGTAGATGGACTATATTGTATTTTATGAAACACAAAGATGAAGTCTTTTCATGCTTCAAAAGATATTTGGCTCTTGTGAAGAATCAAATAGGTAAGACATTAAAAAGGCTAAGGTTAGATGGAGGGGGAGAGTACTTCCCATGATTTTGACTCCTTTCTTTAAGAGAGGGGAGTCAAAAGAGAGATCACTACAAGGTACACTCTTGAGCAAAATGGAGTGGCAGAAAGAAGGAATAGGACAATTGTTGAAGCTGCAAGGTCTATGCTAAATGAGAAGCACTTACCTAATTACTTATGGGTTGAGGCTGTATCCACAGCTACTTATTTGATTGAAAGGTTACCTTCAAAATCACTTGATGGCATGACACCATATGAGGCTTGGAATGGAAGAAGACCAAGCTTGGGTCATTGTAAGATTTTTGGATGTGTTGCTTTTGCTCATGTTCCTTCACAGGTTAGAGGCAAAATGGATCCCAAAGCAAAAAGGTGTGTATTCATTGGATATGACAACAATCAAAAGGGATACAGATTATACAACCCAACAACCAAAGGATTCTTTGTGAGTAGAGATGTAGTACTTGATGAGAATAGTTCTTGGTATGAAGATTCATGTAGAAAGGACCTACCTTATGATCTTGAAGAAGATTTTCCAAAACTTGTTAAGCATAATTCTTCTAAAGTTGAAGAGCAGGATACCTCAAAAGATGATGAAGCAACTTAGTATGAAAAACTCAAAATGTGGAAGTCTAAATGTAAAGCAAACGTGCAAGAACTTGGACAAGAGGTAGAACCATCACATCATGGCCTAAGAAGCTCCATGAGGGAGAAAAGAAAACTAGAAAGGTATGAGTTTGATACTTCTCTAGTCACTAAATATTCAATCTATCTAGCACAGGACATAAATCAAGAGGAGCCTTCAACATTTGAGGAAGCAAAGAAGAAATCAGAATGGAGGCATGCAATGGAAGAAGAACTTGAAGCTCTTCAAAAGAATAACACTTGGGAGTTGGTTCCCAAGTCTCCATCGATGAAAGTGATAGGCTCAAGGTGGATTAACAAATTGAAGAAGAACTAAGATGGCTCCATTAATAGTTATAAGGCAAGGCTTGTGGCAAAAGGCTTTGCACAAACTCTGGGAATTGATTATGAAGAGACCTTCTCTCTTGTGGCAAACATGCCCACAATTAGGGTTTTGCTTAGTATTGCCTCTTCTAAGAATTGGAAGATACTTCAATTGGATGTAAAAAATGCATTTCTTAATGGATGGATAACAGAACAAGTATATATCCACAACCACCTAGTTTTGAGAATCACATATATCATGATTATGTGTGTAAACTTAATAAAGCTTTATATGGACTCAAACAAACCCCAAGGGCTTCGAATCACAGGCTTGTCTCATTCTTGTAGGACAAAGGATTTCAACCTAGCAAGGGAAATCCATCACTATTCATAAAAAGGAGTAATTCTGAAGTCATCTATTTGTGTGTGTATGTAGATGATATTATACTTATAGGAAATGATATAGATGGCATGAAGGGAATCAAAGAATAGATGAGAGAAGAATTCAAGATAAGTGATTCGGGTTCACTTACCTACTTCCTAGGATTGGAAGTTATCTACAAAGATCATGGTTTGTTTCTTACTCAAAGAAAGTAAATTAAAGACATGTTGGCAAAATTCAAGATACAAGATTGCAGGATTGTAGGTACTCGAATGGATGTTAATCATAAATTGAGCTCACATGAAGGTGAACTCATAGAAGATGTGACAGGCTATCAAAGCCTTGTGGGTAGTTTGAACTATGCCACATTGACAAGGGTTGATATATGTTATAGTGTGAGTGTGCTAAGTCAATTTATGCACACAACCCATGCACACAACCAGAAACCTCACATGGAAGCTGCCAAGAGGATACTCAAATATCTCAAAGGAACCATGAATAAAGGGTTATATTACCCTTATGTATCTGATTTAAGTTTGAAATTGTTCTTTGATGCAGATTGGGCTGGATCCAAGGAAGACAAAAGGAGCACCTCAGGTTATCTTACTTTTGCAGGTTCAAAACTTGTTTCATGTTACACAGGTCTTGCCATAGCTACTCAAGAAGCTATGTGGATGAAGACACTATTCACAGATCTTGGATTGGAATTTGGGACTCCAACTATTTTTGGTGACAATATGAGCTCCATTCACTTAGCTACTAATCCAAGTTTTCATGCAAGGACTAAACATATTGAAGTACATTATCACTATGTAAGAGAGAAAATTTTCAGCAAGGAAATTCAGTTAACTTATGTGTCCACTCATCAACAATGTGCAGATATTCTAACCAAAGCATTGGATGGTACAAAGCTTTAATTCAAAGCCATGATTGGTTTGCAGGTAATCTTGGAAGATTGAAGACCTCAAGCATACTTGGCTTGAGGGGGAGCTGTTGGAGCAAATCTATGACAAGCCTAAGTATTGGCTTGAGTCTCACAAGGTCATAGGAGAAGCTTTAAAGAGAAGACAATGTATGGAAATTGAAGAGTTCACTTGTGAACTATCCCTTGTAATTTTTTGGAGTCTTTACTTGATGTAAAAGTAAAGAAATCTAAGTGGTTGAGTCCACTTGATGAAAAAATGAAAGAAAAGCCATGAATTTTTTATTAGGTGAGTAGGAGAATCAATCACTAAAATATTGGAGAGTGATTATGGGAAGATTCAAATTCAAATCTTGGCTCCAAAGATCAATATAAATACATGGCCTTCTAGTCGTATTTTTGAAGACCTCCATAAGCTGCAATTTATGCCATATCAAGGTGTGGCTTCAAAGGCACACATATGTATCAGTAAGTCCACTGTATTTTACAGTCAATATACTTTAATTTTCATGATCATTTGAGTTCATATTTTCATGCTCTTGTGAAGTGTAATGTTCACTGCCATATCCCTCAGTTTTCTCAGTCAGATTGTAGAGATAGTCTCTGAGCTTGGTGCATTATTTTCAGTGATTCAACTTGGTAAAATTATCTCTACTATATGCGAAAAAATTTTCATTGCGATTGGATGTTTCAGTCATCAGCTATGTTCATTTGAAGTCGACTATATCATTTCATTTTCTACTTCTCTATCAACACTCTCTCAAAATAGTCTTTTTTCTTAGATCTATTTCTCAGTGTATACTTCACCATTTTCCATGTTTCAATGCTCATACTTTCTTGTATATACCTACAAAATTTCATAAGCATTGGATTCTTGAATCATGAGATATTGCCATTTTTCTGCTCACAGATTTGAGTACTGCTACAACCCGTGAAAATCGGGATGGTCCTATGACTTGCTAAGTTCTTTTTTCCTTGTGTAGTCCATCATTTTTTATGAAATAAATCGTGATTGTTAGATTATTAAGCTATAAGAGTTCTCGGAAAGGAATCAAGTCAACTGCTGTTGTGGCCAGAGAATTGTTGAAAACATTGGACAAGTGTATGAACATAAATAACAAGTTTTTGGCTCTTGAATCTACTTCAACTTATTTGTTTTGATTCATCTTTTTGAGAGTGATCTTCCAAGGTACATAGGGTGTCTAATACATCTTTTGGAAAGCTAAAGGGGCCCACCACATATCTCTGAAGTTCATTTGGCTAGTGTAATGCAAATTTTTTGCAGCACTACTTCATCTTCATCAACTACAAATCAATCTCTTCACAATGATGATTTGATACTTGGATACCCCATATGTGCAAGATAGGCATATGTTTCCTTCCTTCAAAATGTTGTGGCACAATTGGCTAAAATAGAAAGACTAGTGTGAGCTAGCATGATTTCTAAACTCGCCAAATGTAGAGGATATAAGAAAACAACCGCACAGTGGAATAGACTAGTAGATAGAGTTGAGAGAAAAACACAGACAAAGATAGACATAGATTGATAGAGAGAACTCAAATTCTTAGATTTTTGAGTGCAATGCAGCTACAACGATGGTGCTAGATAGCGATCTAGATAGACCCTAGATGAAGGGCTTACTAGTGCGCAATGCTATGTAAAGTTCAACCTAGGCCTTGCTTATATAGCTTTTACAAGGGGTGTTGGTATAGATAAACGTAGTTGGGAGATATACAATAGTTGGCAGAATATACAATTCGAAAATATCTCCATGACTAGAAGTCTTGCAGAAGGGGCAAGCCCCCCTCTGTTTTCAACCCATTAAGGTTCTATGAGGAAACCGCACAATGCCACATGGCCTTTATTTTCACCTTGAATGGAAACCTTGTGGCCCGGAAGTTTATGCCCTACCTAACCTAATGGCTAGGCTCACAAAGATCAAATCAACTCGCACACATAGTGATACTGCATTTCTATGTGCTTATTACGTGCATGGAAAACAAGATTCTTCGCAATGGCCATGCAACTTTGGTTGTCACACTTCAACTCTGTAGCCTCTTGTCCTTGTATTCCTATGTGCCATAGGATCCCCCTCAACCATATTACTTCACATGCTACAAAACATGCATCTTTGAACTAAGATTCAATAGAAGATAATGCTACAATCGGCTGCTTCTTATTGATCCAAGAGAAAACCACTGATCCTAAAGAAAAACAATATCTAGAAATTGATTTTTTGGAATCAAAATCTCCTACCCAATTTGAGTCACAATATCTAACCAAATATGATCCTTCTTCCTAAAGAATACCATAATCATTGGTTCCTTTCACATACCTAAGTATCCGCATGCTTGCCTTCCTTTGGTAGGGCTTATTAGAGAACCTGCTTACTACTCCAACAACATAAGAGATATCTAGTCTGCTATTGCAATTTTGTATTGACCTCCATAGGTGTTAAAATTTCCTTGCAATCCTCCATGTCGAATGCCTTCAATATCTGTCTTGCATACTTTTGTTGAGAGATGAAAATCTTCCCTAGTTCCTGCCAAAATTCAAGGCGTACGCAATAATGCATTAAGCCCAAGCCCTTGAGCTCACGGCATCTTTCATTTGTTGAAGAAGAGCATCATCATTTCCTATAATCACAAGGTCATCTACATAGAGTACAAGCACAATTGTCTTCCATCCTCTCTTTAGAATATAGAACTTAGCATCAAAAGCACATCTCTTTAAACCTAGATCCAAGGGATACTAATCTATCTGTTGGTACCATGCTCTAAGGGCTTGTTTCAACCCATATAACGCCTTCTTCAACTTACATACCTTGTTCTCTGAATGGGGAGGCTCAAACCTTGGTGCTTGAGACACATACACCTCCTCCTTGAGGTCTCCATTCAAGAACACTGATTTGACATCCATGTGGTAGACAGGACAACGCTTATGTGCAGCCACACCTAGTACTACTTGGATAAAAATCATCCTTGTAGTTAGGGCTAATGATTCACAAAAGTCAATGCTTTCAACTTATCAGTAGCCCTATGCAACAAGTCTTGCTTTGTACTTTTTCAGAGTACCATCAGCCTTGTGCTTTAGCTTCTAGACCCACTTGGTGCCAATAAATTTATGCTTAGGGGGTCAAACCACTAGCTCCCAAGTTCCATTCTTCATGATATTGTTGTATTCTATTTGCATGGAAGCCCTCCAATTCGAATCTTGGAGTACCTCTTCCACATTGGTTGGTTCCTTTGCTTGTTCTTGAATGAGACCAACCAACATGGCTATGTTTACAATATGGGTGCTCACCCATCTCTATTCTTGTATTCTCTGTGATCGCCTCAGTCCATCATGCAACCTTTTCTAGTGATTGTGGGATGGGGTTTGCAAAATAATAGAGCTGCCTCACCCAACATGGCGATGGCTTTTCCACTTGGGTGATGAGAGGTTGGTGACTTTCAGACCCATCATCTAAAGATGATGCTTCCTTCTCTTGTGTAAAAGGTATAGCTCTTGGGCCAGGTTTATAGTGGATTGCCCCTTTGCCTGATGATAAAGTGGAAGCTCTCTTTTCCTCCTCCACTACATGTGGCTGCTCCTCACGACTTTTCATGGTCTTCTTAGCCTTAGGGTCATAAAGCTTATAAGCCTTCTTATCTTTGCTTTACCCTAAGAAGATACATTTGATGCTTTTTGGTTGAATCTTGTTTCTCTCCCTATCTGGAACATGTACAAGTAACATGAAGTAGGAAGATCCGCCCAAGGCTTGTGTAAGCATTTTTTTGCACAAGTTAGTGTGCACCAACTCTAGGGGATAGCTTGCTCTGTTCTTGCTTTCTTGTGGAAATGCCTTCCTCTGTTGTTTGCCCATCATGCATGCTTCACATGGTTCCTTCATTTCTGCAATCGATGGCAGGTGTGCAACCATACCCCTGTGATTCATCTCCTTCACTATAGGCTATCCAATGTGGCCGAATCTCTCATGCCATAGTGCATCATGTAAATCTACATCAGAAATGGAATGATTTGCACCATCATATGAAACCTGCAAAGGCTGAGAAGTTGCCTCATTAGGACCAGCACTAGACTGCCCACCTGTAAAAAGAGGCATCAAAGTATCATACATGTCTTTGGAGCTAACAGATGTCTCCTTAGTACATGAAAGCAATGGCTGAATAGCATCTTCCACAAATACAACATCACGGCTAACCAGAATGCGTTTAGTCTGTGGATGATACAGACGATAGCCTTTACTTTCAGAACTATACCCAACAAAAATACATTTTAGTGCCTTATCATCCAATTTTTTGCGATGTTGTTCAGGCACTAGTGCATATGCCAAACAACCAAAAACATGCAGATGAGCAACAGATGGCTTGCGGTCATGCCAAGCCTCATATGAAGTGATAGATTGCAGCACTTTAGTGGGACCCCTGTTCAGTACATATGCTGCACACATGACAACCTCAAGCCAGAAACTATGTGGTAAAGCCTGACTCTTGACCATGCACCTCGCCATCTCCATGAGTGACCTATTCTTTCGTTCAACAACTCCATTCTCTTGAGGTGTAGAAGAAACTAACAGCATTTAACACTGGTGCAGTAGCTACGTTTAACACTGGTGCCGTCTGTGGGAAAGTGGCATCAAGATTGCTGTTTATTTGTCGAAAGTGTTATCAAGATTGCCATTTAACTGCGAGAAGGTGGCAACAGATCAGATTGTTGCAAACCTATTGTGGAAACGTGACTAAAATTTTTTTGACAGTAATAGTACGTGATTAGTACAAAAGATGATACATGCCGGTTACTCGATCCGGTAAAACGTATCCAAAGAACAGATAGCCTGGGGTACCTAACCTCCTAAAGACGCCTCCAGGAGGTACAAGCGCGAGAACCAAACCAGTTGACAAGAAAGTAAAGAAAGTTAGCAGTGATTCCGATCATATTCCGGTGGAACGTACTGCATCTCTGATAGATTGCGGTACTATTTCGGCACAGTCCGTCGAAAATATAGTAACTCCAGAATCCACCAGAACGCAGCCTGAAGTAACTTAACAACATTGAGTAAAGATTCAAATTTGTTGACGAATAGGAACGCCTTAGCCAAAGAAACCAGTGAAGAAGAAGGAGTAATTTGTTTTGGTGAAAAATCGACACCCTTCGGTGACATTTCGGTACAAGTAACTGAGAATTTACGGTTTTTCTGTGACGAGTTACCATTTCTTGGTGAATGTTCAGCCTAGTCACCGCTATTAGGAGTAAGCCTTCCTACATTTGACATCAAGAAGGAAGGAAACTTGTTCGAAACCGAGATTCGAAATATATTGAAAAAGATCATCGAACCGAAAAGTGCGCAGGCGGACACAGACTCCGACAGTTCGGATATTCAGCCTGAGTACATAGGAGATAGTCACCACACAACCATCAGCACGATGAACAGACAACAGCAGCAGCAGCAACAACAACAACAGTAGCAACAACAACAACTATGCCCACCAAGGCCGACTCCGACAGGAGTAACGTACACCAAATTTGGTGGATTCCCAGGAGATGACCCGGATGCTCATGTACGCACATTCGAGATAAGCTATGTAGTTCTCAACCATCCACCTGATCCGGCGTATAAGGCTATTGTTTTCCAATCGACATTGGTCAATGAAGCAGCTAGATGGCTTACAGAATATGATATTAACCATTTCGGCACCTATGAAGCAGTAAGGGATGCCTTTTTGCAGAGATTCAGACTAAAGAAGAATCCAGCCGAAATTTTTGACTACCTGCAAAACAATAGACAGAAGATAAATCAAATTGTACAGGAGTACGCCACTCTATTCAGAACTCATTTGAGGCAGTTACCACCAGCACATGCCAACCTACCGGATGACGTTATTACTCAGTGGTTTATCAATGGATTGACCCCGCAACTTAAGCAGATTATGATCATACGCTGTGTAGGAGCTATGACGCTAGATGCAGTAATTGCAATGGCTCTGCAGCTGGAAAACAAGGTTGGAGGATTTATAGAAGATCTGGAGTTGCTAAAAGCAAATAGAAATACCACCGAAGACCCGACCAGACAGATGTACTGCACTACCTGCAAGAACTCAGGCCATACTAGTGCCACTTGTGCACCTAATTAGTTGATTTGTGCTATCTGCAACACTACCGGACACACCACCAAAAACTGCGCATATAACGCCAAAGTGCAGGGAACAGCGACTGTCAATGCAATTATACAGGAACCAGGGCAGCCTGCTAATCACTATGTTCCTCCGCAAATGAGAAACAACCAGCAACAAGGATATCGAAATTACAGAGGATAGAGAAATAACAACTATAATGCAAATCGCTGGCAGACCGGACCGCCACCGGAAAATCCCAATTTACCACAACTGCGCTGTCATTTCTGTGGTGAATTTGGTCACATTAGAAGATTTTGTAAAGATGCAGCTGAGTATGATTAGAGGAAGAAAGAACGTCAAAACCCAATGGCTAATATGGTACAAATCACACCAGTAGAAACACACGCTGCAGTAGTTCAGACCAGATCTGGAAGGCCGTTACAACCAGTAGCCAAAATATTTGAACCAGGCATCAGAGAACAACAAAGGATGTATGATAAAGCTAGTCAATGGACCACCGTAGAACCTCCAGTCTCTCCAGATCCTATTCCGGTAACCCAGACTCCGTTAACCAAAGAAGGAACACAACAACAGGATTCCAATTCAGCAGTAGGCACATCATCAGCAGCAGGCACATCATCTTCAGAATCTGTGGAAACAATCCAATCACAAAAGGCCTCCTTGCATTCTTGCATTCTTGCGACAGCAACCGTGCAATCGGAACCTGATTCTACGGTCGATCATTCAGTTCCTTTGATTACGGTATGGGTAAGAATCATAAAATCACACAGGTACTAATTGATGGAGGATCTGGTGTCAACATTGCTACTGCTGCACTGTGTAAAAAGTTAGGGTGGACCGAAATCGAACCAGTTCAGTTTTTTGTCAAAATGGTCGACCAATCAAGAGTCCATCCCATAGGACTTGTACGAAATGTACCAATCACTTTACAAGGTACAACATTTAAAATGACCTTTGTCATACTAGATTTACCAGATTCCACTCTTGATTACAACCTCCTTTTCGGTCGACCTTGGCTGAAGCATGCTAAGGTGATACAGGATTGGTCTGCACAAGAGCTCACTTTCAAGGATAAAAATCATAAATACGTTGTAAAATTAGATGCTATACAACCTTGCGGGTTACATGCTAGACCGTATTTGGCGGAACCAGTTCATATGCTAGATGGTTTGTCAGATGATGAAGAAGAAGAGTTTCTGAAAAATAACATTGACTTGATTTCCCTAGGAATTGTTGATCTACAATCTGTTGTAGATAATTGGAATCCTTCAATTTGTACGGTGATGAGTGTAACAGAACAAGATACGAAAGAAGAAACAGCCACCATAGATGATGCTGATTTACAACAACTATTTAAGCCAGCAGAGAATACAGAGAAGCCTTGATAATTTTATGTTCCAGAAGATCAACTGACCACTTATAATTTAGGAGATGACGCAAATCCAAGACCTGTGAAAATAAAGCAGAACTTACTAGAATTATTTCAAGCAGATCTAATCCAACTACTTCGCGAATTTTCTGATGTATTTGCATGGGATTACAAAGATATGAAGGGTTTGGACCCGCGCATCTATCAACACAGGGTCATGCTAAAGCCGGAAGCAAAACCACTTAAGCAACCCAGCTACCAGATGAACCCGAACTATGCATCACAGGTAAAGGCAGAACTTGATAGGCTACTCAAAGTCGGATTTATTGTACCCGTAGAGCATGCTGAATGGATCTCTCCAATTGTTATTGTCCCTAAAAAGAATAAGAAGTTACGAATATGTGTAGATTACCGAAAACTGAACGCAGCGAAAGTGCTTGATCCATTTCCACTCCCTTTTCTTGACACAATGCTTGATAGAGTAGCAGGACATGAAATGTATTCATTCTTAGATGGGTACAGTGGGTATAATCAAGTTAGAATGGCTAAACAAGATATACCAAAGACCGCCTTCATTACCAACTGGGGTGTTTTTGCCTGTACTGTTATGTGGTTTGATTAAGAAATGCCCCAAGTACATTCCAAAGGTGCATGCAGGAAATATTTTCTCCTTACCTTACTTCTTTTATGCAAGTATATCTTGACGATTTTTCAATTTTCGGTAAGATGATAGCGATACGGTGCTGCTTTGAAAAATGTTGAGAATACAGACTTTGTTTGAACCCAAACAAATCTGTGTTTGCGGTTTCATGTGGCAAGTTACTCGGTCATATTGTATCTGCACAGGGCATATAGGTGGATCCAGATAAAATTTCAGCTGTGTTAGAAGCTCCAGTGCCCACTACACCGAAGGAAGTAATGCGCTTCATGGGCCAAGTAAGATGGCATGGACGACACCTACGATGGCTTGCTCACTTGGCAATACCTCTGAACAGATTAATCACCAAGACTCCTCGACAGTTTGAGTGGACTCAGGAATGTCAGATAGCATTTGATCGCTTAAAGTGTTTATTAACACAAGTTCCTATCTTACAGCCTCCTGACTGGGATCACCCATTTCATGTATTTGTTGATGCTTCAGATATAGCAATAGGGAGCTTTTTAATGCAACAAACTGATAAGTGGTTCAGACCAGTGTACTATGCAAGTCGAAGATTAGCCCCTGCTGAAAAGAATTATTCTGTAACAGAAAGAGAATGTCTAGGTCTAGTATATTCTGTCAAGAAATTCGGACATTATTTGTTGGGCTGTTTTTTCATGTAGATCATGCTGCACTTGTCTATCTAGTTTGGCAACATCATCTAGGTGGTCGATTAGCACGATGGGTTCTGCTTTTACAGGAGTTTGACTACGAAGTCATTCATCGGCCAGGTAGTTCACATGCCTTAGCAGATTTCCTCTCCCGCTTAGACTCCAGTGAAGCTCCGGTAGGCATAGATGACACAACTCCAGCGATTTATGTCTCTGAACCCACGAATGATGAAACTACAGACCCACCTATGCCATCTACATATTATGATCAGATCTTAACCTTCCTCACTGATGGATGCATTCCATCTCAGACTTCTACGGCAATACGCAGGAAAATTGCAGTTTTCAGTCGCCGATTTCGGTTGATTGCTGGAGAATTATACTATGTGGATCCATACTGTAATTTTACTTTCGATGTATTCCACCACATGAAGTTAACTCAGTTATTACTTTGGCTCACTCAATTCCTTCCGGTGGCCATTTTGCTGCAGATTTAACACACCGGAAAATTCTGCAAAGTGGTCTCTGGTGGCCTACTATGTACAGAGATGTATCACAGTTTGTCAAACAATGTGATACTTGTCAAAGATCTGGACAACCCTTGCAACGTCATCTTTTCCCTCTATAACCTGTCTTGCCATTAGAACCTTTTCAGAAGTGGGGTCTAGATTTCATTGGACCTATTACACCACCAGCAATCCTCAGTAACAACCGTTATATTTTAACATGTACTGATTATGCTACCAGATGGGCAGAAGCCTAGGCTTTACGATCTACTACAGCTGTTGCGGTAGTAAAGTGTCTGCTAACCGATGTCTTTCCACGTTTTGGTTTACCACTAGAACTCGTTACAGATCAAGGCACTCATTTTGTCAACAATCTAATGAAAGTACTCACACATTCATTTCAGGTCACACATAAATTTAGTTCACCATATTATCCTCGTGCAAATGGTTTGGCTGAAAGTACAAACAAATCTTTGTTGAATATGCTTCGGAAACTCATTTTAGAAGCACCGGAAAGATGGGATCAACTGCTACCTGTAGTATTATGGGCATACCAGACTACATACAAGGTAACAACAGGATTAACACCTTTCAAACTAGCTTATGGATTAGAAGCAATAGCACCAATGGAGATAGTTATACCAAGTTTACGAGTAGCAATCACTCAGAAACTGCTACCGGAACACTCACTGTCATTTCGGTTGGATACACTCAGAGAGTTAGACGAGCAGCAATGGCACAGTTTTTTGACTATGCAGGAAGTACAGCTAAGACAAGCTCGAACACATGATCGATATCTAAAGAGTCCAATTTTTTCGGTGGGACAACTTGTACTCTTTTACAATGCCAAGTCGAATCAGTCCGCTGGCAAATTCAAATTACGATGGTTCGGTCCCTACCGGATTTCTGCACAAGTAGGCCCAGCAACTTTTTGGTTGACTACGTTGATCAGAAACCCTCTTCCGAAAGTCATTAATGGTTCGAAGTTGCGGCCGTATCAACACACGTCTAACCCGCACTGAAACGTTTTGCGGTTAGCCGCGTCTTTTGGCGTTCACTTTTCTTTTCTTTTCTTTTCTTTTATTTTTGCGTGCTTAATAATATAAGTCTATAAATATCCGCGTTTTGAACCCTATTTATGAATAAAGCCGCCCTTCCCTTTCGAGCTCTTCATGCATGCATACCGAAGTTAAGAATTATCATCTCAATACCGCGTGATTATTACTGCTTTTGATTACTCTCCGCTACAGCACAACTACATAACCTTCTCCATTTCACCAAAAATCGCTATTGTGTTTGCGTGCTTTGTATGATCGTGAAATCCTTGTGTGCCTGCGTTTTGAGCTTGCTATCTTTGTTGCGCCATGGAAGCCTTGGCTAACTACGCCGCTTTCCGTGATGGTCTCCCTACCGAGGTAGGAGAGTACCTGCGCATACGTGGGTTGGAAAACTTCGCTGAACTGCCTTGGCATTCAGTGGAGTCCCACCCATTCTTCGCCAACATCATCTCCGCCATCGCCAACACACCCGCCAATGAGAAAAGATGGGCTATCACTTCCTTACCCTCCCGAACCGTAATCACCTTCCAAACCTTCGCTGAGTCGTTTCGACTCCCTTCGCAAGGCCGAGAAAATGGCCCGAGCCTGCCAGTAGCCAGAATGGCCGAATTGTTTCCTAGATATTCCTCTAGCAAATATGCCATTCTCTACCGACCGGAACCAGAACGATCCGCCCTCCAATTTTTAGTAGCCATACTAAACCTCCAGAAACACACCTACGGAATATCCCGCCCATTCTACTCCGCCATAGAATTAGCTGCCCAAGAACCAGTGAACTTCGCTTCCTTCTTCTTCCACCGCATTCACCGAGAATGCGTAACCATTATGAAACAGGTAAACAAAGGAGGTATGCCAAGATTGAGACTGCCGCACATCATCTCATTCCTCTTTCCGGCGATACTCGCAGCACAACCACCACCAAGAGGACCTGTTCTGCGACATGAAGAATCAGTGCAGCTGTGGGACGATGAGGAAGAAGATGAAGAGGAACTAAATCAGCTCTTCTGCAGAAAGAGAATCAGAATAAGTTCATCTGAGAGTGAAGCACAAGGCTCTACCGAAGGAAACAAGGATGATGACACACAAGAAGAAAAACACAACGAGGAAACGTTCCACGACACCACAACGTCAATGCAGAATGAGTCTTCTACGCAATCTTCCCAGGAGCAACAACAGGAAAAGCAGACGGAAGCTAACACATCCTCTACCGAAGAAAAATCACAGCAGCATTCTCAAGGAAAACAACAAGCAGATAAAGAACAAGTGGCTAAAGAAGCGCTCGAAAGGCTTCTTAAGGTAGTTGAGTCTACAACCGAAGACACTACGCAGCAGAACAACGATCAGGTAACCCAAACTCACACCGTTATTCCCACTCCCCCACCGGAACCACCCATCGAACCCATTATCCCCATCCAACCCATTCACCCTGCCGAACCCACTGATTCGTCATCATCTTCCCTCAACTACTCTCCACCAAACTCCCAACAATTGCTCACCGCCTTTGCATCCCAACCACGACCCTAGCTACCCCTCCCTTCCATTCCAATACTTTCCGAACTGGCCAATATGGGTCAAGTCCTCATCAACCTATCGCAGCAACTGCCCATCCAAATGAAAGCATCCACAGACAGTATCCGGAACGAACTGCAACATAAAGTGGATATTCTAGAAGCTGACATCAGCCCCCTTCAAGAAGAAGTGCTAATTGTCAAAGCCGAAAACCAATCCCTGCAAGAGCAGTTGAAGGAATTACAGGCAAAACTTACCGAACAAGAGATGATTATCAATCAAAGAGATGCGGCTGTGGCAGAACTTACAAAGAAAGAAGAATTATTGCAGACTGCGAATGAAGAAATCAACAAAATGAAGCAAGATATACAGGACAAGGAAGATGCAAGGATTGCCTTAGGAAACCTACTGAAAGAGACCAGAACACAACTCATTGAACTAGTGCAACAGAGTCAAGAACAGCAGATGCAGCATAAAAGAACAGAAGAAGAATTGCAGAGAACAAATGAGAACTTAACAAACGTTAATAATATGCTTAAACATTATTTAACCAAGGAAGCGCAGACACAGAAACTGATTGCAAATCTCAGACACGAAAAAGAGTCATATACAAGAACAATGAATTTTCAAGTTCAGGAGATCGAGCGACGCGAAAACCAACTGGCCAACCAAAAAGAACGAGTACAGAAGATGGAGCAGCAACTAGACGATATGAAGATTTCCAGAGACGCAGCACTGGCCAACGACTTTTACCTGCAAGAGGCTTTTTTGCAGAATCAAGCCGAAATTTTTGCTAACCGAAGCCATAGCCATGAGTTCTGTTAGAGTAGATGCGCAGTTACTAGAACCAGATACATTAAAACAGTTATTAGAAACACTTAAGAAAAAGATCACCTGTACATTTAGATTAGCCCGAAACATGTACTTAGAAGGAATAGTCGATCAACAATAGTTTTGCAACATGCGGGTTCGAGTCCACCGTGCATGCCAGTGTTAGTCGGCCGCCGGATTGGGACAGGTATAACGGAAATCTTTGTAAAACACGTGCGAAAGGTTGTTATGCGCATATTTGTAATTTCTATATAAAGCAATGAAAAGGAATGTGCAAGAGGGCATTTTCAGGCCATGTATGGGTATCACCAGACTGTTCGTCTAGGTGAATGTCTAAGTGTTGATATAGTGTGTCTTGTTTAAGCTCTACGTACTCTGGTGTACTGTGTATCTGTGTTTTTCTCTATTGATCTCGATTGCGTTGTGAGTTTAAGTCCATTCAGTAAGTCGTTGGATCGTTGTCTGAAAGAGGCCGTTGTGGATCTTTGTGACGATTTATTCTGGTAAGACGTACGACATGGCGCTCCTCTTCTTGTTTGAACTGCTAAGTATTGATGAGTCTGTGTGACTGTGGTAATCCTTCCCTAAGAACGTTGTGCAGAAGTCGTGTTGTTATCGACCTGTAATTGTACGGTGAGAATTACCTATAGCTAAGGGTAATTCCAGTGTATGTTAGTCGTCAGTACTGTAGGGTTGGAACTGTAGGGACCTTCTATGATCCGGTTTGCTTGATTGTGAGCGCTGTTTAGTGAAGGTTGCGCTACTGCTAAATGGTACAGTAGCGTGTTGTTCTGAATTAACTCGGTACCAAGATACTGACAAGTCTAGTACAGTGTAGTCGGTACATGTGGTTGAGCTAAGACTGTGATGGCATTGCCTAAGGCCAGTATATTCCGATAGAGCTCTTAGTATTTGTACCTGAAGTAGTTATTTTGGGAACTAAGTACAGGGCCTCTGTCTAACAAACCCCTACCACTCCCAAGGACCCACTTAGGTGCTTAGATGCATTTCTAAGAGTTAGAAGAAACTAACAACGTTTAACACTGGTGCAGTAGCTACGTTTAACAGACACATACACCTCCTCCTTGAGGTCTCCATTCAGGAACGCTGACTTGACATCCATGTGATAGACTGGCCAACGCTTATGTGCAGCCATAGCTAGTACTACTCGGATAGTAGTCATTCTTGCAGTCCGGGCAAATGATTCACAAAAGTCAATGCCTTCAACTTGTGAGTAGCCCTGTGCAACAAGTCTTGCTTTATACTTTTCTAGAGTACCATCAGCCTTGTACTTTAGCTTCCAAACCCACTTGGTGCCAATGACTTTACGCTTAGGGGGTCGATCCACTAGCTCCCAAGTTCCATTCTTCATGATATTGTTGTATTCTATTTGCATGGCAGCCCTCCAATTGGGATCATGGAGTGCATCTTGCACATTGGTTGGTTCCTTTGCTTCTTCTTGAATGAGATCAGCCATCAAGGCTGTGTTTACAATATGGGCGCTTGCCCATCTCTGTTCCTCTATTCTCTGTGATCGCCTCGGTCCATCTGCAACCTGTTCTAGTGACTGTGGGATGGGGTTTGCAGAATCATAGAGCTGCCTCACCCAACGTGGCAATGGCTTTTCCACTTGGGTGTCGGCAGGTTTGTGACTTTTAGACTCATCATCTCAAGATGATGCTTCCTTCTCTTGTGTAGAAGGGATAGCTCTTGGGCCAGGTTCATAGTGGATTGCCCCTTCGTCTGATGATAAAGTGGAAGCTCTCTTTTCCTCCTCCACTGCATGTGGCTGCTCCTCCTTAAACACCATATCACGATTAGCCATGATCTTCTTAGCCTCAGGGTCATAAAGCTTATAAGCCTTCTTATCTTCATTGTACCCTAGGAAGATACATTTGATGCTTTTTGGTTGAAGCTTGTTTCTCTCTCTATCTGGAACATGTGCATAACATTCACTTCCAAATACTTTGAAATGGGAGACAGAAGGCTTTTTACCAGTGTAGGCTTCTTGTGGAGTCTTTCCATCAAGTGCCTTGGTGTAGCTTCGATTCAAGATGTAGACAGCAGTGTTGACAGCCTCTGCCCAAAACTGATTAGGTAGACCCTTTCCTTTCAACATGCACCTTGCCATCTGCATGATGGTTCGATTCCGACGTTCTGCAACACCATTCTGTTGAGGACTATGTGCCACTGTGAGTTGATGCTTGACTCCCTTACTCTTGCAGAAATCTTCAAACTCTGTTGATGTGAACTCACCACCACCGTCTATCTTGAATTTCTTCATCTTCTTCCCTGTTTCAATTTCAACAAGCTGAAGCCATTCTTTAAACTTACCAAAAGCTTGAGCCTTATCGCGAAGGAAGTACACCCACATCATCCTGCTATAGTCGTCGACAAGTAACATGAAGTAGGAAGATCCGCCCAAGGCCTGTGTAGGCATTTTTCCGCACAAGTCAGCATGCACCAACTCTAGAGGATAGCTTGCCCTATTCTTGCTTTCTTGTGGAAACGCCTTCCTCTGTTGCTTGCCCATCATGCAAGCTTCACATGGTTCCTTCATTTCTGGAATTGATGGTAGGTGTGCAACCATACCTCTGCGATGCATCTCCTTCAGTACAGGGTATCCAATGTGGCCGAATCTCTCATGCCATAGCTTACTTGTGCCCACGTTTGTAGTGGCTGTAAGAGCACATAACTCATACAGGTTGTTCCTCCTTATGCCAGTCCTAACGATGTTGTTGTTATCGTCCATAATCTTAGCTCCTGTCTTACTGAAAGATACTTGGTGACCTTGATCAATTATAGAAGCTACTGAAAGTAGATTTCGTTTTGTTTGTGGAACATACAGCACCTTTGAAAGCTTTCTGATATCACCATTAGAGTTAATGAAAGAAACTGTACCTTCGCCCTCTGCAGGACATCTTGCATTGTTCCCTACCTTTACTATGATGGGTTCCTTTAGAGGCTGTAAGGAAGTGTAAAGGTCTTTTCTACTCGTCATGTGACGAGATGCACCACTGTCCAACACCCATGAGTCATCTGTTCCTGAATCTTCAGCCGTCTATCGTAACAAATAACTCAAGCTCTGTTTCTGCTATGTTGGCAGACTCCTTGCCCTTGCCACCTTTTGAAGAGCCACTCTTCTCTTCTGCCTTCTTGATGCGACAGTCTTGGATTCTGTGTCCCTTCTTCTTGCAATGGAAACACTCTCCCTTGAACTTCTTTTTGTCGTTCTCCTTTTTGTCTCCATCTTTTGAAGAGTCTGTTTTGCCTCCTTTGGTATTTGCTGTGAATGCAACATCTCCTTTGCTACCACCACTCCTTGCCTTGAGCCGCAACTCCTCCTCCATGAGTAAGGCACTGAATTCTTCAAAAGTTAGTGGTTGAGGTCTGATTTGAGTGTTAAGAGCAGTTACCAAATCATCAAACTTAGGTGGACACATTCGAAGATAACGTCGAGCTAGCTCCTCACTTGACTTTTGAACACCTGCTCCCGCCATTTGATCTCGTAGATTCGTTATGCGAGTGATAAACACCTCTACAGTCTCCCCATCAACAAACCGTTCTGCTGCAAGCTGATTCTCCAAGTTCTGAATCCGTGTCTGATTGCGAGTTTCATATTGATTTCTCAATATGTTCCATGCTTCACATGCCTTCGTAGTATGCTAAATGAGAGTCAGAACACTATCAGAAGTACTTGTAACAAGAGCACAGAGTGCATCTGCATTTCTACGTTTCCTAGCACATAGAAGATCAGCATCAGGAGGAATCATTCAACCAGGATTATTTGGATCAGGTCTTTCTTGGGGCTCATGATCAGTCCCAAGAACAATCTCCAAGAGCTCATACGAATCAAGAATAGAAGTGATTTTGAACTTCCACAGGGTGTAGTTCGTACCATCAAGTTTACCTTCTGTGAAGGCTGGTGGCCGTATTCGCAACGTTGGAATGACCGGCATCATCGCTGCTCCTGCTTGTGCACCACCAACTCCTGTTGATGAACCGCCTTGGCCCCCAGTCGTAGATGATGAGCACTGCTTGACATCTTCTCTCTTTTGTTGTTATGACCTCTACAACCTCTGCGTTTCTACTTCTGCACCACTCAGAGCCTCCTGAGCTCTGATACCATGTAAGAAATAAAACAGCACAGCGGAATAGACCTGTAGACAAAGTTGAGAGAAAAACGTAGACAAAGATAGACGTAGACTGAGAGATAGAGAACTCAAATTCTCAGATTGTCTAGCGTAATGCAGTTACAATGATGGTGTTGTCCACCCGTGCGCTCCCACTATGGAGCTTAGATGGCGATCTAGACAGACTCTAGATGAAGGGCTTACTAGTGCGCAATTCTATGTAAAGCTCAACTTGGGTCGTGCTTATATAGCTTTTACAAGGCGGTTCGGTATAGATAAACATAGTCGGGAGATACAAAATAGTCGGTAAAATATATGATCCGACAATATCTCCACGACCAGAAGTCCTACCGTCTCGGCCCTACGGGTCGGGGGGATAGGCCCCCCGGATCTCACAGAAGGGGGCAAGCCCCCCTCTGCACTCCCCCCATTAAGGTTCTATGGGGAAACCGTGCGACGCCACAGGGCCTTTATTTTCACCTTAAATGGCCACCCAATGGCCTGGAAGTTTATGCCCTACCTAACCTAACGGCTAGGCTCACAAAGATCATCTTCAACCATCAATGGTCACACATAGACCTCATCTAACTTGGAAGCTAGGGTTCCACAAATGTCCGGGCTCTCATAATGGCTTCTCCTCATAATGGGGGCCTTACAACTAAGAGCACCATGGATCATTTGTGGTCACATGAGGGTGGAGTATTGAGCATATCTAACAAGTAACTCCTCAAAAGACAAGGCATTTGGATTGTCTTTCATCATCAGCCAAAGAGAAGAAGCAAAACTCTGATATGAATCAAGAAGACCATTCAGAACGGTCTGCACAAGTGAGCTATCTAGTATAACCTCATCAACAGAAATCAATTATTCCTTCAAGTCTTTGATCTTTTTTAGAATATTGTCCATAGAATCACCTTCATTCATGTGCTCACTCTCCCATTGTTTTCGGAGGTAAGCAACACGAGCCTCATTCCTAGCTTGGTACAATGTGGTAAGTGTATCCCAAGCATCCTTAGGTATTCTGCAAGAGTGAATGTGAGGAATAATGGCACTTTGACAGACAAAGCTATCAATGCATGTGCTTGGGCATCTCTACCATCCCAACAAATTTGCTCTGTAGTAGGTGCAGTAGAAACCGTAGCACGAACATCCTACAAGAGAGGAGCATGAAAAACTCGATTCATGGTGTGCCAAAGATGCATTAGCAAGGCCATACTTACTTAACTCTATCTCTGACTTTTTTAGGAATTGTAAGACATCCCAAGAGACTTGGGAAACAATTTTTTTCATAAGAGACTTGGGAAACATTGTCTTCATATTTTTCTTCCAACACAAGGGCTAGGAAGAACCAATTGTGGATTGAGTTTACCACTCAAAGAAAGAAACTCAAGCAAGGCATCTCAGAGTATGTGACCAAAGTCAAGGATGTGGCTGACCAATTGGCAAGCATAGGAGAGGAGATTGAAGAGGAGAAAATTGTGAGACAAGTGATCAATGGCATTAAGGCAGATGACAAATGGGAAAGCTTCACAACTACCATGGACTTGTACATGGACATGCAGACTCCAGATCTTACCACACTCATGGGGCAACTCTTTATCCATGAAGCCAAGCTCAACAAGAATGGAGATTCATCAAGAAGTAATAGCTCTTCTGCCCTATACACAGATAAAGGCAAGTCTAAAGACAAAGGGAAAAGCAAGAGGATTGAGGATGAAGGAGCTACCTCTCACGCCAACTATGCAGGGAGAGGTAGAAACTCAAGAGGTAGGGGCAAAGGATGTAAGAAAGGTAGGGGGAGATCTTTCAACTCTTCCCCATGTAATATTCATGGTTTGTCAAATCACACTATAGATAAGTGTTACAAGGACTTCAAGAATCAGAGAGGTAGAGGTTTCCAAAGAGGTGGCTACACACAATCAAGAGGAAGATTCAACCATCATCAAGAAAAAATCAAATGATGCAAGAGTTCAAAATCAGTGATCTTGGATCACTAAAGTATTTTCTTGGACTTGAGTTAGTCTATACTAACTGTGGCATTTACATTACTCAAAGAAAGTATGTACATGATATGTTGAAGAAGTTTCACTTGCAGGATGCCAAGGTAGCAATTACTCCTATGGAGGTAAATAAAAAATTAAGTGCTCATGAAGGTGATGTGCTTGATAATATTGTAGGATACCAAAGCATAGTCGGAAGCTTAAATTATGCTACATTGACAAGAATTGATATTGCTTATGGAGTAAGTGTCTTAAGTCAATTTATGCGCAAACCTAGAGTACCTCATTTGGAAGTTGCCAAGAGAATTTTGAAGTACCTTAAGGGCACTCAAAATCAAGGTCTATATTTTCCTTATACTTCAAATTTGGACATCCAAATATACTCAAATGCAGATTGGACAAGTTGCAAAGATGACAGAAGGAGTACCTCAGGATCTATCTTTTGCAGGTAACAAGCCTTCCAAGAAGCAACCTAATGTTTCTCTATCTTCAATAGAGGCAGAATATACAGGATTGGCCAATGCTATTCAAGAGGCCATATGGATCAGATTACTATATGCAGACTTGGGATTACATGCTAACTCTCCAATGATTTTTGGAGATAACACAAGTTCTTTACATCTTGTAGCAAATCCTATTTATCATGCTAGGACCAAGCATATAGTGGTCCACTATCATTATGTGAGAGAGAAGCGATTGATCAAGGAAATTCAGTTGGCATATGTATCAACTAATATGCAATGTGTAGACTTATTGACCAAAGCACTTGATGGTACTAAACTTTGTAGGTCGAAAGCTATGATTGGAGTGCAGGACATACAAGAGGATTGATGAAGAAGATGAAGCCAAGATGTTTGGCTTGAGGGGGAGCTGTTGGTGCAAGTGCCAAGCCTACACACTTGGATAGGTATGAGAAGACCTTATGTGTAATTGATTGAAGACCCATGAGAACCATTGCTATGGATTCTTTATCTTTTACCATTTGTAAAAGTCAAATTGACTTGGAGGAATATTTGTAACTGCCACTAAACTCATGGAGTTAGTTAGAATGAAAAGTTATGACTTCATTTGGAGAGAATATCTCCTAGATTAGGGGATCACTTTTCTAGAGAGAGCCAAATTTGAGTTCAAATTCAAAATTGAAGTTAGCTTCTATAAAAACAAGTTGTAAAATCGCGTGGTGTACCACTCCAATTCTGAGCCTTTAGTTGATTACATTGTAGAGAGTGTGTGTGTTAGCAGCAGACAAGGGAGTCAACGAAGATCTGGCAAATAGGCCAGTAATTTTCCTCATGAAGAAGCAAGTACGAGCACTCACGCAGATCTAGCACTAAGGCAACCTTTAAATTTTCAAATCCTTTACACCCATTCAAAGTGATTTTCATCACTAAACACCATTGTAAATACCAATTCATCTTTTTGTAGCTCCATTTTGTGCAAGCCAAGGAGTCCTTGAGCTTGAGGAGCTTTAGAAGTATCTACCTGCCAATTTTTGTATTTTTTAGATCTCGTTTGAGCCCTCAAATAAGCCCTGGAACCTAATTTTTAACTAGGCCGGACACTAGGTCTGAACAGGGCCAAAGCTAGTCAAAAACTAAAAAAAGAGCTAGAGAGCTCATTTTTGGGGTTAGATTGTTTGTGAATTGAGCTTATGTAAGAGACTTTTTGACTAATGCAAAGAACTCCATTGTTCCTCTCCTTGTTCTTGCCGTGTGTGCGCGTGTGTGTGTATGTGTGTGCATGCTTGTGTGCTTCTCACTCACACACTTGTGCCTTCACTTGCTCATAGTCTTCATACTAGTCCTCACGTCTCCACGGATTGACAATTATGAGGTGAATCTTCTCACGTTGGTACTCACCATTGTGCTAGAGTGACACCAAATTTTGGCGCCGTTGCCGGGGATCGAGCTTTGAGGACGAGCGTGTGATGGTAAGACGTAGAGTTGATGCGTTGGAGTTGTAGGTATTTTCTTCACTCTCATCGATTTTCTTTTACTTTCTTCACCATCTTCATCACCATCATCAACATCACCATCTCCCACCTCCATCTCCATCATCGCGAAAATTTCTGTTTTTTGATCATATCACCTTCCCCACCTCATTTCCCTCATTTCACGTGTGAGAGAGAGCGAGAGAGCGATATTGTATGTGCGGATTTTGCATGTTTCTTGAGTTTCATTGCAGGTTCTTGCCGAATCACCATCCCCAGCTTCCTGGTACGAAAATCATCGAAACTGTCTCGCGGTCGCAGGCTTCTGTCGATCGCGACTGACAGAAATTTTTGGGTTTTTACAAAATTGAGTGCACCACTAGAACAAGCACAAAGAGCACATCCTAAAACACTAAAAACAGTAGAAAAATTCCGAGGTTTTCTGTCGATCGCGACCGACAGACCCTGTCAATCGCGACCGACAGACCCTGTCAATCGCGACTGACAGACCCTGTCAATCGCGACCGACAGACTCTGTCAATCGCGATCGACAGACCTCCACGATCAATTGACTGCCACGTAGGACCCTGTCAATCGCGATTGATACCGTCGATCGTGATCGACAGCCACGACCGACACCTCTGTCAATCGCGATTGACACCGTCGATCGCGATTGACTGAAATTCCACGATTGATTGACTTTTGCGCGTAGCCACGTGTCCATCGCGACTGATAGCCCCCGATTGACTGAAATCTCGGCGAAAAATCCGGAAAATGTGTCAATCGCGATTGATACCGTCGATCGCGATTGACAGCCCCGACGGACACCTCTGTCAATCGCGATTGACAGACCTGTCGATCGCGATTGACAGACCTGTCGATCGCGATTGACAGGCTTTTCGGCCAAAAATTAGGGTTTGATTTTGTTCAAAAATTGGGGATAATTTTGGGGCAAATAGTCAATCTATTAGCATTTTGGGAGGTTCCTACACTTGTGATTTGGAGAAAATCCTAGTATCTGTCAGCTAGATTGAATCTTGTTTTAACCCCCTAAACCCTGAACAGTCATAACTTCTTCATACGAGATCAATTTTTTGAGCTCTAGGGCTTGTTGGAAAGCTCGTGGCATATACTACATGCCCTCAACTGTTTTTTATAAAGATAATGCGTTGATTTTCAAATAGAGTATTTCGAAGTTGACCATACCCAGGGGGATCAAAGTCAGGGGTCTTTAGGATTGTTTTCTTAAAAATCACTATGCAAGTTTGTGTTTGTGCTACAGGAATGAAAATCATGGGTTCTGTCTTTAGAATTTAAATCTTTAAGCTAACTTTGGAACTCTTACAGATCTATTGAGAACATCGAAAGGCGTTCTAAGCAAGTGTAAGTGCAAGCTTGGGAACACACTTCCTGGGCACTCAAGGGCAACAAGCAGGAAACAAAAGGTTGGAAACTTTTAACCCCCTCTGTCAATTCATAGCTTAGGCTAAGAACGACTAGAGGTAGGAGTAAGTCAGGGCGACGATAGGCAAGTATCAAGTTGAAGACCACCTAAAAACTCAAGTTCAAGCTAAAAACCTAATCTCTGTACTGTCGATAACATAAAGGAAAGGAACCTAACGTGGAACGATCAACCTGAAAGTACGAAGAACATTCAAGTATTCCTGACGATGTAATATCAGACAAGACCTTAAACACGAGGAATAACTAAAAAGAACCAAGCAACTAATATAAAGTAACCAGCAACGAGGTTGTACTCTGGGCAAAGAATTGGGCTACTTAGATAGGCATATGAACCTTAGATCAGGACGACATCTAGCAAGGGAGAGACAAAGCCTTAGATCTTCAGAGGCTAGTGTCAACCACACTGCTAGGTCTTGGGCCCAGCAGTTGAGCCACCACTCGTACTACCCTAGCTCTGAGACCAGTGAGTCAGAGATGTCTCAAGGCATGGACAGACCTACGGGAAGTTCAGGAGTGCCTTACTTGTACAGGGTAGAAGGCCCTTACAAAACGCAGTTGGAATACCTTAGGACCAACCGATTAGGTGCTAGCATCTATGAGGACGGCCTAGGAAGATCTGTGGTCCAGATTAAAAATCCTGACCAATCCATAGGACTAGAGCACCCAGCTGTCAAGTTTGAAAACGGTGCATACCTAGACAAAGAAGGAACCATATACGTAGTCACCAGTCACCTAGATAGGACAGATGAATTTGGGAATGTAATCTCCGAAGCGGACTTAGGTGACTTGGAACAAGGGAACATGGGTGCGGAACCTAGAACCCCTCGAGGCAAATCTGTTCTCACTAGGATTATCACACCTGAGTGGGTCCCCCAAGACAACAAGAGCATAGAGTTGCTCCTCAATCGAGAAACTGACGAAGCCTTTTGGAGGTATAAATCTAATCAGCCAACTGATATAGGAACTATCATGATCTATGAGTTTAAGGATCCGGATAGCCCAGGTAGAGTGACCTACTTAGATCACACTTCGGAAAGGATCTTTGTGGTGACAGAAAATGATAGGCATGCTTACACTTGGAAGGGTGAATTCCTTTTTCCCCAACCAAGATCGAATGTATCCTATGGTCACCCTGGAGCTGGAACATCCCAAGCTCATGGAACTCAAAGAGACAGAAGTAGAGATAGACCAGAAGTAAGCTTTGCCAACCCAGTGGGCAGAGAAAGAACGAGGACGGAGACGAATAGAGTAGAACCTGAGATACTTAGAGCTCACAGGAACCAAAGAAACGTGGATGGATTCCCCCTGCCGAGACCTAGAGAGCACACAAGAACTTTGAGACCGACCCAGCTAGTTAAGTCCATGAAGAATTACTTTGATGGCACAGGAGATCCCTATGATCATGTGGCGGAGTTCAAGCAAGTCTTGAGAGCTGAACAAGTGGAGGATCTATTCACGCAGTACAATGCCTTCGGTCTAACCCTTAGGAACACAGCACTTACATGGTTTCAGCCATTGGATGAGCGACAATTCAGGTGTATAGACCAACTCCTAGAGGCTTTCATTGTAGAGTTCTCTAAGAGTGGCATAAGACACAATACCTCCTCATTGATTCACAGCTTCAAACAGACTCCCCAAGAGACTGTAAGATTGCCAGGAAGAAGATTTAGACAATATCTTGAAAGGTGCCCTGTTTCGGAGCTACCCACACCTGCCAAACAAGTAGCCTTATTCCTTGATGGATTGCTGAGTACGAAATTGAGATCCTATGTGTACTTGAAGGACCCTAGGACCATAGAAGAGTGTGTACGCATGTGTATTGACATTGAGGACAACCTAGGGGAGGAGTTAGAGCTTTCCAAGATATACAAAGACGCGGATAGTGCCTCTAACCTCTCTTCCACGCAATCCACATCAATTGAGGAATTGGCAGAGAAAGTAGCTCAGAAGTTAGGTGTCACTAACAAACAAATCCCAAGGTTTGCTCCTGGGAAAAGATGCTATACTTGTGGTGGCGACCACATGGCGAACGTCTGTCCCATTATGGCTCAACCCCAAGTTAATCCTAGTAGCCAGTACTGCACCATAGAACGGAAGTACACCAATCACACTGCGCAAGATTGCCCATACAACAAGCAGGCGGTTAGGCAACCCTACCCTCAGCCATACCCTCAACAGGGAAGATACCAGAACCAGTACCCTCCACAGCCATATGGCAGGCCACAACAACATTATCAACCACAATATCAAAACCAACAAAGGCCTCAGCCGGTGCTAGCACAACAACCCCCAGCCCCAGCTAATGTGATTCCGGTAAAGTATGCTGTTGCAGAAGAAAACCTGAATAGAGCTATAGTCCCTGTAACATCCTTGCTTTCTGAAAGTGACCCGAGTGACCATAGCTTTGATTCTACACATGTTGATAGTCCCCAGGCGTACTACATGCAGTCTCCAGAACATGGTGAGTCCTATTACAGCGAAGAGCCAAATGAACCTAGTTGGGAGTCAGATTATACAAACGTCATGTATGCAAACCCCAACCCTAGGCCTCAACCTAGGCAGGTAAGACCTCCATTCCCAAGAGGACCGTGCTACAGATGCCAAGGAAATCACCTCATTCGTGATTGCCCCTTACCTCCACCTACACAAAACCAGTCAGTGATGATCCAAGGCTTCTGCCAAGATTGTGGAAAAGAGCATCTCTTACGAGATTGCCCAAAGAACCCCAATAATATGCCAAAAATCACGCCTATCAATGTTATTGAATTAGTGGTAGATTCCAGCGGAAGTGTCACTTCCACTGCACCCGTACAGGTAGTCACGAGAGCTCAAGCAGTGCAGCAAAACCAAGGGGTAGGCAAGGAAAAGAGCCCAGACGCTAGCGATACTGAGAGCCAAAATAAAAAGAGAACAAGAGCTTGGAGAGATAGCCGTGAACGCATGAAAAGGCAATGGGCAAAGAAGATGAGTGAACTTGAGGAAAGTCTACGAGAAACCAAGGCTAAAATCATAGAGATCACATCTCAACCGCACTCTCACACATTCCCACCGCTACCATCCCCATCACCCTCCATCCCTCCACCCTCTAAGACACCCCACGTAACTCACCCACCACCCCAAGCAGGATCAGTATTAGCTGATCCCACTCCTGAAGACATAGACATGATGCTTAAAGCATATCAGGCCAGAATCCAAGAAGGGCCAAACGTCACGGATCATGACAAGTGCTATCCTAGAGCTGACCTAGAGATAGAAAGAACCAAGCTGTGTGCGAAAATGGTCGCATTGGCTCAGACTATGTTTGAAGCCAGTCGCCTTTTCAATTACTCAGGCTCAGCCAAGACGCAATTACACTTGGATGGACTCCTAGAGAAGTTAGAGGGAATAATTGCAAGATCTGCCAAGGAAGAAAAAAATCAAGAAAGAGATAAAGCAAGCAAAAACATGACCCATCCCCCATCGGAAGTTTATGTGGCCAATTCCACTGAACCAGACAACTTCCCCTCCTTAGAAAGAATAGAGGGGCTAATTGCACAACCAGAAAAGGAACCTGCCCCTCAAAGAAAGGAAAGGGCAAGAGAACGGATAAGCCAGCCTCTTAAGGAAGCCCATGTGCCTCCTCAAGAAGCTTATCTTTCCCCCCAAAAGGCAGATGAGCCTCCCTTGAAAGCTTACGTACCTCCACAGGTTGCCTACATTCCTTCTCAGGGAGCGTATGAGCCTGTTCGGAAAAGTAATAGAATAAGTAATCCTCCCCAGGAAGCTTGTGCTCCAGCCATCGATGAGAACGAGGAGAGAGCCAACGATAGAATAAGCCCTCCTTCCCAGGTTGCTTATGTGCCTAATTCTACGGAGCCAGACACTTCTTCTTCTATGAATCGGTTTGCACCAGACTTCCTACGAGAGATTCAAGAAGACAAATGGGATAACGAAAGTGAAGTCGCCCCTCCCTTTGAACTTGTGGATGATGCACACAACCAATTCCCACAAGACATCCCATCTATTTAGGGGGAACATGAGAGTACTCAGTCTCACGAGAGATTGGACTTTGAGTCTAATTCCATACAAGAGCTACCCCACTTCACAGGCCCATGGGAAGCAAAGTCCACCTGCATGAGGGCACCCATGGTCATGGTACGAAATGAGGACTCAGTCATACCTAGGAACACAGAGGTAGTGAAGAACACTAACGTGCAGTGCAATCTCAAGTTAGAAGAGCTACTCAAGGTTAGACCTGAATTATGGAAACATGTTGCCAAACAAGTACCAGAAATAGCCAAACCTCGTTCCCAAGTAGGATCCCATAGGACAGTGCCAGAAATTCCCTTGGATAAGATAGGAGATATGTGTGAAGGCGAAGAAGGGAACACCTATCTTCCCATCACCTACCAGGAGTACACCACCAAGGCAATTTTGGACTCAGGTGCAGGAGTTGCAATTGCCACCACTTCCCTATGGAAGCGTTGGGGAAAGCCGGCACTCAGGCCCACGAGGATGAAATTGCAAATGGCCGATGGTCACATAGAGAGACCCTTAGGATTGCTAGAAGGAATAACTCTCACCACTTGTGGTGTTGAGTTTGAGCATACATTTGCTATATGTGACTTCAGCAAAAATCATGCTTATGAGATGATTTTGGGAAGACCATTTATGCGACAGTTGCAAGTGGTACAGGACTAGGGAACCAACTCCTTGTATTTGCAACACTTAGGTGTTACGACCAAAGTCAATCTCAAAGATTACTCTCATAGAGATGTACCTCCTATCCAGTGGAATCCCATCCATAGAGCCAAAGACGATACGGAATCTGTGCATTCCATAGGGTCAGGATCCTCATGGATGCATGAAGACACTCACTTATGGATGTGCAAGGTAGCAGTAGAAGAAGAGAAGAGAGAGAAAGCCAGAGAGGTAGGTGCAAAAGAAACACATAGATCAGTTCAAGACCCAGCCTATGCACCTGTAGTTTTTCCTGATGAGGAATTTGAACCCCATGGCTGGGCAGAAATTTTGGCAACCATGGACGTAGCCATCAATGAAGAACAATGGACCCCTCACTGTGATGAGGATGGCTACGACATTTCAGTCTTCTCCATAGAGCCAATCATGGGAGAGGCAGTTCTAGAAGAATGCGAACCTAGCCCTGATGCATTTGAGGATGCAAGTGACTCCGATCTCGAGTCTATCATTATGGACCCACCATTTGCATCAGATTAAGAATACTTCCATGAAATAGAATTTCAACCCCAGAGGCATGGAGAGATTACAAATGATGTAAGATTAACAACACATGTGACCCCGAATGAAGAAGGGAAAAAACGAAAGAAAAGAGAAGTCTCACCACAAGAGGAAGAATCTTTGTTTGAGGTCCCAGGAAATTTTAAGAAGTATGAGATAGACGACAGGAGAGTTATGATAAGAATGCCTAAATGAGAGGCGCAATCAGGAGAGGCCTATGATAACAAAGAAACCACCAAGAAAATCGTAGTGGCCCTAGAAGAAGGAGAGGAGAGATGTACGTACATAGGTCATGACCTAACAGAGGAAGAAGAGCATGCGTTAATTGCCTTGCTAAGAGAATACAGAGATGTATTCGCTTGGAGTTACAAGGATTTGAAAGGTGTTGACCCTGACATATGCTCACACACCATCCCCATGACCTCAGATGCTAAACCCTCTAAACAAAAACCCTACACATATAACGATAATTACGTTGCTAAGATCAAAGAAGAGATAGATAGACTGGTTGAAGCTGGATTTATCTATGAAATTGAGCACACTGAATGGGTATCCCCCATCGTAGTGGTGCCCAAGAAGAATGGCAAGCTGCGTGTGTGTATTAACTTGAAAAAGGTCAATGCAGCTACAATTCGAGATAACTATCCGCTTCCCATCACAGAACATCTCTTAGAAAGAGTGGCAGGCAGGGAAGTGTACAGCTTCCTTGATGGATTTTCGGGCTACAATCAAGTAGCCATAGCTCCAGAGGATCAGCATAAGACAGCCTTTGCCACAGAATGGGGCATTTTTGCCTTTAGAGTAATGCCATTTGGGCTTACCAATGCACCAGCTACCTTCCAAAGGCTGATGTGCCATGTATTTAAGGAGTTCTTGAGGAAGAATTTGGAGGTCTATGTTGATGATCTTTGTGCTCATTCCAATATTAGACAAACCCATATTCCTGAACTCAGACAAATCTTTGACAAATGTAGAGAATATCAAGTCTGCCTAAACCCCGAAAAATGTGTTTTCATGGTCAGACAAGGCAAGATTTTAGGGCACATAGTGTCAAAGAATGGCATATCTACTGACGAAGAGAAAGTGAGAGCTATAGCAGAGCTACCTAGGCCAAAGAATGTCAAGGAAGTACAAGCTTTCATGGGGCATTGTGGCTATTACTGACGATTTATACACATGTATGCTGTCATTGCAAAGCCCATGTACGGACTTCTGACTAACTTTGAGTGGACGGATGAATGTGAGAATTCCTTCCAGGAGCTTAAACGACGATTATGTTCAGCACCAATCTTGACCACACCAGATTGGAATAAGCCATTCCATGTTCACGTGGATGCATCCAATTATGCCATTGGGTGTGTACTTGCTCAACCTACTGGTGAAGGTAATATGGATCTTCCAATTGCCTATGCCAGTAGACAATTGAATGCGGCTGAACGGAATTACACCACTACAGAGAGAGAAGGCTTAGGCATGGTATATGCAGTTAAGAAATTTAGACACTATTTGCTTGCAAATAAGTTTAAATTTTTTACGGATCATCAAGCATTGCTATACCTCGTAAACAAGCCTTGCAATACAGGAAGATTAGTGAGATGGTTTCTCTTGCTAATGGAATATGATTTTGAGGTTGTGGTAAGAAAAGGGAGGACCCATTTGAGAGCTGATCATCTTTCTAGGCTCACATCGGGAGAAGCCCCACAAGGAGTATTAGATGACCTTCCTGATGCTTACTTGTTTAATTTGGAAGTGGTGCCGCAGTGGGCTAAGCCATTGGTACCAGTATTGACATACGGGCCTAACCATCCAGTGGTAAACACACGAAATAGAGAGGTTGTAAAAGCCCAAAAGTACCACATCATGGCAGGAAGTATGTACAAGCACACAGATCAAGGGATCTTGGCTTGTTGCGTAGAAGAGGATGAGTACTCTAAATGGTTGCAATTAGCACATGTAGGTGCACTAGAGCAACACCATTCAAAGCAACGAACTTTACAGACGCTAAGGAGACTCGGAGTGCATTGGCCGACTATGGAAGCGGATGTCCAAAAGTTGTGCAAGGAATGCCCAATCTGTTGCACTAAACCACCTGTGGAACACGCTACTCTTTATCAAGTATCCATTGTGCCAGATTGGAGCGAACCTCTAGTATCCTTCCTGAGGACAAACACATTCCCTCCAGACATGACTCTGGCTAGGAAAAGGAGTTTAGAACAAGAAGCCCTGGATTACTCACTCATTGGTGATAATCTATACAAACGCGGTAAAGATGGTTACCTGAGACTGTGTGTCCATGAAAGTGAATATCTTAAGATCTTGGAAACTGCTCACCAAGGTGTAGCAGGAGGACACTTTGGACCGGATCGGGTGATCAAGGCAATATTATTTGCAGGCTTCTTGTGGCCTACCCTTCACATGGATGCACATACCTATGTGAAACGGTGCGATGTCTGTCAGAGGACTCAGTATCCTATACGCAAAGTTGAGATGCCACTGAAACCTATGATGGGTGGACGTGCATTTTCTAAGTGGGGAATAGACTTTGTAGGTCCTATTAATCCCCCAGCTAAAGGTTCTCATGCGGAATACATCATTGTTGCAACAGATTATCTCACCAAGTGGGTAGAGGTAAAAGCTACGACAAAGAATGACGCTCAAACAACTGCTAAATTCTTGTTTGAGAACGTATTCACAAGATATGGGCTACCTATAGAGCTTGTAAGTGATAGAGGCACTCATTTCTTGAACGAAGTGATTGAAAATCTACTCCAAGAATTCTTGGTAATACACAAGAAGTCTGCCCCCTATCACCCTCAAGCTAATGGACAAGCTGAGAGCACTAATAAGATCTTATGCAAGGTACTGACAAAATTAGTGAACACAAAACGCTCTGATTGGGACAAACAGCTACACCATGCTGTTTGGGCATACCGAGTGGCCTACAAAACGGTACTCCAAGCCACCCCCTTTCAAATGGTATTTGGCCAAAACACTGTGCTACCGTTGGACTTCTTAATACCTACGTTGAAAGTAGCACAAGAGCACAAATGGACAGGTCATGAGCTCTCCTCTAGGATCTTTGACCTTGAACGATTAGGAGAAACAAGACTGAGAGCCGCTACAGGAATATATGCAGCCAAGAAGAGACAGAAAGCATACTTCGATGCCCATGTGAAGGATAAAGGTTTGAAAGCAGGAGATCTAGTTTTAGTCTATACACTGAAACAACACGCAAGGAAGCTAGAAAAGAGAGGATACGGACCTATGATCATCAATAGGATCTCCACGAGTGGAGCAGTACAATTGGCCACATTAGAAGGTGATGTTCTCCCAAACTATATTAGCGGTTGCAGAGTCAAGTTGTATCAGGAACCCCTCACGGAGGAAATGCTCAGCCGACTCAACACTGCTAAGAAACGCAAAGAGGAAGAAAAGGGAGTTCGAGAAGAGGCTCAAGTAGAAGCTTTAGAACGCATCGGAAGGATGAAGTTACGAAAGCAAGGTAGAGATCAGCCTAGAGCGAATGACTATGCAGATCAAGGATATCCTATGGCCATGTGTGAAGTTGCAGGAACAAGCTCGCATAGGATAATTGATAGACGTCCTTTCATAACCCTAGATATAGGACAAGGAAAGAGTGCAAGGAACGTAAGAGCCTTGATTGACTCAGGCGCAGCCACTAGTGCTGTTAGAGTGTCTTACTGTCAAGAGTTACAGTTAACTGTCAATCCTGTGGAAGCATATCTCATAGGATTGGGAGGCGTGGAAACCCCTTGCATGGGCGAGGTGGAACTTCCCCTCTACATTCATGATGAGGAAATGACTGTTAAAGTACTGGTGTGTCAAGATGAGGATCTCACTGAACCTCTTGTCTTGGGTCAAGATTGGATCTATGACCAAGCAGTCAATTTAAACCTAAGAAGTGGACTTCTCCAAGTTTGGGTCAATCATAGTCGAGTTACAGTAGAATTAGACAATGGAGCACTCAAGGAACTAGGAAAGGCACAGACTCCTGGTCCTTCCAGGGGTACACATGAAGATGACCATGCTGTTCTTGTCCAAAACCATGTGTTGCAGAGGAATGATATTCGCAAAAAAGGAGTCAGGGATGCAACGGAACTCCCTTCCCTTCCAAAGGCCAGAAGGAGGCAGCAACCCAAGGTGGATCAAAGGCAGAAGAAGCAGAGTACTACCTATGTCCGAGATCAAAAGTACCTGCGCAGCAGAATGTCCCCGAAAGTAAACCATGTATGGGTGCGGAAAGGCGAACAACCGGTTGCACCACCGCCAACTACACGGGCTAAGTCTCTTATTAATAACCAACAACACGACATTAATAAGAAGTCTTGCAGAAATTCTCCTGCTAACGTAAAATCTATTTGGGTGCCCAAGAAGTCGATGAAGGCTAGCCCACAATCAAGACAAATTTGGGTGCCTAAGGCTTGCTTGCGGGCGCAAGTAGCTACGCCGAGGCCACGACCTATACAGCATAACCCATCTACTCGTACAGCCAGTATTCACTCGTTCTCAACACTCAGGAACACACCAAGGCCCATGAGCATGCATATAATCAATTGTAAATGGGTCCCTAAAAGGCCTCATTGTCAAACCCAGATACCGATAAAGCTCTCTAGAGTCTCTACGAAACCAAAAACAAAGCCCATCCACTGCAATTGGCAGCCTAAGACCTGTAATAAACCCCCCGACCCCAATTTGTAAATTCATCCCCACTTACTAACTTCATTAGTCTCCTAGGACTACCCAATCATTAACTACACACACGTGCACCGAACACTTACTAACCCATTATTCGCTCCCGACCCTCATGTTAATGTTGTGATGGGAACAACAACGGTCCTCCCCTGTCCTGTACAATATTAACACATGGTTGTATATTCTCACAGAGACAGATAGCAAGAGGTAAAATGGCAGATACGGTTGGAACTAGCTCCCAGGCCGGCACCAGCCCCCAAGTGGTGGACATTGAAAGCCTTCCAGTCGAGGAGGAATTAACGGAAAGACCAGTGGCATTACGAGCATTGCATGCCATACCAATCCAGAATCCTCCACAGGGTCACACAATGCCGGTGGGCAAAACCTCACACTGGTTCAGTGACGTTGCTGGACCTCTGGGTGAAGGCACATATATGTGGGAGTCCGAGGTCGAATTCAATGGACGATGGGGCAGATACCATTTCTTTACCAGGGAGTTTGAAAAGCTACAGAACGATGAAGGACTGAAGTCGATATGGAAGAAGGCCGGACTTTATGATTACTTCAAGTTCCAACTACCAAAGCCAGATTTTCTAAGGTGCTCATACTTAATTAGTACCCTCACTCCCAGCAAAGACAAGAAAGGATACAGCTCCTTTGTGCTCCCATCACTCACAAGGGGCAACGAGATGAAACGTTTCCGCTTGACTATCAACTTGGTAAGAGAAGCACTAGATATGAAAGGTATGCATATTCCAACAGAGAAAGAGACTATGGTTCCAGATAATATGAAGAACATGAATCTGACAAAATTGAAGGACATGGTTGCGATGACGCCCACGATTGCCATTCATTTACGCATGGTCATGCAACATTTCGCATTCCCCGCGCAGGAAAGGTTCACGATGCCTCCCAAAAAGATCTGGTTTAGCCTCTACCTGGCAGATGCTTTGATTTAACAATCAATATGCCTCACTGGATTATCGACCAGATTCACATGGCTCATCAGAGATGGTATAAGAAGCAAAAGTCGGTGTTGTATGGTTGTTGTGCACTTACAAGAATTGTATACAGATGTCTCGCATATGATGTACCGGTGCAGAGGGCTCTGATCTGGTCCAGAGCACAGGAATTTCAACGCAGATTGTCAGCTGTAGGGCCTGCCTCAAAGAAGATGAGAGGCGCCGTCCAGATGCCTTGTGCACAAGCTCGCGGTGCAACCCTGACGCCTGAGACAACCCCAAGACTTCCCCGACGAGTGCAACCATTTACTATCAGGTTACCCAGGCACAGCACAGATGGCCCTAATCTTGTGTTTCCACCAGTACCGACTGATCTGGAATTCCCGCATGGATTCACTCTAGAGGATCTAACGGACGAAGAAGTTGCAAGAATCATAGATGCTGTAAATGCGGAAGTTGAAGAAGAGCAAGCCGGTGGACAGCAAACTGCCCCAGACCAAGCCCAGCCCAGCCAACCGGACGTAGTCAATGTGGACGATGAAGAAGAAGCTCATGAGGAGGCACAGGGTGGACAATCGGAAGCAGAAGAACAAGAGTATGATCAGGAAGCCCTACAAGTACTGGAAGGTGCCCCCGCCTATACTAGCGCATTAAAGAAGCTCTACGATACAATGAACCGAGTTCAAGAGCAACACAGGCTCTCATTAGCTGTAGGTAAAGCCCTCATGAACCAGATTCTGGAGGAGGAAGGTGTGGACGAGCAATACCGTGCCACCCTGGAAATGATATCAGATGCTTTGGGAGTACCGGAAACGGTGCATACCGCACTAGCGCAATCACGAAGGACAGAGAGAAGATATGGAAGACGCCCCCCACGAACGGGAAAACGAATGAATGTATTAGGGTCAGGACCACAAGGCACCCCCACAACCACTGGCACAGCACACACAATTCACGACACCGAGGAAGCCCACACATCGAGTGCACCCCCATCACCTCCCTTGCCACCTTCTCCCCCACATCCGCCCCACTCACCTCCCTCTACCACTGTAACCTCTACTGTCACCACTTCCGAACCCACTACACACACCGACGCACAAACCCTCAGTCAACCCACGTACTCTATCTCCACTGAACACATAAGTCTAACCACAACCACGGTAAACCCCACTATTCCCATCACACTTCCTGGGAGTTCACAATTACACACACCTCTATACACGTTCACAACTCTCACTGCAACCACAATCCCCATGTTCACAGTCACTCCCATCACTGCCTCCACTTTTGAATCCATGGAGGTATCACCCACATCTGCACCTCTCCCACCCCCCATTTACCCACAATCTCCCATTCCCCCACCTCCCCCCTCACCCTTCTCCAGTACTGCATCCACAATTCCCTTTCCCTTTCCCTTCCCCGCTGCATTCAACACCCTTTCTCCCACCATTCCTTTTAATAATGTATGTAATAATATGTATCAATGCATGTCCCAACTTCAGCAACACTACCAACACCTTGACAACCGACATACAAGGCTCTTCCGAAGCCACAAAGATCTCCAAGCACGATGTAGGGATCTTGAAGAGCAGAAGCAGCTACTACAACAGCAACATGTGACATTACAGGAGCAATACGCACAATTAGAAGCCAACCCATCCCAAGCAGATGATGAAGAACGACGACACATGGACGAGCTGCTACATTCTCAAATCACGGAAAACCTGAAACTTCGACGGAACTTGGGCCTCCTCCGCAATCATATGTCTACAGCGCTAGAGGAGAATAAAAGATTACAGAAACAGAACGAAGAAAATATGGAGGCGGCCATGGAGGGTTCCCCACAGGAAATTGACCCAGAGCGATTCAAGGCCATTCCCTCAGAGAATATGAAGGTGGTGTTAGAAACTCATGCAGATCTAATGGAGGCCCATGCCGCTTTAGAAAAAGAGAGAGATGAGTTACGAAGACAGTTGGCCACCCGACAGTAGAACTCAGCCAGAGCACAACCGCAGAAGATACAGCTGAAGAGGTCACTAAACTCCGGGCAGAACTCGAGGAATTACGCAGCAAGGTCATGCAATACGAGCGTCAGCCCTCCCCTCTGGTAGAGCCCAAGCCTGACGATCTGGTGCCAATTGAAGTAGAAGAAACATTCGAGGATCCCTATGTACCAATGCCAACACCCGGGGGTAAGCGAACGGAACAGGGCATGGACACAATTGAAATTGAGGCACCTGAATGGATGCAAAAATTAGAGAAAGTAGCCACGACGCATGTTGACAGGGTGGCAGTCCAAATCGCATTGATGTCAAAATTGGAGGAGGTTGTAATAAAATCCGATTATTTTAAGAATCTCTCACACCATAGGTGGATCGGCCCATCAGACGACCTGTATGTTCCTTTTTGCGTGATAATGGCGGATTATAATGCGGAGATCAAGCACCACACATCAAGGGAACCAACCTCTGCCACCCAATTTGCACCTGACGACATCCCAGAAAGTGCCAAGCAGGGACATATTCGCCAACCGACATGGAGAATTCGACTGCTCGAAACCTACCCGGAAATGGTAAGAACATGGAACAACATGCCATTGTACATCAAATATAACCCATGTTATTGCCCTGTATTTTGAAGGAGATCCTGGCCGGAGTACACACAAACAGTGCTGACGATTAAAGGATGTGAGAAGTGGCTTAATTATGTGTACTTCGCACCCCCTAAGGGTCCACCTACTATTGGATATATGATTTCGACGATTCGACATTGGGGGGTCCGTTTCAAGAATGTACCTAATGTCATGACTCAGATGTGCCTGAAGATTTTCGAACTTATGCTGGTCACCTTCAGGACCTTCAAGAATGTCAAGGAACCGCATCTCTCAGCACTAGGATTTAATGAAGGTAATCAGGACCTTGTATACGACATGAGCACAACCCCATCGATTAATGTTGTGTATGCATGGCACGCTCGCATCAAATATCTACCGGCCTGCTTCAAACAAACGTTTGAAGAGATGTTTGTCACGGGATTTTGGGAATATCACTCCGAGATATTCATTCCCAGACCATCCCATCTCTTGCAGTTGTTTGCAGTGGAACAAGCTCTACATTCCGAAAAGCTACGTATACCACATCCAGAGGTTCCCGGGCCGGTAGACTGGGATGCTCTTCTGACAGATTTGGCCAAAGGGTTGAGAATTGCTGAACATCACTTAGCACAGGATGTCGTCGAGTACTACATTCAGAAACCCCCACAACAAGGGTCTGTCAGGGACGACAGACGCGAGAGAGGGGGGGGTGTTAGAAGCAGACAAGGGAGTCAACGAAGATCTGGCAAATAGGCCAGTAATTTTCCTCATGAAGAAGCAAGTACGAGCACTCACACAGATCTAGCACTAAGGCAACCTTTAAATTTTCAAATCCTTTACACCCATTCAAAGTGATTTTCATCACTAAACACCATTGTAAATACCAATTCATCTTTTTGTAGCTCCATTTTGTGCAAGCCAATGAGTCCTTGAGCTTGAGGAGCTTTGGAAGTATCTACCTGCCAATTTTCGTATTTTTTAGATCTCGTTTGAGCCCTCAAATAAGCCCTGGAACCTAATTTTTAACTAGGCCGGACACTAGGTCTGAACAGGGCCAAAGCTAGTCAAAAACTATAAAAAGAGCTAGAGAGCTCATTTTTGGGGTTAGATTGTTTGTGAATTGAGCTTATGTAAGAGACTTTTTGACTAATGCAAAGAACTCCATTGTTCCTCTCCTTGTTCTTGCCGTGTGTGCACGTGTGTGTGTATGTGTGTGCATGCTTGTGTGCTTCTCACTCACACACTTGTGCCTTCACTTGCTCATAGTCTTCATACTAGTCCTCACGTCTCCACGGATTGACAATTATGAGGTGAATCTTCTCACGTTGGTACTCACCATTGTGCTAGAGTGACAGTGTGGCTCACTTCATAGCCTACACTTCTCACCATCATTGGGCATTGATTATCATGCCAATGATCATGTACAACATTGTCATATAATACAATAGATCATTGCTTACATCTGTTGATCTCTTTGTCATTGTCACTCAGAACAATGTTTTTGTATTGCTCATATCTCAATCATTACTCCATCATTTTCAATGTTCTATAGCTCAATGGAATCAAGTCTAAGTCTACTACATGCTGAAAAAATGTGAAGATATTCCATTTGGTGAATTGGGAGAAAAACGCATCGAAGTAGTCACTAGTCATTCTCTGTACAGGTCCTAAAAAAACTGGGATAATGCTACACTTGCAAAATTGATTGCTTTGTGTATAGTTAACCATTTTAAGTGATTCCACTTGGAATCATTAACTCTTTAAGATAATTCTATATCTCCAAAATGAATTTATCTAATTCCTATTGTACTGGAAGCACGGAGGTTAACAAGCAATAGGTGTGTGAACTAAAATAGAAAGTTTTGATGGATTGTGAATTGGGAAGTAGTCTGTCTTGAATTAATCATTACTTGCATCACTTCGAAAGTACATAGGAACTTATTTAGTGTCATTGGAAAGCTAAGAGGGCCTACAACTCAACTCTAAAGTGGAAGAGGGCTGGTACAAAGCATGGATTTGCAGTACCTACTCATTTCTTGGAGTGTCCATCCATCTTTCCCAACAAAATCCACCCTTATTATTCATTCACTACTTTGTACTTTGATCACTTTATCAAAGTATAAAGCCAGACAATGTTTTGAATCATTTGGGTAGGGATCCCACCACATAGATGAGACATGTTCTTCTAGTTTTAGAACATGAGGCTCGGTGGGTTGCCTATAGTATTTATATAGCCCTATTTTCAAGGAAAAAATATTTATCCAAGGGGTCAAGAATGTAATAAAGTAAATTCATGATGTAAGGGTCCAGCCGGTTCAGACAATTCTAAAATCAAACATTGTTTGGTCACCTATGTATATGACCAAAGATCTCGAGACTAGACTTATGTAGTAGATCATGTGATCTTGTAAACAAGTGATCCACTTAGCTAGTGGTTAAGTCTCAAGGGTGTGAAGGAGGTACATGGAGAGAATACTCTTTCCCAAAGAGATCTAGAGCCGTCTTGAAGCATCCAATTGAGTTAACTTTAGTCAATTGGGACACTTGGTGCACATCTAGTTACATGGCAGACACATGGATGGTTAGTATCCACTTTCCGAAGAAGGTAGTCCTTTGGAGAGGGCTATATATAAAGGCATATGGTTGGGAGGAGAGTCATCTCTCTAACACATGGTGGTGGTCGTAACCTTAAATCTCTTGCATGAAGCAGGCATAGAGATAAATATAAATGATCTTGTTAGCCTCATGGTTATCTCAGTATACTACTTGGCTTAATGCCATAGTTTGAATTTGACTACAGACAACCGGGAAACATCAATGTTCATTTTCCTCGAAAATGGGAGACAACATGCAGGCTTTCTAATAATCGAATACTGGGTGTGTCAACATATATATCATCACTACTAATGAGCAACATGAATAGGACAACTACCTCTTCACGATAGTTGTAAGTTCGAATCACACATTTGTATGTACAAATAGAATGCACTCTACAACACTTTTCTCCTACTTTACACTTACAAAAAAATGGTATGAACATCTTCACATACATGAAAAAGAATACATGAAAAGGATTCGAGCACAAGATCATCATTAAGCTAGGATAGAGCTTGAAGAAGATGATAAGTAATTAAGGTCACCTTGGAAGGTTTCCTAGGGCTGTGATACAAATGAAAACAAACTGCCTACTAGGACCACTACATGCTAGAGAGATGACTCTCCTCCCAACCTTATGCCTATAAATATATGATGGAGACCTCTTAATCTCCAAATGCTTGATCTATACTGATTTAAGAACACTTCTATATCAATCATAGACCAAACTTTACACAAATGTTACCATGATTTACAAAATCATTTACAAACACTTCTCTGTATGAAGTTTCTTCTTCTTCAATTAGTCTCCTTCAGAAATTAACTTCATTACCTACACATATCTTCAAATTTCTTCAATCTAATGATGCACATACCTCCATGCTACCTTTGCACAATTATAACATTCATTAGATCTTCAAAAGAATCATTAAACTCTGATTTGATCATTAAGATCAAAGATATGTAAGAAATTGTCTTTCTGAACAAGTGACTTTGACATAGTCAACTTCTCAATTTGATTTCTCACAGCACAAGTCCCATTTTGCTAAATGCTTTTAGCCATAGCTTCCATTCATAAAAAACTTTACATTGTGCACTGAGATCAAAGCAAAATTCTGACACAAAAAGTGCGTGAATCTGAGAGCTCTATCTATAGACTTTACATATACATGTTCCTATTGATCATACACACAACCTGAAAGGAATTAGACCTTGAAACTTTTAACGTAGCTTGATTAGCTTGTAAATTAGATGTGTACAAAATATTTCCTGATCCACTTGATCAGGCTGACTCACATTATTGACTCACATTTATTTCTTTACATTATTGACTTATGTACATATGATTCTCGGCTCATCCCAGATCTATTACATTCCCCCTTTTAATTCTAATGAACATCTATATCTATTATTCAAGAATCTTCATCTGTAATATACATATGTATACAAGCTTCATTTCTGAGATCTGTTCACTTCCTTCAATGACTTCTTTGACTTCATTTTGATTTCTGACTTGCTTCAACTTCTTCATAATCATCAATTGGGGATTGCTTCGTTCCAACAGCTCCCCCTCAATCACTAATTGTGATTATGCCATTCTTCTTTATTCCTGCCATCTCTTTGAACTTCTGTAATTTAGGTCCATCCAATCTCTTTGTCAACATATCAACAACTTCTTCTTTTGTTGGTGTATACAAGACTTCAATCTCTTTGTCAAGTACCTTTTCTCTCAAGAAATGATACTAAATCTCTATGTGTTTAGTCCTAACATGAAAAATAGGATTAGCTGCCAAATATAATGAGCTCATGTTGTCTCCAAAAATAATTGGAGTACTTTGATCAATTCCAAAACTCTTCAATAAGGTCTTCAACCCTATTACTTACTTTGGAGCCTCTACCATTCCTTTGTACTCAGCTTTTGTGGATGACAAAGCAACCGTATGTTGCTTCTTTGAGCACGAAGAAACTAATTTATCTCTAATATAACAGAGATAACCATGAGTAGACCTTCTATCATCTGAATTCCCTGCCCAATCTGCATCACTAAACACTTTGATTCTTGTGACAGAAAAAAAACCATAATACAAACCTTCACTCAGGGTTCCCTTGATATATCTAAGTACCCTTTGAGCTGCAATCCAATGAGTTTTCTTTAGACAGTGCATAAATTGTGATAAGACACCAACTGCATATGATAAGTCTGGTCTTGTCAAGGGAGATTAGATTAAACTACCTACCAAACTCTGATATTTCTTCATGTCATTAAACTCTTCTCCTCCATGTCCATCAACTTATGATTTACCTCCAATGGTGTGGTTGAAGGCTTGCAATCTTCCATGTTGAATTTGACATGAAGATTCTTCAAGTATCTCCCTTGTGTAACATAGACTCCATGTTGAGTATACACAATCTGCATTCCTAAGAAATAAGACAAGTTTCCCAAATCACTTATCTTAAACTCCTTTTCTATTTGCTTCTTAAGCTCCTTGATTCCTTGAGCATCTGTACCTCTTTCAATAATATCATCAACATAAATACACATATATATGAACCCATCTTCACTTTCCTTCTCTAGAAAGCTACTATTTGGTTTTGAAGCTTGATATCCAAATTCATTCAAGAACTTAACAAGCCTGTAATTCCATACCCTTGAGGCCTGCTTCAAACCATACAAAACTCTCTTGAGCTTACATACATAATTTGATCCAATTGAATCCATGAAACCCTTTGGTTGCTCCATGTACACCTCATCTGCAATATATCCATTCAGAAATGCATTCTTCACATCTAATTGTGACAAATTCCATCCTTTACAAGCAGCAATAGCAATTAGGGTTCTAATTGTAGACATCTTAGCAATTGGACTAAAGGTTTCATCATAATCTACCCCATAAGTTTGGGCATAACACTTAACCAAAAGTCTAGTTTTGTATCTAGACACCTCACCATTTGCAAACCTCTTTGTCTTATATACCCACTTACATCCAATTACCTTCTGGTTCTTTGGTCGTGGCACCAATTCCCATGTCTCATTCTCAATTAGAGCATCATACTCTTCTTGCATTTCCTTCTCCCAATTCTGTTTTCCTTTAGCTTCTCCATATGTGGTTGGATCTTCTTCTGTCTTCACAATATAAGCATAGTCTTTTGTTGTTAAGAAAGATGTATCATAGCTATACTTGATAGGTTCCTTTCTTTCTCTCAAAGATCTTCTGACTTATGCACTTCTTGAAGTCTCAGCCACATTTGATTCTGGATCAAATCTTGGCCTATTTTCATCATTTCCTGACATTTACTTTTACCATCATCATCATCATCATCATCATCATCAATATCTTCTTCATACACCTTTACTTTTGTCTTCCCTTTTCTTTGTCTTTCTTCAAAATCTGCATAATCTTTAATTGACCCTATATACCATGTGCTTTGCTCATCAAATGTAACATCTTTTGTAACAAGAAATTGTTTTGTAGATGGACTCCACAATTTATATCCCATCTGTCTATCATCATACCCAATCAACACATACTTCTCTGCTTTCGGCTCTAGCTTATGTCTTAGTTGGGAAGGAACATAAGCATATGCCAAACATCCAAATACCTTACAATGATCAAGAGTAGGTTTCTTACCCCACCATGCTTCATAAGGTGTTCTACCATCCAAAGCTTTGCAGGGTAACCTATTCATAGGGTATGTTGCAGTGTTGATAGCTCTGTCTGCAAGTAGTTGGGACAATTCTTCTCTTTCATCATTGATCTTGCAAACTCTACAAGAGTTCTATTTCTTCTTTCTGCAAATCCATTTTATTGAGGGGAGTACCTGCAAGTTACTTCTCTTTTTATACCTGCATTCCACAAATAATCATCAAATTCTTTAGAAAAATATTCTCCTCCTCCATCTGATCTCAACCTCTTGAGCTTTTGTCCTGTAATCCTTTCTGCATAAGCATGATAATGCTTGAATGTCTTGAACACTTTAGATTGTCCTTGATTACATAAAGTGTAATCCATCTTGTTGCATCACCAAAAAACAACACATAATATCTGGATCCATTTATGCTATAATCCCTTAAAGGACCCCACACATCTGTATGAACCAACTCAAGCATATTTGAATATTTGTATCCTGATTTATTGTATGAACATCTGTGAACTTTACCTAATTGACAAGCTTCACACTTGTATACCATATGTTGACCTTCAACATTTGGCAATCCAAGCACTACATCATTCTTTGACATTTGTTTTATAGCTCTCTCATTAAAATGACCTAGCCTTTTATGCCATAGGTCTAACTCAGACATCTTTTGACTTCCATAAGTAAACAATGCATGTCCCACATTAGCTTGGACCTTGAGAGTAAAAAGCCTTCCTTCTTTTTTACCTATAATGATGCTTCTATATCCCTGATTTGGATCTTGCACATAAACACCATCATTTGTGAATCTAACTTCATATCTTTTCTCCACAATTTGTCCTACACTTATCAAGTTTCTAGGAATAGTAGGAACATAAAGTACCTTACTTAAGAGTGTGCTTCCACTTTTTGTCTTCACTGATCCAATGCTTTCCACCTTATGCTTGGTGTTGTCTCGTGTTTGAACTATATGTCCATGCACCTTTGCTTACATATCAATCATCAATGATATGTTGCCACTCAGATGATTGCTACATCCTGAGTCAATATAGAATACCCTTTGATCTTCTCCTATTGCTTCATGTGTTGCATTCAAGATGAGAGTCAAGTCATCCTTCTGATCTCATGCATAATTGTAATAGGTGTTACTATATGATTGAGGTTGAAAGCTTCTTCCACCTCCTCTAGCATATGAAGTCCTACCACCTCTTCCTCTGAAGTTACCTCTTTGATTTCTACCTCCTCTACCTCTTTGATTGAAACTCTGATTATGACTTCCACCATTTTGATTGTTATACCAACAATCATTTGCAAAATGATTTGTTATGCCACAAATCCAACAAGCTCTAACATTATCTTTATTCTTACCTCCTCTTTCTTTACCTCTTGAGTTCATCTTCCCTCTTGTGAAGTTAACTTGGCTTAAAGATCATTCATCATCAGTTGACTACTTTCCTTTGGCATTCTTTCTCTTATGCTTGGAGTATAGCTTGCATTGCACTCCTATCATTATATCCCTTAATGTTGTGCTCAAAAGTTAGCATGTGTCCTAGCAGTTGATTAAGATTATGAGTAAAATGATCTAATGACAATTCTATGGACAATATGAAAGGCTTCCATTTCTCATCTCCTCTCAGAAATGTAAGTATTTGTCTTACCAACTTGTCCTCTTCAATATCTTCATCTAGTGCTCCCAAGCTATCTGCAATATCCTTCATTCTTGCCACATAATCATAAATTGATTGTGAGCTCTTCTTCTTGAAGGTTGTGAACTCGGCCCATATGAGGACTTCCTTGACTTGGTTGTATTTTGAAAATGCTCTTCCAAAGCATTCCACATATCTGCTGCATTTTCTAATCCTCTAATATGAGGTAGAAGATAATCATTTACAGCCATGTAAATGATACTCCTAGCTTGAGCATCCTTCTTCATCCAATTCTTCAAATCTGCAAGTTCTTCCCTAGTTGGAACACTAGGATCTTCAAACTCAGGCTTTTTTTCTTCTCTTGTAATGAATGTCATCAAATCTTTGCTCATGAGGTGTGCCTCCATCCTCATGGACCAAGCCCGATAGTTTTCCCTATTTAGCTTATCAATCTGCAAGCTTTCTCCCATCTTTGATCTTTGTCTTTTGCAAATGTTAAGATAAATGAATATGCTTTGTACCTTTAACGTAAAGCTTCAATCTTTCAGATCCTTTCGAGCTCAATCTTCACACTTCTTTAGGTTGTCTTCAAGACTTTGATCTTCTCCACCTTCAATTAGGAGAAACTTCAATGTCTGCAACAGTCGAGACTTCAAATGCTCTTTACTTCACTTAATATTGCACCTTTTGCTCTGATACCACTGATGGAGACCTCTTAATCTCCAAATGCTTGATCTATACTGATTTAAGAACGCTTCTATATCAATCATAGAACAAACTTTACACAAATGTTACCATGATTTACAAAATCATTTACAAACACTTCTCTATATGAAGTTTCTTCTTCTTCAATTAGTCTGCTTCAAAAATTAACTTCATTACCTGCACATATCTTCAAATTTCTTCAATCTAATGATGTACATACCTCCACGCTACCTTTGCGCAATTATAACATTCGATAGATCTTCAAAAGAACCATTAAACTCTGATTTGATCATTAAGATCAAAGATATGTCAGAAACTATCTTTCTGAACAAGCAACTTTGACATAGTCAACTTCTCAATTTGATTTCTCACAGCACAAGTCCTGTTTTGCTAAATGCTTTTAGGAATAGCTTCGTTACCTTCTATATGAGGTTTTGAATACTCATTCATAAAAAACTTTACACTGTGCACTGAGATCCAAGCACAACTCTAACACAAAAAAGTGCACAACTTTGAGAGCTCTATCTACAGACTTTACATATACATGTTCCTATTGATCATACACACAACCTGAAAGGAATTACACCTTGAAACTTTGGAAATAGCTTGATTATCTTCTAAATTATATGTGTACAAAAGATTTCTTGATCCACTTGATCAGGCTGAGAGAAATTAGAGAAAGACTCGATGCTAACTCAGGAAGATGATTCTCAACACATCTATCACATGAACTCTTTTCATCTATTTCTTTACATTATTGACTTATATACATATGATTCTAGACTCATCCCATGTCTACTAAATTCCTCCTTTTCATTCTAATGAACATCTATATCTATTGTTCAAGAATTTTCATCTGTAATATACATATGTATACAAGCTTCATTTTTGATATCTCTCCACTTCCTTCAATGACTTCTTTGACTCCATTTTGATTTCTGACTTGCTTCAAATTCTTCATAATCATCAATTGGGGATTTCTTTGTTCCAACAATATAGCTACTCAAATCAACATGGACCACAAACGTAACTAGAGTCCACAAGTGCATGTGCAATCTTTACCATTCCTTTAATATATTCCATTAGAATCTACCAGTGGTTGAAGTGAACTTGACCATTGTTTTAGTACCTTCCACTAGATTCCACTAGTGACAGGTGTACTCACCACTTGAGTTAAGTCTCTCTAACTCATGTTAACCTTAGTTAGAAGTCTCTTTGGGCAAAAATTTCTCGCCATGCTCTCCATGGGGGTTGAACTCAAGACCTCATTCTTCACAACCTTGAGGCTTAACCACTAGGATAAGTGGATCACTTGTTTGAAAGACCCAATGAACTTATCCTTAAGTCTAGTTTCAAGATCTTTGGCCATACACATAAGTGAACAAACGGTATCCGATTTTAGATATGTCTAAACAAGTCGGACCCTTAGATCATAGGCTTATTCATGATTTACCAAATGCAAAAAAATAACTATTAGGACCACCATGTGCTAGAGGGATGAATCTCCTCCCAACCTCATGCCTTTCTATATAGCTTCTCAAATCAATGAGGACCACAAATGTAATTAGAGTCCATAAGTGCATGTGCAATCTCCTCCACTCCTTTAATGTTTTCTACTAGAATCTACTAGTGGTTGGATGGATCTCGACCATTGCTTTGGTACCTTCCCCTAGATTCCATTAGTGGTAGGCGTCCTTGCCACTTGAGTTAATTCTAAAGAGCCTTCTAACTCAATGAGTTACCATGGAAGCTTTCCTAGTCAAGGCCTATTCAAAAAATTTGGGAATTATTCAAGTCCCATTTATATTACTTACTATGTTAACTTCTTAAGTTTGAGCCAGACCTCGATACCCCATTTACAATACAATAATCCTTAAAAATAACTTGTCAATTCAATATACTCCAATCAAGAGATAATAACATGTTCTAGTATGTGAATGAGTCAAAAAGTAAAACATTGGGACATAAAGAATTGTCTCAGAATCGTGTGTAATTCCCATTTTTTGTGAATTTGATACCAATGCAGCAAACTACCTATTAGGACCACCATGTGATAGAGAGATGACTCTCCTCCCAACCATATGCCTATATGTATATAGCTGCTCAAATCAACGAGGACCAAAAATGTATCTAGGACCTAAACTACCTATTAGGACCACCATCTGATAGAGAGATGACTCTCCTCCCAACCATATGCCTATATGTATATAGCTGCTCAAATCAATGAGGACCAAAAATAGCTGCTCAAATCCACCATTCCTTTAATATCTTCCACTAGATTCTACTAGTGGTTGAAGTGATCTCAACCACTACTTTAGTACCTTCCACTAAAGTCCACTAGTGATAGGTGTACTCACCACTTGACTTAAGTCTATCTAGGCTCAATTGAACTCATGTTAGCCCGAGCTAGAAGGCTCTTTGGGAAAAACTCTCGAACTTATTCTTAAGTCTAGTCTTGAGATCTTTGGCCAGACACACGAGTGACCAAACCATGTCCAATTTAGATCTCTCTGAACTAGCTAGACCCTTAGATCATAGACTTACTTTATTACATCATTTACCAAATGCAACAAACTAACTATTAGAACCACCATGTGCTAAATAAAAGACTCTCCTCTCAACCTTATGCTTGTATATATAGCTCCTTGAATCAAGGAGGACCACAAATGTAGCTAGAGTCCACAAGTGCATGTGAAATAGCCTCCACTCCTTTCATATCTTCCACTAGAGTCTACTAGTGGTTGGTGTGATCTTGACCACTACTTTAGTACCTTCCACTAGAGTCCACTAGTGCTAGGTCTAATCGCCACTTGAGTTATGTCTAAAGAGTCTTCTAACACAATGAGTCACCATGGGAGCTCTCCAAAGGCTTGGATACCAATGCAAAAAATTACCTATTAGGACCACCATGTGCTAGAGAGATGACTCTCCTACCAACCTTATGCTTGTATGTATAGTTGCTTGAATCAATGAGGACCACAAATGTAACTAGAGTCCACAAGTGCATGTGCTATCTCCACCATTCATTTAATATATTCCACTAGTGTCTACTAGTGATTGAAGTGATCTCGACAACTACTTTAGTACCTTCCACTAGAGTCCACTAGTGGTAGGTGTACTCACCACTAGAGTTAAGTCTATCTAGACTCAAGTTAACTAACATTAACTTGATTTAGAAGGCTATTTGGGAAAACTCTCTCCCCATGGTCTCCATGGGGGTTGAACCAAAACCTCGTTATTCACAACATTGAGACTTAACCACTAGGCTAAGTGGATCACTTGTTTAAGAGAGCACATGAACTTATGCTTAAGTCTATTATCAAGATCTTTGGCCATACACACGAGTCAGGCCCTTAGACCATACACTTACTTCATTGCACTCACCACTTGTATTGGTTTCTAATTATTCTAATAGGAGAGAAATGAACAAAGTCATTTTTGATATTTTTAGCCCTTTTCCTTTCTTGAGCATGAGTATTTTTTATGTTCACTTATTCCTATAAAACATGTCTTAGATTTTCATTGTCGTCATTTGAGGTGATGTGTTCATCATGAAAGCATTGCATTTTGGGAATTCCCTTGTGAATAAAGGTTCTTTCTTGTAAGTATATGAACTTTTTAGCTCCTTCATTAATTTCCAACACCATTGTCTATCTCCATTCAGATATGTTGGGGATTCTCAAGGTTTATTATAATTCTTCAGGACCTTGATGTTCATATGAGTTTTCATGACCTTAATGTTCATATGAGTTTTCTTGACCTTAATGTTCATATGAGTAAGAGCCTTGTGTATGTTTGGATGTACATCCTAGTATACATCACTAGAGTTAGGATTCAGGTCGAGAAAAGTGTCTACTTGATGAAAAAATACTTTGATAACTTGTTCATGTGTGTGTATATATGGATTGTCCTCTAGGAGTTAAAAACTCCTCATGTACCTCCTCTCTTATAGGTCTTGTGTCAGATAATTCCCTTTGTTCATTTATTTTCTTAGGATCATTGGTTGATACATATAGAGTGCCATCCCTCTCAACATATTACTCATTCATAAATTGAGTTATGGGAGACATGTTGAAGGGTGAGTCTATCTTGAATCTTGCCACAAACCTCTAAAGTCCATTTTGAGTATATACACCCCAAATCTATCTGTAAACTCATAATCGAGTATATTTCTATCATTGTCTTCATTTGAGCTTTCCTCTTGCATCATATTTCTAGTTCACTAGGTTTCCATGTTTTTGCCTAGATGAATTGCCTAGGTTTAACTCTTTTAGAGGATTATTGGTTGGGTCACAAAATATACTCCCCTCTTAATTTCACAAACAAAAAACCCTATTTTTATTTCTGTTACACTTTTTGGAGAGTGTTATAAGAAGCAAAGTGTCCAAAAGCTTTGAGATTTTCCTTCAAATGGGGTAAGAAATTCCTAAGTGTAAAAAAATTATGCTTTGACAAAAAATCATGATTTTTTGTCCTTTGTCTTGCTCAAAAAGTCATGATTTTTTTAGTTGACAAAAGGAAAAAAAAACCATGCTTTTCTTGGATCTCTTTTCCTTGGAAAAGATTGTGATTTTCCAATCTTTGGTTTATACCAAGGTTTTGACTTTTTGGAACTACAAAAAAATATTAAGCTAAGAAAATGGGATTTTTTTTTTATTCAAAAATTCTTGATCTTTTGACTGAAATTTTTTATAGAGTTTCATGCTTTTTTGCAAGATTTCAAATCAAAATAACTATTTTTTAAAATTTTGTTTTGATCCCAAAACATCACGATGTTCTAAGTTTTGGGCTCCAAAGAAAATCACTTTTTTTTTGCCAAAATATTGGGAGATTTTTTTTTTATATTTTGGTGATTCTATGATTAAAAAGTCATGAGTTATTGGTGTTTCTATTCAAAAAATTCACAATTCTTAGTTTTTTACCTATCAAAAATTCATGAATTGTTACAAGTTTTACTTGGGCTATCTCAATATTAAATAGATCACAATTTTTTGCTCATGAATTCCTCAAATATTCATGATTCTTTGGTCCTTAGTAGATTTGTCAAAACATCACAATGTTTTACTTTATTACTCACAAAATTGTGATTTTCCCCGTAGGTTTACTTAGTCAAAATTTTAGATTTTATTTTATTCAAAAATCAATGAAAAAATATGATTTTCTAGAATTCAAATAAAGAAAGAGTGATTTCCTAATTTTCTACTAAAAAACAATGTTTTAGCTTTATTTTTATCACAAAAGAAGCATCTTTCAAGCCTAACACTTTGATACCAAAATGCTATAATTTTATCCTTATTTGAGTGCTCATGCAATCAAAATAAAATGAATAAAATGATGTAATTTTTTTGCAATCTTCAAACCAATGCAAACTACAATTTTTTTGGTTTCAAAGTATTGAAAATGAATTTATGAGCTTGTTGATATATTTTTGTAGTGATGTGTGTGAACACACTTAGGACCACTAGGGCACTTGTTTTCCTCTTTAGAAGGTTTTTTTCCCCAAGCTTGTATATATGCATATAACCCTAACGTGTCACTTATGTTTTAACATTCACTTGGTAATACATTCATTGTTGTGTTCTGCTCCAAGATTCTTCTTCTTCCTTTTGTTGTTTGTGTGCTTACTCATACCTCAAAAACCAACAATATGTATCAGAGTAGGCAGTTTCTTCACTTAGGGCATAGCCTACACCCCTCTGGTCAGAGTCTCTAAATCACTCAAAAATTAGTGAGAGGATCTACAACACAAATTCCAGCAATCTTCCAATATTGAAAAAACATGAACATACCACACTTAATCATACAAATGATGAGTCAAAGATAGAGAGAGATTAGACAACATGTGTAAAGTGTTACGTAAGCCACTGCTTACTCACACTATCATATATACAAATGTCAATTTACAATGTGGGAGAGAAACTCTCAACCACTCTATGTGAACAGAAATAGATGGAAGAGTGTATGTGCAAAATTTACAAGAATATTCAGATGTAAGGACAGAAATCAGAATATGTATGAGATGTGTGACCTAATATGTTGTAGAAGAGTGTATATGAGTGACAGAAAGAGGAAAGATCAATTGGAAGCTGATATTCAACAAACCCTAATCTAATTTTATGCTATGGAAGACCCTAAATCAGATGTGTGTGTGAAAGATCACATACTTACGGAATTAGCATAGAATGCTAACATGTTGCTGCCAAAAATCCTCATACTCATGTGAACACACCTTCTCTAACACCTCATCTGAATGTGCATGTAGCATGCATGTACTGATTCTCCTTTAGATATACCGGATAGGACTCCTCCTCATATGGAAGCCACTTTCTCCATAAGCTCCAAGAAGTACCTGTGTGCATAAAGAGAATATGTACCTGAATAATCAACATAAGATGCAATCTTATGTTAAGCTCCATCCAATGTCTTTGAAGTACAACAAAATCTTTATGTACAAGACAATCTTCAAATACATTATGTAGATGGTTGATCCACACCACCAAGCTGCTGATAGGAAAGTCCTCTCCATAAGCAAGAGAGTGAGCACACTCTTCTCCAAGAAGAACTCCATAGCTGCCCCTCAACATGCTCCTAGAGTGCACCATGGCTACCCCATGTGTTCTAGAGCACCACCTCTACTGAGGGACCAAAAACTGGCGTTGGCTTTGTGTAGGATGATTTAGAAAGTGACCACTATTCTTTCTTTTATAGCCTTCCAAAGCTCTTGCAAAAAGATTACAGAATAAAGCTCATCTTCGTTGCTAAAAGCTAGATCGCTTTATTTTAAGTGAGTTTGCTTTATTTTTAAAGTTTCTTTTAGCTAACTTTAAAAATAACTTCTTGACCTGCTTTTTCACACTTTTGACTACCTTATGAATGATTTGACAACATTTTTATGATCTGCATGCCAAGAGATATCATATGAGGTCAAAACCCTAAATCAATAGAAAATTAGGCTTAGGGTTTTCTCCCAAATTTGATTTCTGATGACTGAATGTCATATACTATTGGAAAGCTCTCTTCAAGCTCTACAAGATAGGCTCATAAAAAATTTAGGGTTTTTGCCCTAAATGGATTTTGGATTGATGTGACATTGTTTTCCAACAATCCCCCTTGCAATGTCATATTGGTACAAACTAGACTGGATATGTAATTTGATTCATCTGCAAACTATCATAAACTTCAAACTTGTACTCCCGAATTGACCTTCAAACCTTTTCTTCAAAAGTCTTCTTCAAAACTGAATTTGACTTTCTTCAAACTTCAAAAAACTGAACTTGTAGAATATGAACCATAATACCTAAGAAAATATGAAAACTAGATATCCAATACTCTACACATCAAGCAATCACTGCTTGACAACATATGTAACATGAAGTGACTCTGAACTTGCTATCTCCTGTCTTCTTAAACCTGTAAACATACACTAGGATCCACATATTTGCATTTACCTTATGAAATGTTTCTCAATGTATTTCTGCTGTGTCATGTAAATACACTAACAGAATAAAAAATTGAATCCATCCTGGGACTTGTGATTGACAACTCACAACTTAGTGTATTATGAACACTAGCTCGTTCATCTCTAACTGAACTCAACTCAAGTCGACTCATGAGTCTCACCAAAATTTCATATCTATGATGTCATCTTCTCTTCATCCTTGTTCTATCTGTAAGTCTTTCATACCTCTTTCCTTTAGAGTCTGGTATAAACATAAATGTGCACACCTCATAAGTAACATACCTCTCTGAAATATCAAGCTTCTCTATAATAGAACTCTAGAACTTTCTCCTGAACAGGAACACCCTAACAGGAACTTTCTCCAGACATTCTCCTTCTTCCTTCTTCTTTCAAAGCTAGAACATAAAGAGAAACTGACAAAGGAAATATAGGAATACCTGATATAGGAATATCTGATATAGGAATACCTGTAGGTATGATTTTGCATTCTTTCACATATGGCTGAAAATAATTCTTCATGTTTCATCACCCCCCTGGATGATTTAACACTAGTATTCATAATTCTTCAAATTATATCAGGCTTTATGAAATCTGGAACGTCTTCCTTCTTTCAATAAATTTGATCTTCAATAATCAATACCTGTATCTGAAACAAAATTTTAGGATCCATAATCTTCTGCAACATAAAAAGTATCTTCTTCTTTTTCTCTGCAACACAAATCTGATAGAATCTTTGACTTACTTCTTCCAATGCTAAGAACTTTTCAAAAAAAGGATAGACAATTGACTCATAAATACTCAAGATCTTCAAGATCATTCACGATCTATCAAGATCTCTCTAACAAAATACCTGTGTCAATCTGCTTTCATCAAACCTTCATGACTGAATGTTTGATTTGCTATCTGAATGTCTCTAACTGTCCATGCTTCTTACATAAAGTTGTAAAACTTTTCTTCAACTAAATCCTTCTCAAGATTCTGCAAATTCTACTAAAACATAAGTGGACAAATTCTAACCTTGAGAACTCCAAAAGTTGCAAGTTGATACTTCATATCTTCATATTCTACCCAAGTGAAATGTGAAAATATCTGCTTAACTTTCTTTTGGCTAACTCCACTTCTCAATCAAGTGATAGGATCTGATGGAACACCTTTTTGAATACAAGTATGTATCCAAAAATCTAGAAAATCATAGAAAGTAGATTCTTCAACTGACTGGTTCATCAAAAAAATTGAATTTTCTTGAATTTTCTAAATTTTTTGAATCTTCTCAAAATATTGAAATTTGTGAATTTTTTGAAAACATTAAATTTTTAGAATATACTGAATTTCATAATTTTCTTGCAAATTCTAAAATTTTGAGTTTTTTGAAAATATTGAAATTCTGAATTTTTCTTGAAAATATTGAAATTTTGAGTTTTTCCTGAAAATACTGAAATTCTGAGTTTTTCTTGAAAACACTGAAATTCTGAGTATACTAAATTTTTTGAATTTTCATCTTGAAAAACTTTGAATTTTCTGAGTATATTGAATATACTGAATATGAGGTATCTTTTCCAAACCAAAAAACCTCACTTTAAGTCTTCAACCTCTGCTTACAAATGCTCTTTTAGCTCAAGAGTTAGATAAAGAAGAAAAAATACTTCTCTGTAACTTGTCATGTACGAAGTAGCTCTGTATTGACACTCCAGTAATTCTTTGAGGGAACATATCAGCTGCCTGCTCAAAATCTTCAACTTATACATAACTCATACACATATGAGTCAAAACATATAAGTTGTCTTAGGTATCTGTTGCTTTTCTTTCTCTCAATGTAATTCTTTGTCAAAACCTACTAAAACATGACCAAGTATAATGCAAAAAAAGAAACTGCTTCTTATTTAGACTATCTTCTTCACACGATGTTCTCGTAGACTTGTCTTTGGATGTAGAGGATAAAGTAGGAAAAGTATATGAAAAATATAAGAGAAAAGGAAGTCTTACTTTCCCTTTGGAATTGTTGGACTTTTTTCTTCTGCACCTTTCCTCCACTTGATGATGTCAACATCTTCAAACTTCTCTTCCATACATTTTGTTCTCTTCATCTTGAAGTAGCAAGTACTCTTTACTTCTTCAAATGATTTTTTCTCTTCCTCTAGTACTAAGAGAAAGAGACAAAACAAAAATGGTATACAAATGGAAGTGAATATAGAATCATGTTTTACCATCTCCTCATATCTTTGAATCAAAACTCTGCTTCAAATGTGACTGATATAATTGAATTCACCAACCTTTTGGATGAATACTGAATTACCTCTCTAGTTACCTCATACACAATGTGATAAAAAAACTTCCAATCAACTTACAACACAAGGTTGGTTGAAAACAAAACTCATCTCATCTCCAAATTTTTCTTCTTAGATGAGCTTTTTTGCCATGAAAGAGATCTATCAAAACTTTCAAGAACAACCTCTAGATTCTTGTTTTGATGTAGCTAATGCTTTTACTTTCAAAGAATGAAAGTGTATAAAAGCACTTCTTCAATCCTTCAATCTCTTCATAACTGATCTTCTAATATATGACCTGCAAATGATAATCTGACAGTAGGAACTAATACGTGTGATTTGATGTTGATCCGGTTCCTTCATCTTCTCCAAACCATTGTTTTTTCTTGAATTTGAAGTAGCCTTCTCTTCATCAAGTCTTGGTCTTCAAACAATACTTTTGTAAAGTATCTTTACTCTTCAAAAGTAACAGATCATCAACTTCATACTCCACACTAATAAATAAACATGTGTTTGAATTGTCTAATTCTCAAATCTCTACTTATCTATATTAAGTGTGTATGTGAAATGCCAAATGTTAGAAGATGCTCTTAAATCATATCTTGTAAACTTGGGAGTCTGGGAACTTGGGAATCTGAGATCCTGAATGCTCTAATACCAAATGTTGGAAATTATGTAGGTTCATAACTAATACCACACGCCCATAGTTCCACAGGTCTAGGATCTACAACACAGATTCCAGCAATCTTCCAATATTGAAAAAACATGAACATACCACACTTAATCATACAAATGATGAGAGAAAGATAGAGAGAGCTTAGACAACATGTGTAAAGTGTTATGTAAGCCATTGCTTACTCACACTATCATATATACAAATGTCAATTTACAATGTGGGAACAAAACTCTCAACCACTCTATGTGAACAGAAATAGATGGAAGAGTGTATGTGCAAAATTTACAAGAATATTAAGATGTAGGGACAGAAATCAGAATATGTATGAGATGTGTGACCTGATAGGTTGTAGAAGAGTGTATATGAGTGACAGAAAGAGGAAAGATCACTTGGAAACTGATATAACGAACCCTAATTTGATTTTAGGCTATGGAAGACCCTAAATCAGATGTGTGTGTGAAAGATCACATACTTATAGAATTAGCATAGAATGCTAACATGTTGCTGCCAAAAATCCTCATACTCATGTGAACACACCTTCTCTAACACCTCATCTGAATGTGCATGTATTGATTCTCCTTTAGATATGTCGAATATTACTCCTCCTGATATGGATGCCACTACCTCTATAAGGTCCAAGTAGTACCTGTGTGCATAAAGAGAATATGTACCTGAATAATTAACATAAGATGCAATTTTATGTTAAGCTCCATCCAATGTCTTTGAAGTACACCTAAATCTTCATGTAGAAGATAATTTTCAAATGCATTATGTAGATGGCTGATCCACACCACGAAGTTGATGATAGGAAAGTCCTCTCCATAAGCAAGAGTGTGAGCACACTCTTCTCCAAGAAGAACTCCATAGCTGCTCCTCAACATGCTCCTAGAGTGCACCATGGCTGCCCCATGTGTGCTAGAGCACCACCTCTACCGAGGGACTGAGAATTGGCATTGGCTTTGTGTAGGATGATTTAGAAAGTGACCACTAGTCTTTCTTTTATAGCCTTGCAAAGCTCTTTTGAGAAACTCACATAATAAAGCTAATTTTTATTGCTAAAAGCTGGATCACTTTATTTTAAGTGAGTTTGCTTTATTTTTAAAGTTGCTTTTAGCTAACTTTTAAAATAACTTCTTGACCTTCTTTTTCACACTTTTGACTACCTTATGAATGATCCGACAACATTTTTATGATCCTCATGTCGAGAGCTATCATATGAGGTCAAAACCCTAAATTAGTAGAAAATTAGGGTTAGGGTTTTTTCCCAAATCTGATTTCTGATGATTGAATGTCATATACTATTGGAAAGCTCTCTTCAAGCTCTCCAAGATAGGCTCATAAACAATTTACCCATTTTTGTGCCAAAAATGACTAAGTACCAAAATTAGGGTTATTGTCCGAAATGGATTTTGGATTGATGTGACATTGTTTTCCAACAATCCCCCCTGCAATGTCATATTGGTACAAACTAAACTAGATATGTAACTTCGTTCATCTGCAAACTATCATAAACTTCAAACTTGTACTCCCAAATTGACCTTCAAACCTTTTCTTCAAAAGTCTTCATCAAAACTAAATTTGAATTTCTTCAAACTTCAAAAAATTGAACTTGCTGAATATGAACCATAATACCTAAGAAAATATGCAAACTAGATATCCAGTAGTGTACACATCAAGCTATCACTGCTTGACAACATATGTAACATGAACTGACTCTAAACTTGCTATCTCTTGTCTTCTTAAACATGTAAACATACACTAGGATCCACATATTTGCATTTACCTTATGAAATGTTTCTCAATGTATTTTTGTTGTCTCATGTAAATACACTAACAAGATCAGAAATTGAATCCATCCTAGGACTTGTGATTGACAACTCACAACTTAGTGTATTATGAGCACTAGTTGGTTCATCTCTAATTGAACTCGACTCAACTCAACTCATGAGTCTCACCAAAATTTCATATATATGATGTCATCTTGTCTTCATCCTTGTTCTATCTATAAAGAGTCTGGTATAAACATAAATGTGCGCACCTCATAAGTAACATACCTCTCTGAAATATCAAGCTTCTCTGTAATAGAACTCTGGAACTTTCTCCTGAACAAGAACACCCTAACAGGAACTTTCTCCAGACATTCTCCTTCTTCCTTCTTCTTTCAAAGCTGGAACATAAAGAGAAACTGACAAAGGAAATATAGGAATACCTGTAGGTATGACTTTGCATTCTTTCACATATGGCTGAAAATAAGTCTTCATGTTTCATCACCCCCCCGGATGATTTAACACTAGTATTCATAATTCTTCAAATTATATCAAACTTTATGAAATCTGCAACGTCTTCCTTCTTTCAATAAATCTGATCTTCAATAATCAATACCTGTATCTGAAACAAAATTTTAGGATCCATAATCTTCTGCAACATAACAAGTATCTTCTTCTTTTTCTCTGCAACACAAATCGGATAGAATCTTTGACTTACTTCTTCCAATGCTAAGAACTTTTCAAACAAAGGATAGAGAATTGACTCATAAATACTCAAGATCTTCAAGATCATTCAAGATCTATCAAGATCTCTCTAACAAAATACTTGTGTCAACCTACTTTCATCAAACCTTCACGACTGAATGTTTGATTTTCTACGTGAATGTCTCTAAGTGTCCATGCTTCTTACATAAATTTATAAAACTTTTCTTCAACTAAATCCTTCTCAAGAATCTGCAAATTCTACTGAAACATAAGTGGACAAATTCTCACCTTGAGAACTCCAAAAGTTGCAAGTTGATACTTCATATCTTCATATTCTACCTGGGTGAAATGTGAAAATATCTCCTTGACTTTCTTTTGGCTAACTTGACTTCTTAATCAAGTGATAGGATCTGATGGAAAACCTTTTTGAATACAAGCATGTATCCAAAAATCTAGACAATCATAGAAAGTATATTCTTCAAGTGATTGGTTCATCAAAAAATCTGAATTTTCTTGAATTTTTTGTATCTTCAAAATATTAAATTTGTGAATTTTTTGAAAATACTGAATTTTCAAAATATATTGAAATTTCATAATTTTCTTGCAAATTCTAAAATTTTGAATTTTTTGAAACTACTGAAATTCTGAATTTTTCTTGAAAATATTGAAATTTTGAGTTTTTCCTGAAAATACTGAAATTTTGAGTTTTTCTCGAAAATACTGAAATTTTGAGTATACTGAATTTTTTGAATTTTCATCTTGAGAAACTCTGAATTTTTTGAGTATATTGAATATACTGAATATGAGGTATCTTTTCCAAACCAAAAAACCTCACTTCAAGTCTTCAACATCTGCTTACAAATACTCTTTTAGCTCAAGAGTTAGATAAAGAAGAAAAAATACTTCTCTGTAACTTGTCATATACCAAGTAGCTTTGTATTGACACTCCAAGAATTCTTTGAGTGAACATATCAGCTGCCTGCTCAAAATCTTGAACTTATACATAACTCATACACATGAGTCAAAACCTATAAGTTGTCTTAGATATCTGCTGCTTTTCTTTCTCTCAATGTAATTCTTTGCAAAACCTACTAAAACATGACCAAGTATAATGTAAAACAAGAAATTGCTTCTTCTTTAGACTATCTTCTTCACACAATGTGCTCATAGACTTGTCTTTGGATGTAGAGGATAAAGTAGGAAAAGTATATGGAAAATATAAGAGAAAAGGAAGTCTTACTTTCCCTTTGGAATTGTTGGACTTTCTTCTTCTGCATCTTTCTTCCACTTGATCATGCCAACATCTTCAAACTTCTCTTTCGTACCTTTTGTTCTCTTCATCTTGAAGTAGCAAGCACTCTTAACTTCTTCAAATGAATTTTTCTCTTCCTCTAGTACTAAGAGAAAGAGACAAAACAAACATGGTATACAAATGGAAGTGAATATAGAATCATGTTTTACCATCTCCTCATATCTTTGAATCAAAACTCTCCTTCAAATGTGATTGATATTACTGAATTCACCAACCTTTTGGCTGAATACTAAATTACCTCTCTAGTTATCTCTCTAGATACACAATGTGATAAAAAAACTTCCAATCAACTTACAACACAAGGTTGGCTGAAAACAAAACTCATCTCATGTCCAAATTTGTCTTCTTAGATGAGCTTTCTTGCCATGAAAGAGATCTATCAAAACTGTCAAGAACAACCTCTAGATACATGTTTTGATGTAGCTAATGCTTTTACTTTCAAAGAATGAAAGTGTATAAAAGCACTTCTTCAATCCTTCAAATCTCTTCATAATTGCTCTTCTAAGATATGACCTGCAAATGTTAGAATATGCTCTTAAATGTCAAATGTCAAATGTTAGAAGATGCTCTTAACTCATATGTTGTAAACCTGGGAGTCGGGGAACCTGGGAATCTCAGATCCTGAATGCTCTGATACCAAATGTTGGAAATTATGTAGGCCCATAACTAATACCATAGGTCCATAGGGCCATAGTTCCATAGTTCCATAGGTCCAAGATCTACAACACAGTTTCTAGCAATCTTCCAATATTACAAAGATAAAAAAGAAAACAAAAAAGCAAAAATATCTTTGCAAATATTGTAAGGGAAATGATCATGTCATAAAGAGTGGTCCAAAACTGGCTGCAAAAGAGGCAAAGAAGAAAGATTCTAAAGGGTTGTTGCAGAGGCCTCTACACCTAAAACAAATTTTGCTTATCTTGTTTAGAATCAAGAATGGGCATTTACTATTGTTTGCAGCTATGACCCATCTTCTCATGAGTAGTGTATGTTTATAGTAGACTCAGATGTTTGATGCTTTGATAGTGGGTCAAAACCTATTACCTCGCCACTTAGTTTCTTCATATCACTTGAGCCTATCACTACAAGGAATATTTCCACATGTGCTAACAACTCCTCTTATCTTGTAATGGGAGTTAGTAAGATCGTTCGAACTACTACTGATGGTGGTTCTTTCACATTCTCATATGCCTTGTATATACCAACAATCAAGAAAAATCTATTGTCAATTTTAACATTAGCCAAGATTGGCTTGATTATCAAATTTGTTGATGAAAAATGTACAATTCATGATCTCTCAACTCACAATTGTTGGATTTGAGGTCTATAAAACCATGCAAACAGAACAAGGAAGAAGAAGAGTCTTGGAGAACAACACACAATACTAAATGTATTACCACTAGAATGTACAAAGATAAGTGACCCGTTAGGGCAATACATGTATGTAGAACTTGGGGGAAAAAACCTCCTAAAGAAGGAAAAAAGTGCCTTGACGGTCCTAGTGTGTTCACACACATCATTACCTAAATATATCAACTAATTCCCTTGGGAGTGATGGGGTGAACAATGATCTGGCACTCATGTAAAAGGAAGTGTCAAGCTATGTGGAATCAATCCACAAAAGGAAGTAAGCCTAAAGCTTTGTGGAAAGCTTCAAACTTCTCCCTAGGTAGAGCCTTCGTGAACAAAGCTCCAAGAGCTTGGAATTTCATACTTGTTTCATTTTTGCAGGACAAAGGCTTTCAACCAAGCAAGGCAGATCCTTCACTCTTTATTGAAAAGAGTAATTCTGAGATCATCTACCTATTTGTATATGCAGATGATATTATATTGACAGGAAATGATGCAGATGGTATGAAGAAGATCAAAGATCAGATGAGAGAAGAGAGAAGAGTTCAAGATAAGTGATTTGGGTTCACTTACCTACTTCCTAGGTTTGGAAGTTGTCTAAAAAGATCATGGTTTGTTTCTCACTCAAAGAAAGTACATTAAGGACAGGTTGGCAAGATTCAAGATGCAAGATTTTAAGATTGCAGGTACTCCAATGGAGGTCAATCACAAATTGAGCTCACATGAAGGTGAACTCATAGAGGACATCACATCATATCAAAGTCTAGTGAGTAGTCTCAACTATGCCACATTGACAAGAGTAGATATGTTACAATGTGAGTGTGCTAAGTCAATTTATGCACACACCAAGGAAACCACACATGGATGCTGCCAAAAGGATTCTCAAGTATCTCAAAGGAACCATAAATGAAGGACTTTATTATCCTTATGTATCTGATTTAGGTTTGAAGCTATTTTCTGATGTAGATTGGGCTGGCTCCAAAGAAGATAGAAGGAGCACTTCAGGTTATCTTACCTTTGCAGGTTCAAAGCTTATTTCATGGTCATCCAAGAAGCAACCCACAGTTGCTCTCTCTTCTACTAAAGCTGAATATAGAGGTCTTGCCATACACAAGAAGCTATGTGGATGAAGACATTATTCAAAGATCTTGGATTGGAGTTTGGAACTCCAACTATTTATGGTGACAATATGAGTTCTATTCATTTGGCTGCTAATCCTATTTTTCATGCAAGGACTAAACATATTGAAGTTCGTTATTCACTATGTAAGAGAGAAGGTTCTAAGCAAAGAGATTCAATTATCATATGTGTCCACTCATCAACAATGTGCATATATTCTAACCAAAGCATTGGATGGTACAAAGCTTTGCAAATTCAAGGCTATGATTGGTTTACAGGTAATCTTGGAAGACTGAAGACCTCAAGTATACTTGGCTTGAAGGGGAGCTGTTGGAGCAAGTCTATGACAAGCCTAAGTATTGGCTTGAGTCCCACAAAGTCATAGAAAAAGCTTTAAAATGAAGACTATGTAAAGTTCACTTGTGAACTACCTCTTGTAACTTTTGAAGACTTTACTTAATGTAAAAGTGAAAGAATCTTAAGTGGTTGAGTCCACTTGATCAAAAAGGGAAAGAGGAGCCACGAATTCGTGATTTGTGGTAGGGAGAGAATCAAATCAATCACTGATTTATTGGAGAGTGATTGAGGGAAGTTAGCCTCCCAAACTCAACTATAAATAGATGGTAGCTTTAGTCGTGGTTAGAGAGACCTATGTGAAGACCTCCAAGAGCTGAGATTTATGCCATATCAAGGTGTGATTCCAACGCACACATATGTATCAGTAAGTTCATTGTATTGTACAAGCAATATACTTTCATTTTCATGATCATTTGAGTTCATATTTCCATGTTCTTGTGAAGTGTACTACTCACTGCCAAATCTCTCAGTTTTCTCAGTCAGATTGCAGAGATGGTTTCTCTGAGCTTGCTGCATCATTTTCAGTGATTTAACTTGGTAAAGTTAGCTCTATAAGTCTACTATATGCTCACCAATTTTCATTTCATTTGGATGTTTCAATCTTCAGTTATGGTCAGTTGAAGTCAACAGTGTCTGTTCATTTTCACTTCTCTTTAGGTACCCGACTTTTTTACTCATCTTGTCAGAGCTGGTTCTCAGTGTGTACTTGCCCCAATTCAGTGATTTAAAGCTTTGGATTCAGCTTACTATCTAGTATAAGCGTACAAATTTTCATAATCATTGGATTCTTAAATCTTGAGTTATGTTCATTTTTCTGCTCACTAGTCTCATTACTGTTGAAGCCCATGAAAATCGGGATGATGTCATCACTTGTTAAACATCTTTCTCAGTGTGTGGTTCATTATTTTTATGATATTACTCTTTAAATTTAGCTCTTTAAGTTAACTAGACTTCCCCAAGAGGAATTAAGCTAATTGCTGCTGTGCTATCTGTTTTGATCAAAATATTTTTGAGAGTGATCTTCAAAGGTACATAGGGTGTCTAATACATCCATTGGCAAGCTAAAAGGGCCCACCACATACTCTTGGAGTTCATTTGGCTAGTGTAGATCAAGGATTTTGCAACACCTCTTCATCTTCATTCACATACCTATCCATCTCTTCACATTACATACCTTTTCATAAAGGCTCTGCCTAGGGAGGTTTGAAGCTTTGGGCTTACTTCATTTTGCAGATTGATTCCACATAGCTTGCCACTTCTTTATACATGAGTGTCAGCTCCTTGTTCACTGCATCACTCCCAAGGGGGATTTATTGATATATTTCAGTCGTGATGTGTGTGAACACACTAGGACAATCTGGGAACTTTTTTCCCTCTTTAGGAGGGTTTTTTCCTTGGCTTGTATATAGGCCTATAGCCCTAACGGGTCACTTTTCTTTGTACACTCACTTGGTAATACATTCAATATTGTGTGTTGTGCTCCAAGCTTCTTCTTCTTCCTTATGTTGTTTGTGTGATTCCACATACCGTAAACTCCAACACTTTGTTGATGTGTTAGACATTGTTATTAATAGCATCTTGATGCAAAAGGTGAGGAAAACTTGGTATTGATCAATTTAGTATGCAAGTTTTCAGTTGTCATTGGCCAAAAAGAATTATTCAATGATTGGAAGAAAGTTCCTTGGATTTTTAGTTATCTATTAGGATGGAAATTTACCTTTCATTTAGACTATTTAAATTTATTATATTTTGTCAAATAAACTAATAGTTTGATTAGCTCAATGGGTCTTGTTGCTACAACAGTTTGATTATGATGTGATCAATAGGTTGGGTAGCCAATCTTGGCTAGTGCTGACACTAATAGCAACTTCTTCTTGATCCTTGAAACATATAAGGCATTTGTTAGTGTAAGTGTACTACCATTAGTAGCAATAAAGATGATTCTTCTAACTCCCAGGATAGGATATATGTAGTCGTTGCAAATGTGATAATATTCCCATTGGGGTAGGCTCAAGTGAGGTGAATAGACTACATTGAGAGGTAATATGTTTGGTCACACCACTATCAAAGTACCAAATGTCTAAGTCCAAAATCAATTGCTCCTCCAAACACTATCAAAGTACCAAATGTCTAACAATCAATTGCTCCTCCAAACATTTTATCTTCATGAGGAAGCTATCCATAGGATTACCTTTTTTATATTCTCACTCTCAAATTTTTTTTAACAGATAAGATATAGTGTCCTCATTTCTTGCCTAATATAATGTGGAAGAGTATCCCAAGAATCCTTTGTTATTTCCCATTAGTAAATATGAGGAATGCCCCCATTCTTGATAGTTAAAGTAATCAATACATGTGCCTTTGTACCTCTACCATGCCATCAAAGTTGCTCTACATTGGTTGGGGTGTTGGCAACATGTCTGATGGAGAGTGTTAATCTCCAAAAGAACACACTATCCTTGATGTTAGAGCAACTCTATATCAAGAATAACTCAAAACCTTAACCAATTTTGGAATATTAATGCCACATTACCGATCTTTGCACTAATTGTGAAGAGAGTGATTATTCAGAAAAGTCTGATGCACTTAAATCACTCATTCAGTGATCAAATGTGTAAACTTTTCAATGAAACTTTGCATGAGGTGTTGTCTAATCTTTGAGCTCCTTTTCCAAGTCAAAATTTTACAAAATGTACAGTAAATCTTGAGATTTACTCCAAACAATTCACCTATGTCTAAAATTGTACTTCTGTATAGTCGACTTTGACACCCGCAACTTCTAATGCATATTTCTCTTAAATTAGAACCCATTTATTCAAATGCTTTTAGCCATAGGTAGCTTACCTTCCAACTTAAATAACAAGTGCTTGGTTTCACAAAAGTTTACATTGTGGAAGGAGAACTGACCAAAACATTATCATCAAATTTGCACTTGCTGCAGTCTTCTCTTCTTCACATTTACACATGTAAATGTTCCTACTCTCAATTCTCTCAACCTAATCACAATTAGGATATGAAAATGTGTACAGAGGTCACTCAACTATAGAATTAGGCTTGTACAAAAGCATTTCACAAAAGGATAAACATAGAAGGAGCACTGAGCAAAAGATTGGGTGCAATTTTTCTTCTATTCAGGAAAACATTACATTTGATTGATGATACATATTCTCTTCACTTCTAAAGTATCTAATGACTTCTAAAACTTATCATTCATCATCTATCATACATGCCCCAACTTTTTACTTGTATATATAGGCATGTATGTACAAGCTCTAACCATAACAAAGGTACAAGTCAGTTAATCACAAGTCTAGTGTACATGTATATACAAGACTTCATTCTCTGATCATGCACTAACTTCAAGCTTCATATATTGGTCTTTGCTTCATCCTTTGACTTCAAATTTTTTTCCAAAGCATTCATTGATGGTTTTCCTACAGCAATAGCTCCCTCTCAATCATCAATTGTGATTTTCTCCATCTTCTTTATACCTGCCATGTCTTTGAATCTTTGTAGCTTTGGTCCATCCAAGCTTTTTGTTAACATGTCTGCAATCTAATATTTTGTTGAAGTATGTATGACTTCAATCTCTTTATCAATCACCTTCTCTCTTAGAAAATGATATTGGATCTCAATATGTTTAGTTTTGGCATGAAATATAGGGTTAGCAGCTAAGTACAATCAACTCATATTATCTCCATGAATAGTGGGTGTATTTTGAATGATGTCAAAACTCTTCATGAGAGTCTTCAACCATATGACCTCTTTTGTAGCTTCAACCATCCCTTTATACTTTGCTTCTGTGGATGACAAAACAATTATATGTTTCTTCTTAGAACACCAAGAAATTAGCTTATCTTCCACATAACATAAGTACCCATAGCTTGATCTCCTATCATCAGAATTACCTGCCCAATTTGTATCACTATATATCTTGATGTTTGTATCTGATGTGAAACCATAATAAAAACCTTCTTTGAGTGTACCCTTAATGTATCTTAACACCCTTTGTCCTGCAACCCAATATTCTTTCCTAGGACAATGCATGAATTGAGATAACACTCCAACTGCATATGAAAAATCAGGCCTAGTTAATGTATCATAGATTAAACTACCAACCAGACTTTGATATAGCTTCATGTCCTTGAATTCTTCTCCTCCATAACTACTCAATTTTTTATTCACCTCCATTGGAGTAGGTGCTACCCTACAATCTTCAATTTTAAACTTGATTAGCAAGTTCTTCAAATACCTTTCTTGAGTTACATATACTCCATGTTGGGTATATGAAATCTCCATGCCCAAGAAATATGACAAATCTCCCAATTCACTGATCTTGAATTCTTTCTCCATTTGCTTCTCAAGACCTTGTATGCCCTTCTCATATGTACCTGTAAGACTTATGTCATCAACATATATGCACATGTAAATGAACCCATCATCACTTGCTTTAACAAGCAAACTACTATCTACTTTAGACACTTCGAAACCAAGCTCCTTCAAGAACTTCACAAGTCTATAATTCCATGCCCTTGGGGCTTGCTTCATACCATACAAAGCTCTCTTGAGCTTACATACATATTATGGATAGCTTTTATCCTTGAAACCTTCTGGTTGCTCCATGAAAACATCATCAGAAATGTAACCATTTAGAAAAGCATTCCTCACATCTAATTGACATATCTTCCAACCTTTATATGCAGCAATAGCTATGAGAGTCCTTATAGTTGTCATCTTTGCCACAGGACTATAAGTCTCATCATAATCTATACCATATGTCTGAGCATACCATTTCACAACAAGCCTAGCTTTATATCTAGACACACTTCAATCTGCATACCTCTTTGTCTTGTAGACCCATTTGCATCCAATGATCTTCTGACTATTTGGTTTGGGAACCAAACCCCATGTCGCATTCTCCATTAATGCATCATACTCTTCTTGCATAGTTTTCTTCTAATTTTCCTTACATTTTGCCTCTTCATATGTAGAAGGATCTTTCTCTGCTTTTATCATGTAAGCATAATCTTTAGTAGTCAAAAAAGAAGTGTCATAGCTATACCTTGTAGGTTGCCATTTATGTCTTGATGACCTTCTGAGTTCTCCACTTCTTGAACTTTTTGGTTCATCACATTGTGGATCAAACCTTGGCATTTCTTCAACTTCAACTTGTGCTTCATTGTTCTCTTCTTCATCAAATATTTGAACCTTTGATTAACCTTTCTTCTGATTCAAAATTTCTTCATCACCTGCATGAATATTAATTGTACCTGCATACCAAGTACCTTGCTCATCAAATGTACATCTTTTGACACAAGGAATTGCTTTGTGGGTGGACTCCACAACCAATAACCCATCTGCTTATCATAATAGCCAATGAACACATACTTTTCAGCTTTAGGTTCCAATTTATGCCTCAGTTGAGATGGCACATATGCATGAGCCAAACATCCAAATACTTTGCAATGATCTAAGGTAGGTCTCTTACCCCACCAAGCTTCATATGGTGTCATACCTTGCAAAGCTTTACGTGGTAGCCTATTAACCAAGTATGTGGTTGTATTTATAGCCTCAACCCACAAATAATTGGGACAATTTTTCTCCTTCATCATTGACCTTGCAAACTCAACAAGAGTTCTATTTCTCCTTTCTGCTATGCCATTTTGTTGAGGAGAGTACCTACAAGTAACTTCCCTTTTTATACTTGCATTCCACAAGTATTCCCTAAAATCATTAGAGAAATACTCTCCCCCTCCATCTGACCTTTGTCTCTTCAGTTTTTGACTTGTGATTCTCTCTGCATACACATGATAATGTTTAAATGTATTGAACACCTCTGATTTGTCTTTGATCACATATATGGTGATCCATTTGGTAGCATCATCAACATAAATCACATAATATCTTGAACCATTAATGCTAAAGTCCTTTGATGTCCCCACACATCTGTGTGTACCAATTCAAGGTTCTCTGAATACATGAAACCATGCTTATTATATGACTGCTTATGAGCCTTACCTAATTGACATGACTCACATTTGTATGTCATGTGTTGACCTGCAACATTAGGTAATCCAAGCACTGAACCATTGTTAGTCATATCCTCAATACCTCTTTCATTGAAATGTCCAAGCCTTTTATGCCAAAGATCTAACTTAGAGATCTTATGTCCTCCATAAGTGAACAAAGCATGACCAACATTGCCTTGAATCTTCAATGTGAATAACCTTCCTTCTTTCTTTCTTGAAACAATTTTTTTATACCCATTGTTAGGGTCTTCCACAAAAACTCCATCATTAGTGAACCTTACTTCATAACCTTTCTCTACAATTTGCCCTACACTTATCAGATTCTTTGGGATTGTAGGAACATACAAAACCTTACTCAGAAGAGTGCTTCCATCTTTGGCCTTTACCGATCCAATGGACTTTACATTATGCTTTATGTTATCACCTATTTGAACCACATCATTACTTACTTTATTCTCCAAATCAGTCATCAAAGCAATGTTGCCACTCAGGTGATTGCTACACCCTGAGTCTATGTAGAAGACTATGATCTTCACTTTGTCTTTCACAAGTTGCATTCATAATTAAGGTTGAATCCTCCTTCTGATATGAAGCATAGTTGTAGTAGGTAGTATTGTAGGATTGACTTTGAAATCCTCTACCTGCATTTCTTCCAAAGAAACCTCTACTACCTCTATCTCTAAAATTACCTCTCTGATTTCTATTACCTCTTCCTCTTGAATTAAAGTTGTGATTATATCCTCCACCATTCTAATTATTATGCCAACAATCATGAGCTAAATGATTAGTCTTACCACAAATCCTACAAGCTTTGGCACCATCTTTATTGATTATGCCTCTTCCTCTTCCTTTGACACCACATCTTCCTCTTAGGAAATTAGCTTGGCTAGTTGTACCTTCTTCTTCATTCACTCGTTGCTTGCCTTTGTTAAACTTCTTCTTGTCCTTTGAATACATTGCTTGACCTATACTTTTATCGACATCACCTTTGACATCCTGCTTAAAGGTTAGCATATGTCCGAGCAACCGATTCAAAATAGAAGTGAAATGATCTAGCGACAATTCAGTACATAAAATGAATGATTTCCATTTCTCATCTCCTCTCAAACCTGTGAGAATTTGTCTTACCAATTTTTCCTCTTCAATATCTTCATCAACTACTCCTAATGCATCTGCAATGTCCTTCATCCGTGCTACATAATCAGAAATGGGTTGAGAAGCCTTCTTCTTGAATGTGGTAAACTATGTCTATAAAGATGCCTTCCTTGACTTTGTGGTGTTTTGGAAATGTTCTTCAAAAGCATTCCATATGTGACTTGCACTTTCAAGTCCTCTAATGTGAGGTAGCAAGTAATCATTGACTCCCATGTAGATAATGCTCCTAGCTTGAGCATCCTTCTTCATCCATGTCTTCAAATTTGAGAGTTCATCCCTAGTCGGAACACTAAGATCTCTGAATTCTAGTTTTTCTTCTTCAGCTGTGATATATCCTATTAGGTCTTTGCTCATAAGATGAGCTTCCATCCTCATTGGCCAAGCAGGATAGTTTTCTCTATCCAATTTATTTATCTGAAGAGAATCCCCCATCTTTTCTTCACATGTGGATTAAATTCTTCAAGCTTTGTGCGGAATAAGTGTACCTTTACTTCGAATGTAGTTCCTTTTGATCTTCTCGATAGCTTCATGCTTCCTTCTCTAGCTTTCACTTCAAACTTTCACCTTTTAAATCTTCAAAGGTTGATTTCTGTATAACTGCAATAGTTAGGATCCTCCTTTCTTCAATTTTGATGATTCCTTCCCTTATACCACTGATGGGGAGTGTTAATCTCCAAACAAACAAGCTATCCTTGATGTTAGAGCACCTCTATATCAAGAACAACTCAAAACCTCAACCAATTTTGGAAGACTAATGCCAGATTACCAATCTTTGCACTAACTATGAAGAGAATGACTATTCAGAAAAGTTTGATGCACTTAAACCACTCATTGAGTAATCAAATGTGTAAAGTTTTCAATGAAACTTTGTATGACGTGTCATCTAATGTTTTAGCTCCTTCTACAAGTTAAAGTTTCTCAAAAGGTTTAGTAAATCTTGATATTTACTCCAAAACAATTCACCTATGTCTAAAACTATACTTCTGTAGAGTCGACTTTGACACCTGCAACTTCTAATGCATAGTTCTCTTAAAGTAGAACTACTTTATTCAAATGCTTTTAGCCATAGGTAGCTTACCTTCCAACTTAAAGAATGAGTACCTACCTCAAACTTTTTCTTTAAAAGTGACTATTCATATAAGAATTGGAAATTAGTCTATCATCAACATAAAATATACACGGAGCTTCCTTTTTAGCATATTTTATCACAAATATATTGATCATCATTCCTTCTAAAATTGCATTGGGACTTCATAAATGCATCACAATTTTGATACCATTTTCTACATGATTGTTTAAATCCATTCAAACTCTCCTTAAACTTCTTTGCCAAGATCTACATAATCCTTTGATTGTTCCATGTAGATAAGAGGATATTGACTCTATCCATGAGAATCAAACTTGAAAGCTTTGTGGGTCACCAAAAGGAAAGACATTTATTAGTATCAAGTGGATATTCAAGATCAAAAGAAAATTTGATGGTATTATTTAAAAATCCAAAGCAAGGTTAATGGTCAAAGGATTTGCCCAACAAAAAGGAATCGATTATAATGAAACTATTGCACCTACATCTAGAATGACTATACTCATCATTCTTCTTTCTTTAGCTATGTCCTTTGGTTGGAATATTTATCAACTAGATATCAAGACATCTTTTCTCATTGGAGATGTACATGAGGATGTTAACATACAACAACTTGAAGGCTTTGAAGTAAACATAAAGAGCATCTTGCTTGTAGATTGATCAAAACACTCTATAGTTTGAAGGAAGCACTAAGAGCATGGTATTGTAATGATACACTTAGAACTAATTTTCATTGGTTTTAAAAACTCAAAGACATCTCAAACACTTTATGTTAAGTCCAAAGAAGATGTTTTGATTATTATCATCATTTATGTTGATGATATTATCATGATAGGTAACAATGACTCGTATCTTAAGTTTTTTAAAGCATAACTTAAGGAAGTTTTTGATGTTAATGATCTCGGTTTACTACAATATTATCTTCAAATTTAGTTTACCCACAAGGTTCATTGTATATTCTTCACACAACAGAAATACATTGAGAAACTACATGAAAGGTTTGGAATGAAAGATTCAGAGCATATGCATCCTATGGATGCTTCTATTTCTTTATAAGCAGAAGTATATTTAGAAACTTTTGATGCTACGTTTTTTATTCAAGTAGTGGAATGCTTGATATGTCTTTGTAGTGCACATCCAGATATATAGTTTGCAATTTCACAAGTATCCAAATTTATGTAAAACCCACTCAAAATTCATCGAAAAGTAGTAAGAAGATTTTTCATATATTATTACAAAGGCATTATCGAGATAAAGAGATCACAAGTTATGCAAATTATTGTTGGAAACAAAGTCACATTGCCTTGATTTTGAAAACCCCTAATTTCATCAAAATCGTTTCTCAATAATGGTAATGAACAAAGATAATAAAAAAAAATATTTCATATTTTTGAATTTCTCGAGGAGAGCTATCCAACCATATATAAAACTTTTCCATCTAACAATTGTAAGCCCCTCAAAAATCAAACCCTAATTCTAGAAAACACATCTAAAAAATCAACAAAATTTTCACATAAATCTAGATTTAAGGGTTTAAATTCCATGCTCCTAAATTGAAGACTACCATCTCATTGATTTTGCACTAGCTGGCCACAACCAAAATAAAGTAAAATCATCACCCAAAGCTACTTTTTCACCAAAACTTGCACCTCGCAGCTAATTGCCTATAAAAATACATATTTGGAGTTCATAATTTACACGCTTACCACTCTTATGATGAGGTGCTATTGCTAAGTGCTATTTGAATGTTGGGGTGTGTTGGAACTCAAAGTCAAGCACAAGCATGGAAGCACATCAGAAAGGTGGAAACACACAAGAAGAAGGAGCACGTAGGGAGCTCCATGAAGTAACTGTCAACTTTTCATAAGAATCCCCTACAAAAATAGTGATTTCCATCACTAAAATCATTGTAAATACCATTTTCTATTTTGGTAGCTCCATTTTGTGCAAGCCGAGGAGTCCTCGAGCTTGAGGAGCATTAGAAGTACCATCGTACCAAATTTCATAATTTTTAGACTCCATTTGAGCCCTCAAATAAGCCCTGGAACCTAATTTTTAACTAGGCCGGACACTAGGTCTGGACAGGGCCAAAACTAGTCAAAAAACTATAAAAAGAGCTAGAGAGCTCATTTTTGGGTGAGCTTCTTGTAGATTTCAGTTTTGTAATAGATTTCTTTTTGTAATCAAAATCCTTCCATTGTTCCTCTCTTTGATCTTGCCTTGTGCGCGTGTGTGTGTATGTGTGTGCATGTTTGTGTGCTTTCACTCACGCACTTGTGCCTTCACTTGCTCGTGGTCTTCATACCGGTCCTCACGTCTCCGCGGATTGACAAGTAAAGGAGGTGGTGCTTACGCTTGAGCTACACCAAATTTTGGCGCCGTTGCCGGGGAGAGAGCTTCGAGGACGAGCGTTGTGATGGTAAGATCGTAGATTTGCGACGTTGGAAGGTAAAAAAACTATCATTTCAGTTCATTTTCTGTTTTTTTCCTCTTCATCTTCATCATCATCATCATCTCCACCTTCTTCCATCTTCTTCTTCATAGAAATTTCTTGTTTTTTAGTGCATTTTCACCATCTTCATACCATTTTTCATGCATTATTGTGTGGGAAGGAGTTAGGAGGTGCAAGGGAGAGCAAGCGCTGTATTTTTTTCATGATTTTCTGCTCATACGGAGCTCGCCATAGCCGGCGCTCAGAAATTTGAATTTCCCGCCAAAAAACGCGATTCTGTGATGAAAATCGCGATTCTGTGAAAATTCAAAATTTTTTGAAAAATCACGATTTTCAGTTTCCCGCCTAAAAGTTGGTTGAAAAGAATCGCGATTCTATGTTTTTCTCAAAAAACACGATTCTCTGCTCAAAATCGCGATTTTCAAAAAACACGATTCTCTGCTCAAAATCGCGATTCTCACCAATCACGATTTTCAGCAAAAACACGATTTTGTGAAAAACACAATTCTCTGCTCAAAATCGCGATTCTCACCAATCACGATTCTCAGCAAAAAACACGATTTTGTGAAAAAGGCGACTTTCTGCTCAAAATCGCGATTCTCATAAATCACGATTTTCAGCAAAAATACGATTTTGAGAAAAACACGATTCTCTATGACAAAATCGCGATTTTCATGCCAAAAACACGATTTTGTGAAAAAAAGGCGATTCTGTGAAAACACGAATTTTTTGCTCAAAATCGCGATTTTCTAAAAACACGATTTTGTGCTCAACATCGCGATTTTCATATCAAAAACACGATTCTGAAAAAAAAAAAACACGATTTTGTGAAAAAACACGATTTTGTAAATCACGATTCTCTGGGACAAAATCGCGATTTTCAAGTCAAAAACACGATTTTGAGAAAACACGAATTTCTGCTCAAAATCGCGATTTTCAATTCACGATTTTTCTGCTCAAAATCGCGATTTTCAAAAACACGATTCTGTGCTCAAAATCGCGATTTTCATGTCAAAAAACGCGATTCTCTGAAACACGATTTTGTGATCAACATCGCGATTTTCAAATCACGATTTTATGCTCAACATCGCGATTTTCAAAAACACGATTTTGTGATCAACATCGCGATTTTCAAATCACGATTTTATGCTCAACATCGCGATTTTCAAAAACACGATTTTGTGCTCAACATCGCGATTTTCAGAAAGTTCACAAAATCGCGATTCTCTCCAAAGGCCCTGTTTGCCTGTTCTGACCCCCAGGAGCCTGAATTGGCATAACTTTTTCATCCAAAGTCCATTTTTTGAGCTCTATAGCTTGTTGGAAAGCTCGTTTCAAATCCTACACGATCTCAACTGTTTTTTTCAAGAATAATGCGTTGATTTTGAGATAGGATAATTTGAAGTTGACCCTCAAGTGGGACTAGGAAACCAGGGGGGCTCCCAAGGATTTTTGAGCAATACAAAGGGGGAGAAATTTGTGTCATGGGAAAGAAAAAAGCAAAAGATAGAAGAAAAGGGGCTAAGGTTGAAAAAAAGGAGGGGGATAAACATGAAATACATGAGATAATATCACATAAAGATGAAACATCTAGAGAAAAATTGCAAGCAGTCAAGGAAAAGGAGGAAATGTCTAGGGGGGTCGGATCCATATTTGCAACAAGAGAATATCACAATATGTTGGTGGATATAAGAATAGGATATGAATGTAGAAGGTTGAGTGCATATATCAATCCTCATTGTGAGTGGAATTTGATTCATATTGACTTCTTGACCATTATTTTTGAGAACATACAACCAACAACTCATTCTTCTATCCTCATGGATGATGAACATTATGAATGCATGGGTCAAGTTGTGTTGCCAGTTATGGTGGGTGATATGCAATTTTCGGAAACATTCTTTGTCATGGATTGCATAGATGAAGACTTGATCATTGGCACCCAAAGGTTCATTACACAAAATCATCAAGAAATTGAGGTGCCTTCTCCACCTATTATCAGTGCTTCTACATATATGTCTATGGAAAATCCTAATGACTATCCACCTTATGATGATTGGGGGCAAAATCATCTTTTCACAGAGCGTGCTTTTAATGAGAAAATTTTTCTTTCTACTCATGTTTTCGAATCTGATCCTTCTTTGAGTAAATCACAGGAAACCTTAGAGAATGGAGATATGGAGGACTCCAAGTGTTTGGGGGATGTGGAAGGACCCTCTCTTCCTGTAAATTTGGATTCCCCTCATGAAGCCATAAGTAGGGATGATCTGCACTCAGATGGTCAAGAAGGAGATGATCAACCACTGTTGTGTATCACTGATGTGGAAAAGGAGGTTGACTCTAGGGTGAATCATGACAATCCATCACCCATTTGTACACCTAGGGATTCTATGTGTAATAAGGACAAATGTCTCGATGAATTTCTAGATCAATCTCAAACCACACAGCCCATTGATCCCTTGCATGAGTCTGATGTAGGTATAGAAGATCAACCCTTGTTGCACTTCCCATGTAAAGATGAGTTTTGTCAAAAAACTCACATAGAAGGCCCAAAAGACCCTTACATCAAGAAACAGGAATCACATTTTTTTGGTAATGTCAAGCAAATTTGGGTGGCCAAGAAATTACTTAGAGCCTAACCCAATCGCACTATGATATGGGTACCAAAGAAAGCCCTGGCACAAAATCAGTCCCCTCACACTAGACTTCAAAATCTATGGTCTAGGCCTACCACGACTTATCCTCAAGAAAGACCACTTCCAATCAAAGGATCCCAAGCAGTCAAGCCTAAGCTCAGACAAAATCCAAGGAGGGACTTTAAGGCACCAACCTGCACAACAAAGACACTAAGGCGAGGTAAAGAACTGAATCAAGCACAGAGCTCCAATACAGATCAAAGAACCTCTTCTGCAAGGATAAGGGTTTGGAAGACAAAAGTACCGATAGCATCCACCAAAATAAAGAACCAGCCACGATGGATCAAACCCTCAGGAGATCATTCAAACACGAAGTGGCCAAAGGTGATCTCTACCCAGTTGCAAACTGTTCTCAAATGGATCCCGATAAGGAGGAATGATCAGTTGTCCTCTCGAGATACAATGGATACCTCCAACAAAGATGGCATCAATATCTGCAAATAACATTGAAAACCTCGACGAGCGACAACCATGTGTCCTTTGCAAAACCCTGTCTTATGCACCATTCAGGTCATGCATTTCCCAAGTATGCATCATTATAGGGCCACATTACACGGTCGTGCATAGACACACTTGAGAATCCCAAGCACAAGAGCACATTGACATATGTCAAATTTTTTCTACTGATACTAACTTTTGTGTTCTTGTTTTGTGATAATTCTTCCCAAAAAAAAAAAAAAAAAAAAAAAAAAAAAAAAAACGAGGAAGAACTTGTTCCCAGGTTTCGCTCATGGAACATGAATGAGTCATGCTTAGTTGAAGATTGAACCATCGATTACTGGGAATTTATCAGTTTGGATAGAAGTGTGTCTTGGCTTGCAGATGATTTAATTGCTGCCTTATCTCATAAATGTCAAGAACTTAGCATGAGCAGGGCATCCACAACTATGGTTTCCTCTTACTATGGTGGGAGTGAAGAGCTTGAAGGTCCGCAACTTGAGGGATGCTTAACTACCTCATGTACTAGAGCATTCAAGGAGATATCTGCACAAGGTTGTTCTGGAGGAGAAGATTCCTGCATATGGTGAGCTAAAGAGAATATGTGAAACTCAGCTTGGTGTAGTTACCCGATGTTGCTTGCCAAAGAATATAAAGCAATTCAATTCTCAATATTTCCTGAACCAGTATGGAACAGTAGCACTGGTGAATGGTCTATGTCATTCAGCATGGTAATCTCTTAGAAACCGGTACGTGTCCAATATTCCTCTGAGTGTCAATATAGGGAAGTGAACGCGCATGAGCCCAAGCTCAGAAATGCACATTGTTAGTGGCAAATGTTGCTTTGAAAAGAGGAGAGGGGATCCACCACTCAAAAGATCTCATCAGTGGACAATCAACATGGACATTCATCAACAAGGTTCCATCCCAAAGGCCGAGAGTACAACACGAAGGGACAAAGCATCCATCAACCTTCTCCATGGTAAGTATCTTTACTCTGGAAACAGCATAACCATGATAGTTTAGGAAACCTCTTCGTCAGCATACCCTTGAGCACTTAGCTCAAGAACTGCAATTTTTGCACCATACTTCTTCCAATGCATTTTCCAAGTAAGCATGCGTAGGGCTACATTACAAGGCCGTGCACAAGGCACATACTTTTTTCAACCCAGGCACGAACACACTTACCCATTATTCATTATGGGTTATGAGTGGTTGGCATGACTGCTCTCAACATCATCTTTGGAAGAGCTAGCGGTTGGGAACAACATCCATACCTAGGAAGCAATTCGAAGCTAGTAGTTGCTCTAACTCGATCTTGACAACCTCTTTTGAGCAGCTCGCGATTTTTGAGAGCTCACAACGACGCATTCATGCTGCAATTCATGAAAGAAGCACATACCAAGGGATGACGACTTGTAAAGGCTTGCAGTGACACATGAAGAACCGGACAACCAACACTATCAATTTGGAAGATAGACGGCTCTCGTTCATACAGAATGGCTACTACCCCTCAAAGCACTACATGGAACAACCACTACAACAAGGGTCTGTCAGGGACGACAGACTCGAGAGGGGGGGGAGTGTTGGAACTCAAAGTCAAGCACAAGCATGGAAGCACATCAGAAAGGTGGAAACACACAAGAAGAAGGAGCACGTAGGGAGCTCCATGAAGTAACTGTCAACTTTTCATAAGAATCCCCTACAAAAATAGTGATTTCCATCACTAAAATCATTGTAAATACCATTTTCTATTTTGGTAGCTCCATTTTGTGCAAGCCGAGGAGTCCTCGAGCTTGAGGAGCATTAGAAGTACCATCGTACCAAATTTCATAATTTTTAGACTCCATTTGAGCCCTCAAATAAGCCCTGGAACCTAATTTTTAACTAGGCCGGACACTAGGTCTGGACAGGGCCAAAACTAGTCAAAAAACTATAAAAAGAGCTAGAGAGCTCATTTTTGGGTGAGCTTCTTGTAGATTTCAGTTTTGTAATAGATTTCTTTTTGTAATCAAAATCCTTCCATTGTTCCTCTCTTTGATCTTGCCTTGTGCGCGTGTGTGTGTATGTGTGTGCATGTTTGTGTGCTTTCACTCACGCACTTGTGCCTTCACTTGCTCGTGGTCTTCATACCGGTCCTCACGTCTCCGCGGATTGACAAGTAAAGGAGGTGGTGCTTACGCTTGAGCTACAGGGTGTTGCTCCTATTTACATGTTGTACCAGGTTATTTCCATCCATCTACTTCAAGTAGAGAAATTTTTGTAGATGTCTACATTAGAGTAGTTATTATAATTATACACATAGCACACATACTGAATATTCCTTTTTTAGTCTATACTCAATCACTTTCCAACACAAATGCATCATTTCTTATAGCTTTAGGCACTATTTTCTCATGCTATGTATCTAGAACAATTCATATTTCATCCCATTACATTCGTATGTATAAACAGAGGTTGTAGATAGTCATTCTATCAAGTTCTTATTCTAAGTATAATCATTCTAATCATTTCATAGCTCTTGTCTCTTTCTCTATTGTCTATACTCTTTCATCTACATTCTTTGATTCAAGTGGTGTATGTGACAAAGTTTCTAGTGTATGGAAGATCTTGTGAGCTTGTGTGGGCATTACTTCCAACATATCCAAGTTTCATGCATAACCCATCCCATGTATTCACAAAATTTTCTTTAATCCTTATTGTGCCAATCCCTTTGAAATACAGAAGTATTGTTCTTTAATCTCAATTCTTTTGGAAAAATAGGATTCAACAACACTTTGAAAGCTGAATATCTTCTACATCCACACATAACCTCCAATAACAAAGCATAGTTTTTTGGAACTACATATCACTCCAAGGGAAAAAAATACGTATTTATGACCTATTTGGAATGGACTTGGTGATGACTTGAAATATCTTCTTTGTTCTATTGATCCCATGTAACATTATTTCTTTGCATCCATCCCAACTTGTAGATTTCATACCTTTCTAAAATATCCGAAAGAATGAGCTTAAATACATTCAATTTCATTTCAAGTTGGAAAATGCAAAATCCAATTTAACACTATTAAATATTTCCATATTTACATGAGTATGGTAAATAGTTAATATTTATTTAATAAGGAAAAGAAAGACAATCTTAGAAATAGATGATATTTTTTGAACAATGGTGAAAATGAGAAGGATACAAAATCAAAATACCAAAATAAAGATTAAGAAATTTTCAAAAGAAAATGACTAGAACAATTTTGCAATTTCTCAAAAAAAAAAAGAAACCAAAAATTTAGTAAAAGCTTGGCAGAAAATTTTTGCTTACAACATGATAGCAATTAAGAGGGGCATACAAAGAGACTGTAGGTAGAACCAAGGGACCATTCCTCATGGGGTTGGGCATCAAAGGGCCATCAACTCTTAGTGCCAATTGGTGGTGGTTAATATCTATTTAAAGTTAGTAGCAAGATCTATCATTTGCCAAATTTATAAAGCTTAATTTATTGCTAGACTCTTCTACTATCAATATATGGATATCTTGTCCATTTATTGCATGCAAAAAAACGAATCAAAAATTTTTAAAAGAGATATCATAGATCCCATGTGATTATTGACCTTAAAATTCATGAATTAGGTATAACAAAGATTTAGATCCTGATAATAAATAAGGACGATCTTTTATGAAAGATATAATCGGTTTCCTACTTTACTTTATTATCCGCCATGTGGCCTAACAAATCTTCCTATTTCTTATCACTCTTGAGGATCTTTTATGAAAGATATAATCGATTTCTCATCTATAAAGAAAGTAGGTGTTTCCTACTTTACTTTATTATCCACCATGTGGCCTAACAAATCTTCCTATTTCTTATCTCTTTCCTCCCCTCAAAACCGTAGCTTGAGGGGAGGAAAGAGACTTTTAGTCATCTTCAAACCCAAGTATTGACAACTCCAAATGTGGAACAAGGTGCACCTAATCAAAATGCATTTGTAGTGTATTTTATAAAGGGTTGGAAAAAATTGCTCATTGAGAGTCATAAATTTCAAACCTAATACAAACATATAACCAAAATTGATATGCACATCTCATAAGATCAAAGAAGGTAAAAATTTATCAAGTTGGGGATTTGGATAGCATGACTCTTGTATCACAATATTCAAGAATTGAGCATGCATCTTAGCAAAGAAAAGTTTAAAATTGAACATGTGCATTTCTCTCCCTAGTGTGAGCTTTGCTAGTTATTCTTCTTAGGTTCTTAGTTGATTTCCTTATGAAAGTTAAGTCCGACAATAATGGTATCAGAGCTTGGCATTTAGTCTCTTTATAGGTAGTTAATCTTCTTGGTGTTGCTTCAAAAGCTTCTGTGAAGACTTTCCACAATCTTGTTGATGGAAGCAATCTCATAGTCCCCATTAGTAGATCTAATATGGAAACTTCCTAGATTCTCTCACAAGAACTCATGTGGGCGCCTTGGTCTAGATCAATCAATTTAAAAGCAAAGTCATAGATTTGGGTCCAATACCCACCAATCACAATGCAAACTCAAGAAGATATTTTTGTTAGATTTTCAAATTTCTTTTTGCAAGCACATGTAGCTACGATGACGATTGGTGATGTTGATCCTTTTAGACCATGATCGCAATCAGTTTATGCTTTTAGAAAAAGCCATTACCAAAAACAGTCATGAGTAGCCATAAGACTATATACATGGTTTGGGCACATTGTGGATTATTACTCAAGGTGATCAAGGAGGTGCTCGAGCTTCAAGGAGACTCTACACTTGAAGGAAAAGGATGTCCTCTACTAGCAGGAAGTGTTCTCATACACTTGGAGTAGTTGTGATCTACATCAAGAAACATCTGGAGGAGTTTGTGTTAGCTAACATATTGTGAGTAATAAGTCTATATTTTTCCTCACTTGTTCATTCATTAGTTTCTGATTTAGATAGTCAAAATTCGGGTTTGTTGTAAAATAGTTCTAAGTTGTTCATATTCTCCATATTCTCATACACAAACTCTTCATACCTCTTTGGCACACAATCTCTTGTATCTAGTTCTTATTTCTGCCTAGATTCAGATATTGTCAATTTGTATCATACTCACACATTGTAATTTTTTACATTGGAATATAAGTTAGTGTATTGAAAGAGATTGTCTATTCTCTCTCTATCTCTCACTCATCATCTTTTTTAGTATTAGGGTTTATGTTAAGGTTCATGTGTTGGAAGGTCATGTAAACATGTGATATATTGTTTTTTTTGGCCCACCCCACTTCCAACATTTGGTATCACAACATAGTTGACATACACCCTTAACAAGATGAGTGGTTATAGACTTTCCAATGAAGACAAGCTTGAAGGAATGTCGAATTATCAAATGTGAAGTTTTATGATGATGAATCTTTTAGTATCAAAGGACTTATGGAATAATGTTAATGGCACTTATCCAAGGCCAAGAAAAGTTGAAGAAGATGCTCCTTCATCTTCTAGATGACTTGATGTTCCTATTTCTGTTCAACAAGAGGTTAGTGAAGAAGAAGAAACTCTTTCATCAGTGGGATTCCATACTACTACCAAATTACTTCCTACAGAAGATCAATCCAGATGGGATTCAAGGGATGCACTAGCACTTTCATATATCGTTATGGGAGTCAAGAGCTGAATGAGGTCATGCAAAACCTCTCATCAGGCTTGGTTGGAGTTGGAAAATCTCCATCGAAGTAGCAACCCTGCTAGGAAATCTCATCTAAGGAGACAACTAGCCAATACAAGAATGAAAGTTGGTGAATCCTTTCATATACATATTTTGAAGCTTAAAGATTTACAAGATCAATCACTCAACATTGGAGTCAAAATCTTAGATGAAGAGATGGTAGATACACTTCCAAAACTCACATCCATCTAGATATCATGCTTTTGTTACTTCTTTATCTCTCTCTACAAGAGATAGAGAACTTTCATTTGAAGAGCTATAGTTCCTGTTACTTCAAGATGAAGATCAACAAGAGAGTATGGAAGAGAATGATGAATCCATGCTATCATCATCAAAGGGAAATTAGAAGAAGGGGACAAAGAAGGAGAGGAAGATTCAGCAATCCAAGAATGAAAGTAAGGCTTCTAATCCTAAGTTTTCTAGTCCTACCCCTAATGCTTCCTCTACACCCAAAGAAAAGTATTTGACTACATCTGATTCAAAGAAAGGAGTATGCCATTATTGTAAGAAACCAAGTCATTTTATAGCAGAATGCAAGGCAAGGATTTTTAATGAGAAGAAGAAAGCATCAGGTAATAGTGTTGAAGATGATCCAAAACCTAGATCTTCAAAGGTAGATTCATATGCATGTGTTACTATTAAAGAAGTATCTTTTGATTAGGTAGGATTAAATGCAATCTCATATAATCCTTGGATTTTTTATTCTGGAGCTGCTAAACATATCAGAGGTTTCCTTAAAGGTATTTTCTTCCCTTTCTAACTCTTTAGGTAGAAGAGTGACCATTGCATATGGTCGTGATTTGGATGTCCTAGGTGTTGGAGAAGTGAATCTTAAGTGTAGAGTAGATGCAAAATTTCACAATTTCTAATGTTCTTTAAGCTTCAAACATGAAGAGGAATTTGCTCTCTATCTCTACTTTCTTGTCAGATGGTTATTAAGTTGTTTTTAAGAAAGATTCATGCTAGATCCTCTCACTTGATGAGGACCATTGTCTGCTTCAAGGTGAAAATAGAAGTGGCATGCTTTTATAGTCCAAAATTAGTCATGCTAATGTTGCTAGGTCTACTACACCTAAGGAGAACATGAAGTTGTGGCATGCTAGATTTGTTCATGTCAATTACACAACTCTCAAGCATATCAAAGATCAATGTATGGAGGAGAGTTTGCCTACTTTTCTTCACTAGATGATGCAAATTCATGTGAAGGATGTCTTGAAGGAAAGCTTCACAAACTTCCTTTCAAGAAGCATGGATAAATCAGAGCCATAAGGAAGTTGCAAATCATACATTCAAATGTGAATGGTCTTATGAGAACAGATTCTATTCAAGGTTATAGGTACTTTGTTATGTTCATTAATTATTTCTCAAGATATTCTTGGATTTACAGTCTCAAAGTAGGGTCAGAGGTTTTTCCTAATTTTAAGACGTTCTTAGCTATGGTTGAAAATGAAAGTCAGTCAAAGATCTAGATTTTGAGAAGTGATAAAGGAGGAAAGTACATGTCTAAAGACTTTAAGTTTTTTCTTGAAGACAAAGGTATCTCTCATCAGCTCACTATTGCTTACACTCCATAACAGAATGGTGTTGCATAGAGAAAGAATAGGATACTTGTTGAGATGATGCATAGTATGATGTCATCCAAAAAGATTTCTCCCAAGTTTTGGTTTGATGCAGTACATATAGATAATCACATTATGAATAGGTATTCCATAAAAGCTTTAAAGTTTATCACACCTTATGAAGCTTATAATGGGAAGAAGCCCAATGTGAGTTACTTCAAAGTTTTTGGTTCCTATGTTCACATTGAGAAGAAGGATCGTGGTAAGCTCGGTGTAAAGCCATTAAAGCAGTCTTTATAGGTTATGCAATTGAAAGCAAAGGATACAGATTCTATGTTCTAGACATAGGTAATATCCTACTCTCATGCAATGCATATATTGTAGAAAGTCAAATTTATGATAAGAAGGAAGAGATTCTAGATTTCATTAAAGCAAATTAATATGCATTTTTCAAAAGAAATTTGGATTCTTACATTCATCCATACAAGGGGGTAATGAACCTTCTCAAACCCTAAGAGTTGCAATTAATAAAGAGAGAGTTTCATTACCTACATTAGTACCTAGTCCATCATCAGAACCTCTTGATGTTCCAACTTATGAAGTTGGAGAAGGTTCCAAAGTTCCAAAAGAAAGAGATACTAAAGAACAAAAAATGATTCCACCACTTTTCAAGGATATGCCAAAGTGGTTATTCGAACCTGGAAGGACATTGGTATAACGGAATACATTGGAAGAACCAGAAGTCAAACAAAAAGACAACAAGGAGACCAAGTAAGTTATGCAAAACATTTTGAGAGTCATAATATTTTAGCTCTTACTTCATATAAGAATGAACCAGCTAGTGTTCAAGATGCACTACGAAGTGATATGATTATCACAGGTCCCAAAGAATGAGATCTTAAATTGTTTAAAATACAACTTATGCATACATTTGAAGTAAATGACTTAGGTATTTTAAATTATTATCTTGGGATTGAATTCATATATAGAGATGAGTGTATCTATATAACACAATAGAAATACATTTAGAAATTATTGAGAAGGTTTGAGATGATAGATTCCAAGCCTATGTAGACAATGGACATCAATGTGTCATTACAGTCCGAAGAAGATTCAAAACCATTTGATGCTACATTATATAGTCAAGAAGTTAGTTGATTGATATATCTATGTAATACACGTCCAGACATTTAGTTTGCAGTTTCTCAAGTATCCAAGTCCATGTACAGTCAGTTCAAGATTTAGTGGAAATCAATTAAGAGATATTTGCAAACATCAAAACTTTTGCAGGTTATTAAACCTTGTACCATTATAACATTGAAGGGGGGATTGTTGGAAAAAATTTTGTAATCCCCATGAGTAGTTATAATATGGAAACTTCTTAGATTCTCTCACAAGAACTTGTATGGATGCCTTCGTCTATATCAATTGATTTAAAAGCAAAGTCATAGATCTCGGTCCGATACCCACCAGTCACAATGCAAACTCAAGGAGATAGTTTTATTAGCTTTTCAAATTTTTTTTGCGAGTGCATGTAGCTTCGATGACGTTTGGTGACATTGATGCTTTGAGAGCATGATCGCAATTATTTTATGCTTTTGGAAAAATGCATCTCCAAAAATATTTGTGGGAAGCCATAAGGAATATTGTGGATTATCACTCAAGGTGATCAAGGAGGTTCTCAAGCTTCAAGGAGAAGGACAAGGAGGTCCTCTACTTGGAGCAAGTGTTCTCACATAGTTGGAGGAGTTGTGATCTACATCAGGAGGCATTTGGAGGAGTTCGTGTCAACCATGCACTGTGAATAACAAGTCTACATCTTTCCTCACTTGTTCATTCACTAGTTTTCGATTAAGATAGTCAAAACTTCGGTTTGCTATAAAACAATCTAAACTATTCATATTCTCCATATTCTCATACACACACTCTTCATACCTCTTAGGCACACAATCTCTTGTATCTAGTTCCTATTTTTGCGTAGATTCAGATATTTTCAGTTTGTAACGTATTCAGACATCATAATTTTACATTGGAATATAAGTTAGTGTATGTGAGCATCGTAGCTTACCATAGACTTTGAAAGATATTATCTATTCTCTCTCTATCTCTCACTCATCATCTTTATGAGTATTAAGGTTTGTATGCTAAGGTTCATGTGTTGGAAGATCCTGTAAACATGTGATACATTGTTATTGTGGTCCACCCCACTTCCAACGCTTGTGTGATTTTTGAAAGTTTTTTCGACTGCCCCATAGTTTCTGGGGTCATTTTTGTTGCAAAAGGTAACTCTATGTGAATTATGTTCCTTTTCAAGTCTCTTGTCATGTCATGCATGATTTTCTTGATGGCCACATGAAGCTAAGAATCGTGTGCATAAATATCTTATGCACAGAGTATGGTTGTACATGCTTCTACATGCATACAAAAGAGCATGATCCTTCTAGCAAGCTTCCTTTTCCAAAAGCAAAGGAAGCATGTGAATGGATACATATAAAGATTGTTTAGTATACATGCATAGATGCATCATTTCAAAGGTATGTGTACCTATTGGGCACACAAGTAAGTATCAACATGCCCAAGAAGAATGTCAAGTATGAAAGAGATGGGATGGTCCAAGAATATATCATCACAATGAAAGTACTCAAGAAAATTCAAGGAATGGGCAAAGCATAAATTCAAGATAAGTATATACACCTTTTTTCTTTTCCTTCCAAACCTTAGAACATGAAATGCATGTTGCAATAGAGATGAACTCACAAGAAGATGCATAGATTCAAGTGACCTAGTTTGCTTGGTCACTTGTACAATTAGTCATGGAAATGATTTGAACTATGCATCAAAAGTCATATGGTTAAGGAAAAGAAAGATTGGTTGTGCATGATTATGTTCATGGTTTGCAATGAATGCATATAATGCATTACATCTACTTGCAAAGTGGCATGGAAAAATTTGTACCAACCATTGAATGGAGAAAGTTCAAATTGGAACTTTTGCATGCTTTAACGTTTTTGGTTTTTGAACCTTGTGCATGCTACACCTAAGTCTTGGTTTCGCTTCAATGCTTGAGCTCTTGTGACCACTTGCACTAGGCCGTAAAGGTGTAAAATTTTTGCATGCACAAGTATGCATATGAAATGAATCACATGGGTTTCTCAGTTGAAGGGAGATTAAGTTAGGCCTAAGTAGAAATTAAATTTGAAAGAGTATAGGAACAATGGTGATGGGTAAATTGGCCATGCTAAACCATTAGATTCATATGATTCATGTAATTAAGATAAATAGCTCCACTTTAGTGGAATATTTTAATCTTAGAGTCCCTCTTATGGAATTCTAAATTTAATAAAACCCATGACATTCCTAATCACTAGGGTGAAGGACTTAAGTGATAGGTCAATTTTTTCTCTTCTTAAACCACAATGCAATCCTAGCATCTTAGAGTGATTACTATCAAAGTTCTAAACGACAAAAAGTGTTTGAAAAATCAATATCCTATGAATAAAATCATAGGTTAATATTTTTCAACTTATCATTGGAAGGATGATAAAAATATCATCTTTTCAAAGTGTTAGCTCCTCCCTTCAAGGAAATTCTTTAGTATTCAAAATAAAGAACTATTCAAAACTTTACACAAATGCTCCAAGCAAGCAGAAGACCTAAAGAAGAGGTAACAAAAGGCATTGAAAGATACCTTGAATATCATTTACCTATGTCCTTAAAGTAAAGAAGTACTTTCTAAAGGGTAAAAAGTTATTATCACCCTCTTCATAATTAATAATTGGATTGGAAAGGCAATTATTCTTTTAAATTCATATTCATGATTATGTCCAAAGATAAATGATATAATTTAAAGATAAAAACTACATCTATTACCAGATGACATAAGAAAAATTGTTCAATAAATATTTGAACAAAAGAATCATTGAAAATGAGACTAAAGTCTTTTCAAGTTGCAATTACAAGTGAGACTTAGTAAGTTAAAATTTGATTATTTCATCTTTTTGTACCAAAGATATGTACATGTTTTGGTTTTCCAGTATAAGCATCTTGAAGTCTACTACAAGTTTAGCAAAACTTGACAGGGTAGTCCTGTTCAACTTTTTGAGATACAGTCAATTTTTTGCATCAGGGTATTTTAGTCACTCGCCATGGCTGAAAGCAATGATGTATTCCGTATGTTGGTTGTTGAGGATAGGTTGGATAGTACCAATTAACCATTATGGGCTTATATGATGCATCATGTATTGGTTGCAAACGGACTGTGGAATATTGTGCAGGGTGTTGAAAAACATCCTATTACACCTGCAAACATGATTGTTGAAGGTGATGTAGATGGCATTGAAGATGATGATATTCTTCATGTTCTTGTTCGTGTTGCGCTTCCCACTGCACCTACTGTAGAGAAAATTTGTTGGGATGGCATAGGTGCTCAATCACATGGATTGATAGCCTTTTCCGTCAAACATGCCATTATTCCTCACATTCACTCTTGCGGAATAGCTAAGGATGCTTAGGATACACTTACCACTTTATACCAGGAAAGGAATAAGACTCGTGTTGCTTATCTCCAAAAACAATTGGAGAGTGAGCACATGAATGAAAAAGATTCCATGGATAGTTTTTTGACAAAGATCAAAGATTTGAAGGAACAATTGATTTTTGTTGATGAAGTCTTGCTTGACAGTTCACTTGTGCACACTGTTCTAAATGTTCTTCCTGATTCATATAAGATTTTTGCTTCTACTCTTCATTTGATGATGAAAGGCAATTCGAATGTCTTAACATTTGAGGAGTTAGTCTCTGTTCTATTGCAGGAAGATTAGTCTAGGTAGAACAGGTCCATTATGCATGTTGTAGATCAAGCTTTCCTAGCTAGTCAGAAGAGAAAAGGTAAATGGAGCTCTTCTACTAGTAAGCAAAAATTCACTAATTCAGCAGAATCAAAGAAGGATGAAAGAGATGAGAAGAAAACAGAAAAGCAGAAATTGTTTTGCAAAAACTGTAAAGGAAATGATCATGTAAAGAGGCAAGGAAGAAAGAGGCTAGAATGGTTGTTGCAGAGGCCTCTACACCCAAAACAGAGCTTGCTAATCTTGTGTAGAATGAAGAATGGGCATTTCCCACTGTTTGCAGTTATGACTCATCTTCTCATGAACAATGTATGTCTACAATAGACTCAGTTGTTTAGTACTTTGATAGTGAGGCAACCAAACATATTACCTCGCAGCATAGTTTCTTCACTTCACTCGAGCCTGCCCCTACAAGGAATACTATCACATGTGCCAACAACTCCTCTTATATTGTCATGGGGGTTGGTAAGATCATTTTGACTACTGCTGGTGGTAGTTCTTTTACATTGTCGGATGCTTTATTTGTGCTAGGGATCAAGAAGAATTTGTTATTAGTTTCAGCTTTAGCCAAGATTGGCATGTTTGTGAAATTTTTTGATGATAGATGTTCAGTTCATGATCTGTCAAATGTTGATGTCATTATTTCTTTTGGCATTTTATGTAGTGGGTTGTATAAGCTCATAGACTATGAAAAATTTGTGAATGTTTCAGCATCTCTAGTACATGATTCTCACGCTTTGGCATATGCAAAGCTTTGACATGCACGCTTTGGTCATCTGAATTTCGCTAGTTTTCTACACCTACAGAAAAATTGAAATGGTGTCCTCTCTACTCAAACTTGAGGCACCTATTAAACAAGTCTACGAAGGCTCTATTTTGGGCAAAATGTAGTGTTCCTCATTCTCAAAAGATGGTTCAGTTCAAGCACAAAATTCTAAAAATTGGATGGCTGCTATGCAATTAGAATATGATGCTATCATGAAAAATGGTACCTAGTTTTCATGTGACTTGCCTCTTGGCAAGAAAGCCATTGGCAATAAGTGGGTATACAATGGGTTTTAGACCGTAAGTACCAAGGGGGGATGCCAATTGCACAAAAAGACGTCATTTCCTCATACCAAGTAGGGGTTCTTAGGTCTATGTCATTATTGTTTGCTACATGAAAGAGATCCACATGTGGAAAGGAATCATCAATCCCATGAGGAGGTTCATCGTTATCTAAGTTATCTAAGAGAGATAGAAAATATGCAATAATATGCAAAGAACCCAATCAATGTACTACATCATAATTATATTCCTGTAATAATAAAACCCATCTAGCCAATCTACCCACTAGTTTTTGTTGTTTCACCAAATAAAGTAGAGCATAATGATCCACATGAAAAGTAAATGAGCAGCCTAACAAATAATGTCAAAAAAATTTAATAGAATAAATAAGTCCTAAACATTCTCATTCTATCATTGAATAATTGTGTTCAGCCACACTCAGATGGCTGCTAGCATAATAGAGGGCTGCTAGCATAATAAATAGGTCTTAACCAAGTACAACCTACCTTCTCCATTAAGATTGAACCAATAGCAATATCTAAAGCATCAACAAAAACGTGGAAAGGTTGAGATCAATCTAGAGCCTGAAGTGCGGGTGCTTGAGAGAGAGGTTTTTTTAATCTCCAAAAAGCTATATCACATTCCAAAGTCCATTAAAAAGTTGTAGTGTTTAACATGAGTGAGAGCATTTAGAGGCATTGCAATATGAGCTAAACAACATAAATGCTGGCCATGCAAGGTGATTTGGCCCAAAAACCATAATACCTCTTCAGGAGAGCATGGAGGGGGTACCTCCAAAATTACCTTAACTTTGTCGAGATCCACATGACCAAGTAATCTCCCATATTTTACTCATTTAGCCAGATTTAGACACATAGTGAAGCACAACCAAAGATGTTGCAAATGATCAAGTTGTGGTCTAGATATTGAAAAATCGTCCAAAAAGACCCGCATGAAACTAGTTAAATAGGGGAAAAAATTTGTTGCATACATCATTGAAAAGTACTAGGAGCATTTTGTAGTCCAAAACACATCACTATGCATGTGAATACTCCCCAGTTAGTAATAAATTTTTTTTTCAATATATCAAAATCTAACTTCCTGAACTGATCATATCCACTAAATCAATATAAAAATGAATACATTTCCCTGCCTACAACTTCATCAAGCATTGTATCCAAAAAAGGTAGTGGAAATGGATCTAGAATTGTTGCCACATTTAATTTGCAGTAATCTACACAAATTCATGGTTGCTTGTTCTTAGGCTCTATTACAATATGAGATACCCATTCTAGATACTCAATAGGCATGATAAAACCAACTTTGATTAATCGATCGAGTTCTTCCTTAACCTATTTAACGGATTCATATGATACTGTTGTTGAATTATCAGAGAAGCCTCTAGTTTTAACCTAATCTTATGCTCATGAAATTCGGGATCAAGTCTGCACATATTAGAGTGTGATTCCAAGCAAACACATCTTTAAATTCAGACAAAAGCATAATTAATTCCTTGCAGAGTCCAACCCATAAACTGAACCTATTTTTACCTTTTGAGGTGTACTATCAGACCCTAAATTTACATGCTCGATTTGATCTTCTTGAATGTGGACACTAGTTTGAATAAAAAATCTTCTTTAGAAAGCCATGATGTCTCCCATTCAGATTGTAAGTGCTCCAATTCAGATTGTATGGTAGTTGTTACAAGATCGTGATGAAATTGTGACAATACTTTGGGTATATCAATTAGTCCTACCGACCACAGATCTCTATTAGCTTCTAGAAATTGAAACTCTTCATCTTCCTCTAGTCCTGCCATCATATGTGGTGGTTTTGCAAATGAGAGTAATTAAGCCTTAGGATGATGTTGTTTTTCCTCTAAAGGAATAGAATATTTTTTGTGTTCTTCTTTAAAGGTAATAGCTTGAGATCCCCAATCTTGTTGAACTTTTCCCTGCTTCAACCATGGTCATCCAAGTAGTAGATTGTAATTGTTAGTCTTACCAGTTAATTCAATTACAACAAAACTAACTTTAAATGGAACACCTGAATCTTGATAGATATACCCTTGATAAGACCAAGATGATGCACACGTTATTGATCCGCCATTCATATATAAAATGGTGTTGGTTGTATATATGTCCATCCTAGTTGTCTACTAATATGCAAAGTAGTAATGTTCACTTTGGATCGTCCATCGATTAGTACTCTAGGAATCTGGTTGTTTTTATACCATACCAAAATTAAAGGTACAACATAATCTACCAATTCATCCTAAGTGGTTTTTATCATATTCACTTGAGCTTGCTCTTCATTAGTCTCAGTATGGTTCTATTTATATGCTTCTTTTAACAAATTCTCTTGAAAAGTTGGGACTAATTCCAACAAGTCACCAAGAGGTAACTCTATTGTAGATTTACAAAAGATCTGTCAAGGATTTGTTGCACTATTACAAGTCTTCATAATATTAGAAACCGAAGATTGTGTGATTGGTGCCTGAATCAAGATAGAATTTTATGTTGGTGATGTTAGTTGAACTCTTATGGTGTCTTTACTTATCCCTTCCATTACTTATCCGGTCAGAGCTTGCTTAGCCCATCCAATTGCGTGATCATAAATTTGATGATGTGTAATAACATCTGGAGCTAACTTGAGATCAAATCTATTCTGAAACTTTTTGGATCGAGTAACTATCGAAGCTACTAGATCCTTGTAGGTTAACATTACCATATTAGTCTTTGGGGCTTTAAGTCTTGCTTCTTGCTTTCTCCTATTATATTCTTGTGCATCTAGACAATCAGCATGAATATGTCCAAATTCCAGACAAAAGCTACATTGTGGTCCTTTACCTTCCTTTTGGTATTCTCTTTTATCCCTATGATATCTATTGAAGGGTCTACATCCTCACCCATATCCTTGGTAGATTTTTTGAGTTTGACCCCTATTTCTTGAAAAACCTAGTTCTTGTGTATTTCAGGGATTGCTTGAATCATTCAATTGAAGATGATGTACAGAGGGCATTGAATACCATTGACTAGTATATCAGGGTTCTTGTTGAATGTGATTAGTTGTTGCTACTTGGCCACTTCAATTGATTTCCTCACTTTTTGCATGGTCTCTTGAACCTTCTTGTTCTCAACCTTTGTTTCTTGAGCCTTGCTCTCAACCTTGGTGTCTTGAACCTTCTTGTCCGCAACCTTGGTGTCTTGAGACCTTGTTCTCAACCTCAGTATCTTGAACCTAATTTTCACCTATGCTAGGTTTTGTGGACCCTTACTCTAGTGCTTCCATAGGAACGTTAGTTTCAAGAGCTTTCCAATGATACCTTATACATCTATGTCCAACTAATGGGTTGGGAGATACACTCTAATATTTCTTAGGCTAATTTTTAAAAGTAACTCACACTATTTTTGTACCCTTTCAAATACAAAGTGTCAAAGTGCCTTTTCTAGATGCCATTAGATGCCCATGATCCTTGTGGGATATATCCCCCTTGCCCAAGCCTACTTCCTAGGCTCTCATAAAAGTGTTGTGTCCACACAACAAGCTTAGCCTAAAATCAACCTAAGGAATAAAATAGCCTAGCCCACAAATGAAAGAACTTGGAGAAGCTTGTAGGAGGTAGAAAAGTGAGTTTCGGAGCGACGAAGTTTGGTCTAGCCAACCGGCACAAGACCAGCCCTTGAGCTTATGGAGATTCAAATAGACCTTATAGGCATGCGATAAGTGCAAAGAAATTTACTATGTACTTTGGAGTTTCTTTTCTTGAAATGTTCTGCAAACATGTGGCTAAGTCTGTGCAATCGTAATAACTCTTCTGGTATCCGTGTTGTGTTAAGTTGTCTGTAGTATCTAGGTTCAGGTTCCATACGGTAAAGTTTAAACTACAGTAAAGATTCCTGGATTGCATACTGAATCTTCAATACGGTGTATCTGAACACTAGGATTCTTTGTGTTTCTGGATATTGGAAGGAGTGTGGTATCCATTCTGTGAAGGCTGAACGAATACCCTTGTTCTGGTATGTTCAGTAAGTTATCTGTAAATGCAATATAGCATCTTAGTGTATCCGGTACACGTGGTTGAGCTAAGACCGTGAACTGTAATGTCTAAGTACAGCCGATTTTGATAAAGTCTCAGCATTAGTATATTGTTGGGTGCGAGTAGTGAGTTTGGGAACTAAGTACAGGGCCTCTGTCTAACAGACCCCTTCCACTCCCAAGAACCCAAGAATCACTTAAACGCAATGTATCCAAAGAACCGCCAGCCTGGGGTACTTAATTTACTAAGAACGACTCCAGGAGGTAGAAGTACAATTAGGCCTAACCCAGTTGTCAAGAAAGTATAGAACGTTAGTAGTGATTCCAATCATATTCTGGTGGAACGTGTTACACCTCTGGTAAATTCCGATACTATTTTCGCACAGTTTGTCAAAGATATAGTAACTCCAGAATCTACCAGGACGCAGCGTGAAGTTAGTTTAACAACATTGGATAAAGATTCAAATCTGTTTACGACTAGAAACACTTTAGCCAAGGAAATTAGTGAAGGAGAAAAAACACCTTGTTTTAGTGAAGATTCGACACATTCCGGTGATATTTCGGTAACAGTTGCTGAGAAATCACAGTTTTTCGGCGACGGTTTAACCTTTCTCGGTGAATCTTCAGCCCAGTCACCGCTATTGGGAGTAAGTTTCCCTACATTCGACATCAAGAAGGAAGGTAGCCTGATTGAAACCAAGATTCGAAACATACTGAACAAGATTATCGAACCGGAAAGTGCACAGGCCGACGATACAGGCTCCAATAGTTCAGATATTGAGCCCCGGGATACAGAAGATCGACATAATACAACCACCAAAGCCATGAACGGGCAACAACAACAACAACAACAACAACAACAACAACAACAGCAGCAACAACAACAACTATGTCCACCAAGGCAGACTCCAACGGGAGTAACGTACACCAAATTTGGTGGATTCCCAAGAGATGACCCGGATGCTCATGTACGCACGTTTGAGATAAGTTACGCAGTGCTCAACATCCACCTGATCCGGCGTATAAGGCTATTGTTTTCCAATCCACATTGGTCAATGAAGCAGCTAGATGGCTTACAGAATATGATATTAACCATTTCGGCACTTATGAAGCAGTAAGAAATGTTGGCGAAAACTTCAGCTCTAATGCCACTGTTGCGGAATTACTTTCGCCCTGAAGGTGGGTTTCGCGACAAAGCTTGAACTCTGTCAGGCCTGCGGAAATTGTCGCGCCACCGTAGTAGAATGCAAAACTAGAGTGATTCAGAACACCTCTGTAATCAACAGTAGCTCAGCCTAATTAACGTTGCCTTAACTGTGTTATCCTGCGACACAAGTTCCACCGGAACTTCACCAAACTGTCACTGGACTGACACCGTAGTCGTACCGGAACTTCACCGAAATGAACTGCAACTTTGGTTATAATTACTTCAAGTGAACATACAAGAAGTAAGAAAGTGATTCGTGAGCTTTCTCCACTTAATAAACTCTTCTGAAAGTTTGAGAAAAAACTTCACAGTTCTGAAGTGCTACTTTCCGGTTAACTTTTGTACTGTGTGTACATCTCCATTCCACCGGAAACTGTGACCAGCTTAAAGTAGAGACGTCTAGCTACAAGATGAGCTATCTCTCATACAAGACTTCGAACTCTGCTGCGAGTTATACTTTGTTGTTCTACCGAAAAAACTTGTTTTCTGAGAAACTGTAACTGACCGGAAATTATTAAAATATGTTTACTGAGTAAACTGTTATTCACCGAAACATGCGTTTACAAAGAAGGTACTGAATCACGTTTAGTAACGAGTCGTGACAGTTAACGATAAACGAAGCTTCCTACCGTAACACGAAATAGCTTCAGATTAAGTAAAGATTACGCGCAGACATCCACATGAACATGTGTTTTCGATTAGAGAAGATGTGTACAAGTAAGCTTGGCCTCTTCTTGCTCAAGCTACAGAAACTCTCCTACAGTGAGTAGTTTCTTATTACCATCTCTCTTCAGATGAAAAGACCCGACACTTCAGGCTTGTATTATTCATCTGTACATACGCGATCTATGGCGTCTTCTGAGAACTTCTAACTCTCTCTTCACTCATACGCGATCTATGGCGTCTTCTCTCTATCTTTCTCTCGTTCTCCTGTGCGTATCATCTACTATTCTCTCTCTTTTCCTTCAAAACTTGCTGTATATATATACACTTTCTTTGGCGCTCCTCTGCGCTGTTACTCTTCAATTCGCGTTATGCGCGCCTCACGCGCCCGCCGCGGTTAATTGCTCTGTTATGCGCACACCATGCACTAACTTCGCATACTGTACACCTGTGCACTGATTTTCCGGAAGATTCTGTTTCTCTCTTGTTTGTTGTGTCAAATTCGTGAGTGTTTCCTTAACAGCTCCCCCTCAATCACTAATTTGACATCTTCCGGTCTTTCATATATCTTCCTTTCTTTTATACCTGCCATCTCTTTGAATCTGTTTGTCTTTGTTCCATCCAAGCTCTTTGTCAGAATATCTGCAATCTGATCTTTCGTAGGAGTGTAAACTATTTCTATCTCTTTCTCCATTACTTTTTCCCTTAGGAAATGATACTGAATCTCTATGTGTTTTGTTCTTGCGTGAAACATAGGATTCGCTGCAAGATACAGCGAGCTCATATTATCTCCATGTATGATCGGTATACTTTGATCTATACCCATGCTTTTAAGTAAAATCTGCATCCATATTACTTCTTTCGCTGCTTCTACCAGTCCTTTGTATTCTGCTTCTGTTGACGATAAAGCTACTGTGTGTTGCTTCTTCGAACACCAGCTTACCAGCTTATTTCCTAGGTATATCACATACCCGTGCGTTGATCTTCGGTCATCTTGACTTCCTGCCCAATCTGAGTCACTATATGCTCTGAGCTTTATATCTGACGTAAAAGGATAATATAATCCTTCTTTTATAGTTCTTTTGATATATCTGAGAACTCTTTGTCCTGCAACCCAATGTTGCTCTGTCGGACAATGCATAAACTGTGAGAGAACTCCCACCGGAAAACTAAGATCCGGTCTTGTTAGCGTAGCATATATTAGGCTTCCTACTAACGATTGATACTTCTTCATATCCTTGAATTCTGTTCCACTATATTTGCTGAGTTTATGATTTACTTCAAGCGGTGTTGAAGCTTCTCTGCAATTTTCCATATTGAACTTCTTCAGTAAGTTCAGGAGATACCTTTCTTGTGTGACATATACACCATGATCTGTATATGTGATTTCCATACCTAGAAAGTATGATAACTTTCCCAGGTCACTGATCTTGAATTCCTTTTCTAGCAGTTTCTTTACCTCCGTGATTCCTGCATCTGAGGTACCTGTAATTATTATGTCATCTACATAGATACAAATGTAGATCATTCCTTCTTCTGTCCTTTTGATGAGTAGACTTGCATCTGCCTTTGAACTTTGGTATCCAAGTTCATTGAGATACTTCACAAGTCTGTAGTTCCAAGCTCTTGGAGCTTGCTTTAGTCCATAAAGTGCTTTTCTTAACCTGCAAACAAAATTTGGGTATCTGGAACTTGTAAACCCTTCCGGTTGTTCCATATAGACTTCATCTGATATATATCCATTCAGGAATGCATTCTTTATATCTAGCTGACTTAGCTTCCATCCTTTTGATGCTGCTATAGCAATTACTGTTCTTATGGTTGACATTTTTGCCACCGGACTGAACGTCTCGTCATAGTCTATGCCATGCATCTGAGCATAGCCCTTGATAACCAGTCTCGCTTTATGTCTGGCTATCCTTCCATCTGCAAGTTTCTTTATTTTGAACACCCATTTATTTCCAATTACTTTCTTACCGTTCGGTTTAGGAACAAGCTCCCATGTCTTGTTCTCTTCCAGTGCGATGAATTCTTCTTTCATTGCTTCTTGCCATTGCTTCTTGCCTTTGGCTTTGTCATAGCTCTGAGGTTCATCATCGTCTTTGACCATGTATGCATAATCGTTCTGAGTTATATATGATGTATCATATGAGTATCTTTCCGGTTGTCTTCTTACTCTGTTTGACCTTCTTAGCTCATATTCTTCGTGTGTGTCTGAGTATATGTCTTCATCTTCGTTCCTTATACTTATTCCGGTCCTGGACGTACTTGCCTCGTCTTCTTTGTTTACCTGTACGATTGTTTTACCTTTCTCTCTTCTTTTTATCTCTTCTTCAAATTCTTCAGCTGTATGACTCTGATCTGCATACCAGCTTTTCTGTTCATCAAATGTTACATCTCTGGAAACAGTAAAATGTTTGGTTAGAGGACTCCATAACCTGTAACCCATCTGTTTCTCATCATATCCGACGAATACATATTTCTCTGCTTTTGGTTCAAGCTTATGTCTGAGTTGAGACGGTACATAAGCATACGCTACTGATCCAAACACTTTGCAGTGATCAAGTGTTGGCTTCTTTCCCCACCAAGCTTCATAAGGGGTCATTCCTTCTAAGGCTGTACATGGTAATCTGTTTACCAAGTATGTCGCTGTGTTTACGGCTTCAGCCCAAAGATAATCTAGGCAATTTTTTTCTTTTAGCATAGCTCGTGCAAACTCGACTAGAGTTCGGTTCCTTCTTTCTGCTACACCGTTTTGTTGTGGTGTATATCTGCAGGTTATTTCTCTCTTAATACCTGCATTCCAAAGACAGTCATTAAATTCTCGGGAGAAGTATTCTCCCCCTCCATCAGACCTCAGTCTTTTAAGTTTTCGTCCGATAAGCCTTTCAGCATATGCATGAAAATTTCTGAAGGCTCCAAATACTTCTGACTTTTCCTTCAAAACATAAAGAGTTATCCACCTTGTTGCATCATCAATGAATAAAACATAGTACCTTGATCCGCTAATTGATCCTTCTTTTGTTGGTCCCCATACATCTGTATGTATGAGTTCCAGCACACTGTCATGTTTGAATCCTTTCTTCTGGAAAGGTAACCTGTGGGCTTTTCCCATTTGACAGGCTTCGCATTTGTGAATCATATGTTGGTTCTGTACGTTCGGTAATCCCAGTACAGACTGATTCGCTATCATAGCTTTGATTCCTTTTTCGTGAAAATGACCTAATCTCTTGTGCCAGAGATCAAGTTCTGTAATTACCTTTTCATCATGTGTGAGCAGCGCTTGGCCAATGTTCCCTTGTACTCTTAAGGTAAAGAGTCTGCCTTCTTTCTTACCAGAAACGATCTGATAATATCCGTTCTTGGGATCTTCTACAAATACTCCTTTGTTTGTAAATCTGACCTGAAAACCTTTTTCGACTATCTGTCCCACACTGATCAGATTTTTCGGTATTGTTGGAACATATAAAACATTGGTTAGCAAATCTGCTCCACTTTTGCATTTCACTTTTCCGATTGATTGTACTTTGTGTCTTGTATTGTCACCTGTTTGAACAGTGTGACTCGCACTTCCTTTTTCCAATTCTGACATCAGTTCTATGTTTCTTGACAAGTGATTAGAACATCCAGAGTCAATGTAAAATACCTTTAGATCTTCGTTATCAGATGTGTTGATTGAGTTCATCATCAACGATGTATGACTTTCATTCTGTGTGTCATTTGCGTAGTTGTTGTAGGTGGTGTTGTAGGATTGGCTCTGTCCCCAACTTCTTGTTCCACCTCTACCGTAGCCTCCTCTTTGGTTTTGTCTTCCTCTTTGGAAGTTACTTTGATATCTTCCGCTTCTACCTCTGCTATTACTGTTCTGGCTTTGATTTGATCCTTGTTGATTGTGCCAACAGTCATGCGCCAGATGATTACTTAGTCCGCAAATCCAGCAGACTTTCTTGTTAGTATTCTGACTACTTCTTCCTCTTGCTCTTCCTCTGCCAGTGCCTTTCCCTCTTGCGTAATAGGCCTGAGAGCTCGATTCTTCTTCGTCTTTTGGCTTACCCTTTTCTTTCTTCTTGTTCTTCATATACATTGCTGAGCTATGTCCTTTGTCTGCGTCTCCTTTCAGGTCTTGCTCATATGTGAGCATCAAACCAAGCAACTGATTTAAATCTGGTACAAAATGATTTAAAGAAAGTTCAATTGAGAGTACGAACGGTTTCCACCTTTCATCTCCTCTCAACCCTGTGAGCAGTTGTGCTATCAATCTATGATTTTCGACATCTTCATTTATGGATCCCAGACTATCTGCTAGATCCTTCATTTTAGTGACGTAGTCACTGATGCTTTGACTCGGCTTCTTTTTGAACGTTGTGAATTCGGACCATAGGCTGGCCTTCCTAGCTTTTGTAGTATTTTGGAAGTGATCTTCCAATGCACTCCATATGTCCTCTGCTTTCTCCAGACCTCTAATGTGCGGTAGAAGATGATCTGACACAGTGTTGTAGATGTAGGCTCTTGCCGTTGCATCTTTCTTTTGCCACAGCTTTAGGGCGTCTAGTTCTTCTTTTTCCGGTTGACTATCATCTTCGAAGGTCGGTTTCTTTTCTTCTCCGGTCACGTACATCATTAAGTCCTTACTCATAAGTAAGGCTTCCATGCGCATTACCCATGCGGGATAATTATCTCTGTCCAGTTTATCAATTTGGACGTGGTCTGCCATGATAGAGAATACTCTAGGCTCTTATACCAATTTTTGGGAGATTAACCTGCTCTGATACCAATTGTTGGCGAAAACTTCAGCTCTAATGCCACTGTTGCGGAATTACTTTCGCCCTGAAGGTGGGTTTCGCGACAAAGCTTGAACTCTGTCAGGCCTGTGGAAATTGTCGCGCCACCGTAGTAGAATGCAAAACTAGAGTGATTCAGAACACCTGTGTAATCAACAGTAGCTCAGCCTAATTAACGTTGCCTTAACTGTGTTATCCTGCGATACAAGTTCCACCGGAACTTCACCAAACTGTCACTGGACTGACACCGTAGTCGTACCGGAACTTCACCGAAATGAACTGCAACTTTGGTTATAATTACTTCAAGTGAACATACAAGAAGTAAGAAAGTGATTCGTGAGCTTTCTCCACTTAATAAACTCTTCTGAAAGTTTGAGAAAAAACTTCACAGTTCTGAAGTGCTACTTTCCGGTTAACTTTTGTACTGTGTGTACATCTCCATTCCACCGGAAACTGTGACCAGCTTAAAGTAGAGACGTCTAGCTACAAGATGAGCTATCTCTCATACAAGACTTCGAACTCTGCTGCGAGTTATACTTTGTTGTTCTACCAAAAAAACTTGTTTTCTGAGAAACTGTAATTGACCGGAAATTATTAAAATATGTTTACTGAGTAAACTGTTATTCACCGAAACATGCGTTTACAAAGAAGGTACTGAATCACGTTTAGTAACGAGTCGTGACAGTTAACGATAAACGAAGCTTCCTACCGTAACACAAAATAGCTTCAGATTAAGTAAAGATTACGCGCAGACATCCACATGAACATGTGTTTTCGATTAGAGAAGATGTGTACAAGTAAGCTTGGCCTCTTCTTGCTCAAGCTACAGAAACTCTCCTACAGTGAGTAGTTTCTTATTACCATCTCTCTTCAGATGAAAAGACCCGACACTTCAGGCTTGTATTATTCATCTGTACATACGCGATCTATGGCGTCTTCTGAGAACTTCTAACTCTCTCTTCACTCATACGCGATCTATGGCGTCTTCTCTCTATCTGTCTCTCGTTCTCCTATGCGTATCATCTACTATTCTCTCTCTTTTCCTTCAAAACTTGCTGTATATATATACACTTTCTTTGGCGCTCCTCTGCGCTGTTACTCTTCAATTCGCGTTATGCGCGCCTCACGCGCCCGCCGCGGTTAATTGCTCTGTTATGCGCACACCATGCACTAACTTCGCATACTGTACACCTGTGCACTGATTTTCCGGAAGATTCTGTTTCTCTCTTGTTTGTTGTGTCAAATTCGTGAGTGTTTCCTTAACAAGAAATGCCTTTTTGCAGAGATTTAGGCTAAAGAAGAATCAAGCCAAAATTTTTGACTACCTGCAAAACAATAGACAGAAGATAAATCAAACAGTACAGGAATATGCCACGCTATTCAGGACTCATTTGAGGCAGTTACCACCAGCACATGCCAACCTACCGGATGACGTTATTACTCAATGATTCATCAATGGCTTGACTCCACAACTTAAACAGATTATGATCATACGTTGTGTAGGAGCTATGACGCTAGATGCAGTGATTGCAATGGCTTTGCAGTTGGAAAACAAGGTTGGAGGATTTACAGAAGATTTGGAGTGGTTAAAAGTAAATAGAAATATCACCGAAGACCCGACCAGACAGATGTACTGCACTACATGCGAGAATTCAGGCCATACTAGTGCCACTTGTGCACTTAATCAGTTGTTTTGTGCTATCTGTAACACTACCGGACATACCACCGAAAACTGCGCATATAACGCCAAAGTGTAGGGAACAGCAACTGTCAATGCAATTATACAAGAACCAGGGCAGCCAACCAATCACTATGTACCTCCACAAATGAGAAACAACCAGCAACAAGGATATCGAAATTACAGAGGACAGAGAAATAATAACTACAATGCAAACCGTTGGCAAGCCGGACCAGCACCGAAAAATCCCAATTTGCCACCACCGCGCTGTCATTTCTGTGGTGAATTTGGTCACATTAGAAGATTTTGTAAGGATGCAACTGAGTATGATCAGAGGAAGAAAGAACGTCAAAACCCAATGGCTAATATGGTACAAATCACACCAGTAGAAACGCACGCTGCAGTAATTCATACCCGATCCGGTAAACAACTGCAACCAACAGCAAAAATATTTGAACCAGGCATACGCGAACAACAAAGGATGTACGATAAAGCTTGTCAATGGACCACTGCAGAACCTCCAGTCTTCCCAGATCCTATTCCGATGACCCAGACTCCGTTAACCAAGGAAGGAACACAGCAACAGGATTTTAATTCAGCAGCAGGCACAACATCTTCAGCAGGCGCATCATCTTCAGAATCTGTGGAAAATACAACCCAATCACAAAAGGCCTGGGAAATTTTATCGAAAGCATCCATCACTCTTCCTCTGGGCCAATTACTTGCACTAGTACCGGGAGTTCGACAACAATTCCAACAGCAGTTCAGTCATGTGCCTTCTTACATTCCAGCAACGACAACAGTGCAACCGGAACCTGATTCTACGGTCGATCGTTCAGTTCCTTTAATTACAGTATGGTATAAAAATCATAAAATCACACAGGTACTAATTGATGGAGGATCTGTCAACACTGCTACTGCTGCACTGTGTAAAAAGTTAGGGTGGACCAACATCGAACCAATTCAGTTTTTTGTCAGAATGGCCGATCAGTCAAGAGTCCATCCCATAGGACTTGTATGAAATGTACCAATAACTTTACAAGGTACAACATTTAAGATGACCTTTGTCATACTAGAATTACCGGAATCCACCCTTGATTATAATCTCCTTTTCGGCCGACCTTGGCTGAAGCACGCTAAGGTGATACAAGATTGGTCTGCACAGGAACTCACTTTCAAAGACAATAATCGTAAATACGTTTGTAAAATTAGATGCTATACAACCTTGCGAGTTGCATGCTAGACCGTATTTTGTGGAACCAGTCCATATGCTAGATGGGTTGTCAGATGATGAAGAAGAAGAGTTTCTTAAAAATAACATTGACTTGATCTCCCTAGGAACTGTTGATCTACAATCTGTTGTAGATAATTGGAATCCTTCAGTTTCTACGGTGATGACTGTAACAGAAAAAGATATGAAAGAAGATAAGGCTACCATAGATGACGCTGATCTACAACAACTTTTTAAGCCAGCTGAGAATACAGAGAAGCCTCGACAATTTTATGTTCCAGAAGATCAACTGACCACTTACAATTTAGGTGATGAAGAAAATCCACGACCTCTTAAGATAAAAGAGAGCTTACCAGAATTATTTCAAGCAGATCTAATCCAACTACTTCGAGACTCGTCCATTTCATGTATTTGTTGATGCTTCAGATATAGCAATAGGAAGCGTTCTAATGCAACAAATCGATAAGTGGTTCAGACCAGTGTACTATGCAAGTCGAAGATTAGCCCCTGCCGAAAAGAATTACTCTATCACAGAGAGAGAATGTCTAGGTCTAGTATATTCTGTCAAGAAATTCAGACATTATTTGCTGGGCCGTAGATTTACTTTTCATGTAGATCATGCTGCACTTGTCTATCTAGTTCGGCAGCAGCATCTAGGTGGTCGATTAGCTCGATGGGTTCTACTATTACAAGAGTTTGACTACGAAGTTATTCATCGGCCAGGCAGTTCACATGCCTTAGCAGATTTTCTGTCTCGCTTGGATTCCGGTGAAGCTCCGGTCGGTATAGATGACACAACACCGGCAATTTATGTCTCTGAACCAACTAATGATGAAATTACAGACCCACCTATGCCATCTACATATTATGATCAGATCTTAACCTTCCTCACTAATGGATACCTTCCTACTCAGACTTCTCCTGCAATACGAAGGAAAATTTCAGTTTTCAGTCGCCGATTTCGGTTGATTGCTGGGGAATTATACTATATAGATCACACTGGAGTTTTACTTCGTTGTATTCCACCACATGAAGTTAACTTAGTCATTAATTTGTCTCACTCAATTCCTTCCGGTGGCCATTTTGTTGCAGACTTAACACACCGGAAAATTCTGCAAAGTGGTCTCTGGTGGCCTACTATGTACAGGGATGTATCACAGTTTGTCAAACAATGTGATAGTTGTCAGAGATCAAGACAGCCCCTGCAACGTCATCTTTTTCCTCTACAACATGTCTTGCCATTAGAGCCTTTTCAGAAGTGGGGTCTAGATTTCATTGGCCCTATTACACCACGAGCAATCCTCAGTAATAATCGTTATATTTTGACATGTACTGATTATGCTACCAGATGGGCAGAAGCTTGGGCTTTACGATCTGCCACAGCTGTTGCAGTAGCTAAGTGTCTACTGAAGGATGTCTTTCCACGTTTTGGCTTACCGCTGGAACTTGTTACAGATCAAGGCACTCATTTTGTCAACAATCTAATGAAAGTACTCACACATTCATTTCAGGTCACACATAAATTTAGTTCACCATATTATCCTCGTGCAAATGGTTTGGCTGAGAGTACAAACAAAACTCTGTTGAATATGCTTCGAAAACTCATTTTAGAAGCACCGGAAAGATGGGATCAACTGCTACCTGCAGTATTATGGGCATATCGGACTACATACAAGGTAACAACAGGATCAACCCCTTTCAAACTAGCTTATGGATTAGAAGCAATAGCACCGATGGAGATAGTTATACCAAGTTTACGAGTAGCAATCACTCAGAAACTGCTACCTGAAGAATCACTGTCATTTCGGTTGGATACAGTCAGAGAATTAGAAGAGCATCGATGGCACAGTTTTTTGACTATGCAGGAAGTACAGCTAAGACAAGCTCTAACACATGATTGATATCTAAAGACTCCAATTTTTTTGGTGGGACAACTTGTACTCTTTTACAATGCAAAGTCGAATCGCTCTGCTGGCAAATTCAAGTTGCAATGGTTTGGTCCCTACCGGATTTCTGAACAAGTGGGCCCAACAACTTTTTGATTGACTACGTTGACCGGAATTCCTCTTTCAAAAGTCATCAACGGTTCGAAGCTGCGGCCGTATCAACACACATCTAACCCACACTGAAACGTTTCACTTAGCCGCATTTTTTTTGGCGTTCTCTTTTCTTTATTTTCTTTTCTTTTTTGACATGCTTAATAAAATAAGTCTGTAAATATCCACGTTTTGTTAACTAATTATGTCCACAGCCGCCCTGCCCTTGCCAGCTACTCACGCATGAACACCGAAGTTAAGAATTATCATTTCAATACCGCGCAATGATTAGTCATCCTAGATTGCTCTCCACTACAACGCATCTACTTAACCTTTTCTGTTTCACCAAAAATCGCTATTGTGTTTGTGTGATTTGTGCTCTGTGTGCTTACCCTGTGCTTTGCGTGCTTGTGCTTACTGTCTTTGTGTGTGCCATGGAAGCTTTGGCTAACTACGCCGCCTTCCGTGATGGACTCCCTGCCGACGTAGGAGAGTTCCTGCGCATTCGTGGGCTTAACAACTTCGTTGAACTGCCTTGGCATTCAGTGGAGTCCCACCCATTCTTTGCCCAGATCATCTCCGCCATCGCCAACACACCTGCCACCGAGCAGAGTTGGCCGATCACTTCCCTCCCATCCTGTACACTTATCACCTTCCAAGCTTTTGCAGAAGCGTTTAGACTCCCTTCGCAAGGTCAGGAAAATGGCCCGAGTCTACCAGTTGCACGAATGATAGAACTATTTCCTAGGTATTCCTCAAACGAGTATGCAATCCTGTGTCGACCGGAACCAGAAAGATCAGCCCTCCAATTCTTAGTGGCTATTCTCAATCTATAGAAACGCACCTATGGAATATCCTGTCCCTTCTACTCTGCCATAGATTTAGCTGCACAAGAACCAGTAAACTTCGCATCATTTTTCTTCCACCGCATTCATCTAGAGTGCGTATCCATAATTAAACAAGTGAACAAAGGAGGCATGCCAAGATCCAGGTTGTCGCACATTCTGTCTTTTCTTTTTTCGGCAATACTCGCAGCACAACCACCACCCCGAGGACCTGTTCTAAGACATGAGGAATCTGTACAATTATGGGACGATGAGGAAGAAGATGAAGAGGAGCTAAACCAACTCTTCCGCAGAAAAAGGATCATAATCAGTTCTTCTGAGAGCGAAGCACAAGGATCAGCCAAAGAAAACAAAGATGAAGAAGAAGCAAAACATGACGAATTCCACGACACCGCAACTTTGATGCAGCATGAATCCTCCGCACAATCATCTTCCCAGGAGCAACAAGAACAGGAAAATCGGACTGAAGCCGACACAACTTCTACAAAAGAAGCATCCCAGCAACAGTCTGAAAGAGAACATCAGGCAGATCAAGAACAAGTTGCTAAAGGAGTACTCGAAGAGCTGCTTAAGGCAGTTGACTCCACAGCCGAAGATACTACACAACACACCAAGGTAATACAATCCAATTCTGTTCTTCCCACTCCCCCACCGGAGCCGCTAATAGAGACCATTATCCCCATCCAACCCATTCACCCTGCCGAAACTGCTGATTCCTCTTCCTCATCCCCAAACTACTCACCACCCAACTCACAACAACTCCTCACCACGTCTGCATCTCCACCTCGCCAACATCTCCCACTTCCTTCGATTCCCGTAATCTCTGATTTGGCAACCATGGGTCAATTGCTAATCAACCTATCACAGCAATTACCAATCCAAATGAGAGAAGTCACAGATAGCATCCGGAATGAGCTACAACACAAGGTGGACGTCCTGGAAGCAGACATCACGCCCCTGCAAGAAGAGATAGATGCAGTTAAAGCCGAAAATCATCAGCTCCATTCACAAATAACTCAACTCCAAGCTCAACTTGCAGAACAACAGAAAATTACTGAATAAAGAGATGCCGCACTAGCAGATCTCAACCAAAAGGACAAGCTATTAAGTGAACCACAGGCCGAAAATAGTCAGTTGAATATCGAGCTAAAGGATAAAGAAGATGCCCAAATAGCATTAGGAAATCTATTGGAAGAGACCAGAGTCCAACTCAACGAACTGGTGCAGCAAAACAAAGAACAGCAGACGCAAGCTAAGCTAACAGAAGAAGAACTGCAACGGACAAAATAAAATCTAGCAGATGTCAACAATATGCTCAAGCATTATTTGACCAAGGAAGCACAGACACAAAAGCTAATTGCAGATCTCAGACACGAAAAAGAATCATATGCAAGAACAGTAAACTTTCACATTCAAGAAAGTGAAAGAAGAGAGAATCAACTGGAAAATCAGAAGGAAAGAGTACAGAAGATGGAGCAACAGATTGCCGAAATGAAGACATCCAGAGATGCGGCGCTAGCAAACGAATTTTACTTACAGGAAGCCTTTTTGCAGACCCAAGCAAAAATTTTGCTAAATGAAGCCATAGCCCTAAGTTCGGTACGAATAGATGCACAGTTAATAGAACCGGACACCCTAAAACAGTTATTAGAAACTCTAAAGAAAAAGATCGCCCGAACCTTTAGATTAGCTAGGAATATGTACTTAGAAGGTATTATCGATGAACAATAGTTTTGTAAAACCTGCGGTTTCGAGTCCACCGTGCGTGCCAGAGTGTTAGCGGCCGCCGGATTGGGAATATGTAACTGAATCTTGTTCGCACGAGTGAAAAGTTGTTACAAACAGTTTGTAAAAAAGTTATATAAATCAAAGAAAGGCGCGCCAGTGACGGTTCCGTGATGGATCACCAGACTGTCTGTCTGTGTGACTGAGCGGGTCGTTACTGTAGTGTCTGTTTGCTTAATCTCCAGTATTCTGAGTTCCATGTTCGTCTCTTGTCTTGTCTGCCGTCAATAACTGTTTCTGTTTGTTAACTTCATAGATGTTCGAGAGATCACCAGACTGTCTGTCTGAGTGATTGGTCTGTAGCATTTCTATGTGTTGAGTTGAGTAATCCAGAGTACCTTGGCGACTTTCTGAGTGTTCTGTGTGTATTTGTGTTTCGGCTTAACGGTTGTCTGATGGTATTCATTGCGGTTGTGAGTCTCAACTAGTTTGCGCATCAAGCTATTTCTTTTCTTGAAATGTTCTGCAAACATGTGGCTAAGTCTGTGCAATCGTAATAACTCTTCTGGTATCCGTGTTGTGTTAAGTTGTCTGTAGTATCTAGGTTCAGGTTCCATACGGTAAAGTTTAAACTACAGTAAAGATTCCCTGGATTGCGTACTGAATCTTCAGTACGGTGTATCTGAACACTAGGATTCTTTGTGTTTCTGGATATTGGAAGGAGTGTGGTATCCATTCTGTGAAGGCTGAACGAATACCCTTGTTCTGGTATGTTCAGTAAGTTATCTGCAGATGCAACATAGCATCTTAGTGTATCCGGTACACGTGGTTGAGCTAAGACCGTGAACTGTAATGTCTAAGTACAACCGATTTTGATAAAGTCTCAGCATTAGTATATTGTTGGGTGCGAGTAGTGAGTTTGGGAACTAAGTACAGGGCCTCTGTCTAACAGACCCCTTCCACTCCCAAGAACCCAAGAATCACTTAAACGCACTTCTGACAGTTAGAAGAATAAATAGCGTTTAACACTCTATGTGTTTGGTTCTCGCATGGAAAATAGGGTTTGCTGCTAGATGCATGGAACTTACATTATCTCCAAATATGTGAGGTTTGGAACTCACGAATCCTAAATCTATATACAATGCTTTTAACCATATTGCCTCTTGAGATGCCATGGTCAAACCTCTGTACTCTACTTCAGTCGAGGATAAAGCAACTATTGGTTGCTTCTTGGAACTCCATGACACTAGCTTTGAACCAACAAATGCTAAGTAACCAAAAGTACTTCTTATATCATCCTTAGCTCCTTCCCAATCTGCATCTGAATAGATTTTGATATCCAAATCCGAAGAGTAAGGATAGAATATACCTTCATTGATTGTACCTTTGAGATACTTTACTCTCTTAGCTGCATCCATGTGAGGTCTTCTTGGTGAGGCCATGAATAGACTAAGCACTCCCACACTATATGAGATGTCTACCCTTGTATGAGGAGCATATATCAAGCTACCTACCAAGCTTTGATTCATCTCAATTTTCTCACCTTCATAAACACTAAGTTTATGATTCATCTCCAAAGGTATACTTGCAGATTTAGTGTTCTCCATTTGGAACTTAATAATTAGATCTTGAATGTATCTTCTCTGATTCAAATACATTCCTCCATCTATGTATATGACCTGCATACCTAGGAAATATGTGAGCTCACCTAAGTCACTGATTTTGAACTCCTCTTGCATGTGTCACTTGATCCTTTGAATGCCATTCAAATCATCACCTGTCAAAATAATATCATCTACATATACACATAGATAGATAATATCATTGTGATCTCTTTTGATGAATAGAGAAGGAGCTGAGTTGCTAGGTTTGAACCCTTGATCTTGAAGGTATGTAACCAACCTATAATTCCAAGCTGTAGGAGCTTGTTTCAATCCATACAATGCTTTCTTAAGTCTGGAAATGTAAGATGCATGATTAGGATCTTCAAAACTTGGTGGTTGTGACATGTATACCTCTTCATTTATCCAACCATTTAGAAATGCATTTTTCACATCAAGTTGGATGAGTCTCCAATTTCTTGTTGCAGCTACACTTATCAATGTCCTGTTTATAGTCATATTGGCAACTAGTGAGAATGTTTCCTCATAGTCTATACCATGAGTTTGAGAGCATCCTTTGGCAACTAATCTTGCCTTGTACCCTGCAAACTAATCCATCTGAATTTCTTTTAACTTTATATACCCATCTACAACCAATTACCTTTTGATTCGGTGACATTGGAACCAAATCCCAAGTGTCCATCTCCTTCAATGCATCTATGTCTTCTTTCATGACCGTTTCCCAATTAGGGTTTTCCTTTGCCTCTTCATAGTTTGATGGTTCTTCTAAAATTGAATCTTTTGTAAAGTAGATTGAATGCTTCGTAACAAATGTGGAATCATATCCATAACTTTCTGGTTGTTTCTTCACTCTTGTTGATCTTCTAGGTGCTTTCTTGGAGCACACTCTTGCATCTTTGCTTTGCGTCTTGCCAGCTTGTAATCCCTTTCCTTTTCATCTTGGTCATCATCTGTATCACTTCTTGGATCTTGGACCTGTGTATCATGCTTGCTTCCTAATTGATGAGAATCAGAATCAATATCATATGGTAGAGTTACCTTTTGTTTGTCTTCATCATACCAAGACCTATGTTCTTCAAACACAACATCTCTCCTTGTAGTGAATTGTTTGGTTGAAGGATTATAGAACTTGTAACTCATCTGAGTTGAATCATATCCAATAAACACTGCCTTTGTTGCCCTTTCATCTAGCTTACCTCTTATTTGTGATGGTAAATGAACATAAGCTAAACAACCAAAAACCTTGCAATGTCCAAGACTAGGTTTTCTTCCATTCCATGCTTCATAAGGAGTCATACCTTGAAGTGATTTGGATGGTAGTCTATTGGCAAGGTACACAGCAGTTTAAATAGCCTCTGGCCATAGATAATGTGGCAACTTCTTCTCTTCAAGCATTGTTCTGGCTGATCCAACCAATGTCTTGTTTCTTCGCTCTGCAATTCCATTGAGTTGAGGAGAGTACCTGGTAGTCACTTCCCTTTTGATACCTTTATCCTACAAGAACTCATCAAAATCTTTGGAGAAGTATTCTCCCCCTCTGTTTGATATGAGGCTCTTGAGTGATCTACATGTATGATTCTCCACATGTTGTAGATACCTTTTGAAGCAATCAAACACTTCATTCTTACTTTTGATAAAGTATAGAATAGTCCATCTACTATGGTCATCAATAAATGAGACATAATACCTTGATCCTACCAATGAAGGTTCTTGACTTGGTCCCCATACATTTATATGTACTAAGTCCAATAAGTTGTTGTGGATGTAGCCTTTATGGTTGAATGGTTGTCTTTGTGCCTTCCCAATCTGACATGCATCACACCTGTTGATCATGTCTTTCTTTGATATGTTCGGCAGTCCTAGAACACTTTGATCCCTGCATATATCCTTCAAGGTTCTTTCATTCACATGAGCAAGTCTCTTCTGTCACACTTTAAGCTCACTTAGGGTTTGAGACCCAAAGTTGAATAGAGCTATGTTCCTGGTTTCTCATACTTCAAAAGTAAAGAGCCTACTATGCTTCTAACCTCTGGCTATCTTCTTGACGCCTTGAGATGGATCTTCCACAAAAGCTCCATGTTGGGCTTGCAAGCCTTTTTCAACTATTTGGCCTACACTTATTAGGTTTTTAGTGATAGAGGGTACCTTACGTAGAATGTTTGTCCTGCCATTGGAAGCTATGACATTACCAATCTTCTCCACATTGTGCTTTGCATCACCCCCTGTTTGCACTTCATGTCTATGCTTTGGCTTTCCAAATCAGATAGAAGAGCAATGTTTCCTGCAACATGATTTGAACATCCAAAATCTATGTAGAACAAATGATCATCTTTTTACCTTCTTTGTGGCTTAGATAAATGAGAAACAATGAGTCTTCATATGGTTGATCTTCTAAATAATTATATCCTCTATTGTTATTGTTGAAGTTGTGTCCACCTCTGCCTGTATTATAGCTATATCCACCTCTTCCACTTCCTTTCTGGGTCTTCCCATTGAACTAGCAATTCTGAGTGGTGTGGTTGGTCGTATTGTAGATGGCACAAGCTTGAACATTCTGACCTTTGGCTTTGTCATGCTTTGGTCCTTTCTTCTTCCCTTTCCACTTGCTCTTGCTTGCGAATGGCTTGGGAAGTCTCCTTTTCATCTTCTTCCTTCTTCTTGCCTTTCAACTTCTTATCCTTCTTTTCTGCATGTAGATCACTAGTTGAATTACCATGATAGGAGTTACCTTTCTTTATGTTATTGTTGGCCTCTTGATTGAAGAGTTGTCCAAGAAAGATGTTGAAGTCTCGAGTTTGCACATCCATGACAATGTCATAAGCCATCGTGAAAGATTGTCATTGCTTATCACTTTGAATCCCATTGAGAATATGCCTCATGATAGCCTCTTCTTCAATCAGCTATCCAATGGATGTTAACTGATCCGCAACCTCCTTGACCTTTGTAACAAACTCTGTGATGGTTTGTTTAGGTGTCTTCTTCATTTGGTTGAACTTGTTCCAAAGATGATTCTTTCTTGCTTTGGTACTAGAAGAAAAGAAAGTCTCAATGGTATCCCAAGTCTCTTGAGATGTCTTGCATCCTCTAATATGTGGTAATAGAAAGTCAGAGATAGAGTTTAGTATGTATGACCTTGCTTGAGCATCCCTTACGCACCAAAGTGTAAGCTTATCTATCTCCTCTTGTGTAGGTCCTCCTTTGGATCTTGGAGTAGGCATAGCTTATCACTTGCTACAATTCCATAAAGATTTCTACCTTGCAAATAGGCCTCCATTCTGATTTGCCAAGCCACGTAGTTGTGTCGATCAAGCTTCTCGATCATTGAGGGAAAGCCGTCACCTATCATAGACACAAAGGAAACCATCATGGACCTTAGATTCCATGTCACTTTCTATATCTCATGATTGGTTGAGAATTTGGAGAAATCAATGCTTCCATTTCGTCTAGAACGTGCCAAACCCCCAAGATTAATTGTGTATTTGTTGAATTTTGACACCTGGAGTCTTGTTTCCAATTGATGATATCATCAATGACATCATCAACTCGTAACCGCCCTTGAATCGCCTTTGAGAAACCTACATGAGGGGTTGGCCATATTCATTCTCAATCTTGCCAATACCAATCTTGGGAGCTCAAGGGGTCGTGATCACCAAGTAAGTACTTTCAAGTTCCAGTTCAAGTTCTAGTCTTATCTCTTGCTCTAGTCTTGTCTAGTCTTGTATCATGGACATCCTTTCTTGTCCTATTGTAATCTCATAGTATGAGATCTTTTCTAGTTATTTCTTGTATCTAGTTCATATTCGTGAAGGTAATTCTTGTATTCGAGATATCTTGTGTCATATCTATGGTCTCGCATTGTGGGATCTCCTGTATCATCTCAAGTCTAGTTTTCCATACCTAACGGTTCCAGGTTGTGGGACATCTTGTATGAGTTACATATTCTTGTATTGTTCTCCCTACATGGGTGTTCTTGTAATCCAAATTAAGTGTATATTTGAAATCATGTCTAGTCTAGTCAGAGAGCACAATGTAGTGCTCCCCTGACATTTTGGCAAGGCTATCCACATCAAGTCTTTATCAAGAATGATGAAGTCCATATCCATACTCAAAAATATTGAGTTTACTTTGAATTATATATATCAAAAACTCGAAGATCTTGAAAGGAGGTTACGACAAGGTGATTGCTTAGTTGAAGAATTTGCATCAGACTTTAGAAATGTATTTCAAGGATCCACATATCAAGAAGACTATCTAGTTAATCGATTTCGAAGTGGTCTCAAAGACGATTGTTCAAAGAAAACCAAGTCCAAGAGCTAGAAGTGTTGAATAATCAAGACACTATTCCTCAAGAATCCAAATCAAGAATCTTTGAAGCCCTAGAAGTCATTACAAATGATATTCAACATAAACATTATGAAGATAACAAGAAGGTAAAGGATAAGGAGGAGTTCATGTTCAATCAAGCAGGTGTGCTTACTCGATGCTCTCCATCAAAGATCTTGGAAACACCACAACATTCCACTAGAAGCTCAAAGGATCTATCGCATGAAGAACCCAAGGAAGCTCAAGAGACACCCAGTCGTTCACCACCTATCAGGATTGAGGATCATGAAGAATTTGAGGTTGTGCATGTATTAGATTCAAGGATCTCTCAAAGCATATTGGAATGCCTTATTCATTGGAAAGATTATGACATTAATGATTGTACTTGAGAACTTATAGAAAATCTTCAGAGAGCAAAAATCAAGGTTCTTGAATTCCATAGGAAGAATCCAATGAAACCCAAGCTAGATAACATGGATATTCCTCGTGGAACTCGTCACTTGAGGGGGAGGTGATGTCACAGACACAAAGGAAACCATCATGAACCTTAGATTCCATGTAACTTTCTATATCTCATGATTGGTTGAGAATTTGGAGAAACCAATGCTTCCATTTTGTTCAAAACATGCCAAAACCCCAAGATCAGCTATGTATTTGCTGAATTCTAACACCCGAAGGTCTTGTTTCCAATTTATGGCATCATTGATGACATCATCAACTCGTAACTGCCCTTGAACCGCCTTTGAGAAACCTATATAAGGAGGGATTGACCACATTCATTCTCAATATTACCAATGCCAATCTTGGGAGCTCAAGGGGTCGTGATCACCAAGTAAGTACTTTCAAGTTCTAGTTCAAGTTCTAGTCTTATCTCTTGCTCTAGTCTTGTCTAGTCTTGTATCGTGGACATCCTTTCTTGTCCTATTGTAATCTCATAGTATGAGATTTTTTCTAGTTATTTCTTGTATCTAGTTCATATCCCTAAAGGGAATTCTTGTAATCAAGATATCTTGTTTCATACCTATGGTCCCGGGTCGGATTTGTTGTATTATCTCAAGTGTAGTTTCCATACCTAATGGTCCTAGGTTGTGGGACATCTTGTATGAGTTACATATTCTTGTATTGTTCTCCCTATGTGGGTGTTCTTGTAATCCAAAGTGTATTTCCTAAATCCAATCTAGTCTAGTCAAAGAGCAAAATCTAGTGCTCCCATGACATCACCCATCTTGATCTAGCTCTGATACCACTGAAAGAACTTGGAGAAGCTTGTAGGAGGTAGAAATGTGAGTTTGGTCTAGCCAACTGGCACAAGACCAGCCCTTGAGCTTATGGAGACTCAAATAGACTTTATAGGCATGCGATAAGTCCAAAGAAATGCACTATGTGCTTTGGAGCATCAAGGAGAAAGAGTTGATACAAAACAAATAGGTTCATGCATCGACTAACTCAAAAAACTTACTATCTATGGAAGAGACAATGAACTTCAAATGCTCATAGCGACCAGCATGATTACAATTAGAAAAAATCCTTTTACGGGTGTGATACACATAGGGTTGAGTGTATATAATGCACAAAAGTATAAGGAATAAGCAAAATATGCTATAGGAATGAATCAGACACTCAATGGTGGTACCTCCTATGTTTGAGGAATCTGTAGAGATTGACCCCGAGATAGAAAAACTGATATTTCTCCCAATCTAATGAGCCAAATGCTATGAAAATTTATAGGCATAAACTAGACTCTAGTAATTTTTAGTGAGACATCTGTCATCTAATTTGGAGCTCTGTACAGAGAGCAGTAGCCTCTGCAAGATTACTATTGGCGAAGAAGATGATGTAGAGAAATGAAGGAGCAAGACAATGATGGTCACAAGTGTATGTATATTGCTTCCATGTATTGTACAAGTGATTTCAAGTCTTTATATAGATTTTAGAAGTGTTTCACGAGTTCTACAAGTGGATTTTGAATTCAAATGAAGGTGGGAATGGTTGTTGGAGGGAATCAATTCACTTTCTTACAATCTAGGAAAAGTGAAGATCTAGTTTGATCTACTTTTAGGTGATTGATTGCTTGATTGAATGTAACTCAACCACCACAAATTTGTGGAATTTGGGCTCCCTCTTTCTACTTTTACATGTGTAAAGCTCTAGGCTTTTACAATGGGATCCATGAAAAATCTTTTTAAAAAATGCAATAAGTGAGCATAAGAAAAAGAATTCTCCAATGGATATTCTTTCGACGCGATAGCTTTTGATGTAGATCAAATCTGCCTCAAGAATAGTGTAAGCTTGATGTTCCAGTAAAAAAGGGATGAGAGATGCACACATCCACCCAACCAACTCCACCCATATATATACCTATAAGACAAGGGTAAAAATATGAGGATTCAAGTGTCCCTCCTCACATGGATGCTAGTCCAATGGCTTCTAGCTTTGGATATCACATGGAATCATGTGAGCTTCATATGGATTCTAAAAGGGTGTCTAGATTTTATGTGCAAGTCCAAAGGCTTGAGAGGCCTTCCTAAGGGTTAATACCATACCCTTAGGAAATATCAATCCTAAGGATCAAAACCCTTCTCTTGGGATTACATAAATCCACATAGCTCAAGGTCTTGGAGACACTTTCTCAAGGGTTTCTTAATAAACTCCAATAGTTCTCTAAGTGACTTGGGACCCTCAAAACCCATGTTTTTGGCTGCTTGGACCCATATTTTGGATAGCCATTGATCATTTTAGTAGCATTCATGCACGAGATAGGGTATTAAAATCTCTCTTTTTACTTTTTCTTGAGGGCAAATGATGATGCAAGATTCTATAGTATAATCATATAAACTCATAACTTGCCTTGTAATGTATGTGGCTACTCAAAAATATGCGCATATGCATATCAAGTATGGGATGGGATGAACTACAACCTCTCATCCCTCTCTTGAGGTTCTTGTTTTATGTATTACCTCCCATTATGCACACCCACTTTTAGTCAAGAATATAGTGGAGAAGCATATATGTCTCCGATTATGGATGAAAAAAAGGAATTGAGAACACATCATGTTGTGGATATCCAAAGAAGGTTATGAGAGAAGATTGGCTATTATTACCCATCCAAGGAAGCACAAAGTTTGATATTGAGCTAAGCTTTTTTGAGTTATGTGCGAATTTAATATTGGTTTGCCATATCCTTTATACATGGATTTAATTTAATCCTAGGAGAATTCTTCAATTAACATCCATAGCTAATGTAAAGATCATAGGCAAAAATGCATGGGAGTCAAAGCACCTTAAGCATTTGTATGCATCTATGCATTGAAAAAAAATAAAAATTTATGTGCATTTTCTTGTAACATGAGATGGTTTCAATGCACAAATTCAATTTTTCATCTTTCTTTTGTGCACATATAAAGTTCTCTCTTCATTAAAAATCTTCTAAAAGCACAAAAGCATGTGCATAATCATAAGGATGCTTGAAAAGGAAGCACATTTGTGCACAAGAAGGAGCGTATCAGCATAGCATGCATGAAAGCTAAACAAATGATTGTTGTTTGAGCCATAGATTCCATGCAAATACATGCATCTGCATGTGAGCACATGAATTTACATGAAGAGCACTCGCTTTTTATTTTCTTAAATAATGAAAGGAAGACACTCACAAAGAAAGGAAGACACTTGGAAAGAAGTTAAGCTAAGGTACTTGCAAAATCATGCTAGCGCGATTTTTCAATACAAGTTGATACCAAGGTATCAAATAATTAATATAAACTTAACATTTAATTATGTGTTGCTTAGAAATGAAGTAAACATAAGGAAGAAATAATATTTGGATAGGCTCCCTTGCCAAGTCAGTGGTAAGGAAGAAATGGATTAATGAATTGAAAAGTACCTAAACACATCTAACTTCTTTAATAACTTAGAAAACGCTCATTGGGTCAAATCCTTTCAATACAATGATAGGCCAAAGCAATATATACATAAAAGAGTTAATACCCGAATATGTCTAAGTTTAATGACTTAGAAAACTTTTGGGGGCAAAGTTTTTGATTTTTACATGGGCCCAATGTTGTGTGTACATTAATATAGAAGAACCTAGCATATTCAGTGCTAATTCTAAGTATAAAAGATACTTAGAGATGGCTCCTAAGACTTCATTCGTTCAAGACATTAGTATTTCAAAATGAAAACCAAGAAATGTTTTCTATAGGAGATGCAGGGCAAATTAATGGAGGAACTTGATTTTCTTAAGGTACAAATAGAACATGGAAAGATGTACCTTTAAAACCTCCTCAAATTCATAACTTTATGCTTCACTTAGCCTTCAAGATAAAGCCACCTGTCCTAACACGAATGAACATGAACTTGTATTTTGGCAACATGAGTATTCCAAAAAATAAAGAAGAAGGTCATAAATATGTTAGGACATGTGGTCACCAAGATACTTATAAAAGATGTTTTGGTTGAATACCAAAACTAGAATTCTTTTCCCGTACATCCTCTTGATACTTTTAATGCTCAGGTAGTTACCAACTAGACCTCCTTGTTTGATATGAGTGTCTTGTCCAAGTAGAGGTGATCACATAAGGAGTGTAGACTATAGAGTAGAAGTTGTTCAAGTATAGTTGTTCAAACAAGTATAAAAATCAAATGGTGAAACAAGTCACGATAATGACTCTCCAAAAAGGAGTGAAGCTATAAAATTTACAGTTTTGATGACATAGACTCCTCAAAAGGGGAAAGAAAGTACCAAAACACATCAAAATTGGTACAATTGATTCCATGAAGTATAGAATCATGAATCTAGATGATAGATAGAAGAACAACTTTTAGGATATAAGATGTTTGGAAAAGTAGGAGTCATTGAGAAAGAAACTCCATGACATGCTAAAGTTAATATTGGAAACTCTTCAAGGCACAAAACGATTTGGACAAGGTAGGTTGCAACCACCAATTAGATAGATCATGTCAAAGCCTAAACTTCTTAAAAGAAGTGAAAGTGCAAGATAGATGTTGGATTTCCGAGTAGATCTCGTGCAACAATAATTAAGTCCATGGAAGGTGAAACCTATATTCACCTATCCTTAAAAAGCGATTTTGAGAGAAATCCAAAAGCATTCACAGATGCTTGAACTCAAGCAATAGAGAGATTCTTGAAAAAAACCCTAGGGTAACTATTTAAAGGATTTTTTAGAAAAAAAAAAAATCTAAAAGACAAGAATAAAAACTTATCATTGCAAGTTGGTTGAGTAAAAACTACCGAAGTCTTGAATGCAATTCAAGATACTTGGAATTACACTCAAAACCTTAGAAAAGAAGGATGGATGTTTATTCTATCAAAGGGTTTGAAGATTTCAAGAATAAGCATGGGATAATTAAGATCATAGAATGATCATGTGTTGGAAGCCATAGAAAGCTAATCAAGATGAGAAAACATAGAGGTGACTCCTTGACTTCAAATTCTTGTAAAAAGCATTCGAGTAAAAGGTACTCTATAATTAGATAAAGCTTTTGGACTTTAAGATAAATACCATCCACACATTAGTATTGTATATAAATTATGGTGGTATGGGACATTGTACCTTATATTCTTATTAATGTAGGAATGATGGTATGGGAACTCATACCTTGAGATGGTAGGTATCTTTGAGTCTTGATCTCATTACTTTAATTGTACCATAACACATTTAAGTTCTTTAATAACTTAGAAAAAGCTCCATGGGTCAAATCTTTTCAATACAATGATAGGCCAAAGCAATATATACATAAAAGAGTTAATATCCTAATATGTCTAACTTTAATGACTTAGAAAGATTTTTGTGGCAAAGTATTTCATTTTGACATGGGCCCAATGTCATGCATACATTAATATAGAAAAACCTAGCATATTCAATGCTAAGTATAAAAGATACTTAGATATGGATCCTAAGACTTCATTCATTCAAGACATTAGTATTTCAAGATGAAAACCAAGCCATGTTTTCTTTAGGAGTTGTGGGGCAACTTAATGGAGGAACTCAAAATTCTTAAGGTAAAAATAGAAAATGGAAAGATTTATCTTCAAATCATCTTCAAAATTCATAACTTTATGCTTCACTTAGCCTTGAAGATAAAGCCACCTCTCCTAACACAAATGAACTGTTGGAGTTAGACGTCTGCGGAAGCACACGAACAACACAAGGAAGAAGAAGAAGCTTGGAGCACAACACACGATACTGAATGTATTACTAGAGAATGTGCAAAGATAAGTAGCCCATTAGGGCAATAGGCGTATATACAAGCCAGGGGGAAAAAACCTCCTAAAGAGGGAAAAAAGTGCCCCGACGGTCCTAGAGTGTTCACACAGATCACTACCAAAATATATCAACAAATCCCCCCTGGGAATTATGTGGTGAACAAGTAGCTGGTGCTCATGTATAAGGAAGTGCCAAGCTATGTGGAAATCAATCCACAAAAGGAAGTAAGCCCAAAGATTTGCGGAAAGCTTCAAACTTCTCCCTAGACAGAGCCTTCGTGAAAAGGTCTGCAATGTTCTCCTACGTGGGCACATATGCCAAGCTGATCTCCCCAGTAAAGGACCTCTCCCTGACATAATGATAATGTACCTCAATGTGCTTAGTGCGAACATGGAACACAGGGTTCCTCACAACTTCCAATGCGCTCTGACTGTCAGTGAAGATGGTGGTGGTAGAAGATTGCCCAACACCCAAATCAGCCATAAGGCGTCTAAGCCACACACACTCAATAGTAGCTGTGAAAGCTTCCCTATACTCAGCCTCATAACTGGAAGTGGCCACAGTAGGCTGCTTCTTGCTCAACCAAGATATACATGAGCTACCAAGCATGAAGCAAAAGCCACTAGTGGACACACGAGTGTCATAGCAACCAGCCCAGTCTGAGTCAGAAAAATCATGCAAATCTGGCGGTAGTGATCCCCCCTTGGGATAAAACAACCCAAGTAGCCGAGTACCACTCAAGTAGCAAAAGATGCGCTTAACTGCCTGCCAATGCTTGACACCTGGGCAATGCATAAACCTGCTCATCTGTGAGACAGCAAACTGAATATCTGGCCTAGTAATGCATAAGTAAATCAGGAATCGAACAGCCTGCTGATAGAGGACAGCATCAAATGCATCTCCAGCATCATGAAGACTCAATCGTAAACTTGTCTCCACAGGATTGGCAATAGGCTTATAGTATTCAAGGCCAAAATGTTGCAATAATGTGTCAATATATTTTGTTTGACACAAAGCTATTCCACCATCAACTTGCATAAACTGAATGCCCAAATAGTGATGCAAATGCCCCAAATTAGACATCTCAAATGAGGCATGCAAATCAGCCTTAAAATCAGCAATATGCTTCTCAATAGGACCAGTGAGCAACATGTCGTCTATGTCAAAAGTGCAGACAGTAGTAAACACCCATTCTTCTTCCTGCACAAGATTAGCACACTCTTGATCTTTCTGCAATAGAACAGAGACCAACTCCTCAAATGATAAGGCATTTGGATTGCCTTTCATCATCAACCGAAGAGTAGAAGCAAAACTCTGATATGAATCAGGAAGACCATTCAGAACGGTCTACACAAGTGAGCTATCTGGTATAACCTCATCAACAGAAATCAAATGTTCCTTCAAGTCTTTGATCTTCGTTAGGAAATTGTCCATAGAATCACCTTCATTCATGTGCTCACTCTCCAACTGTTTTCGGAGGTAAGCAACATGAGCCTCATTCCTAGCTTGGTACAATGTGGTAAGTGTATCCCAAGCATCCTTAGTTGTTCTGCAAGAGTGCATACTTTCAATGCTCAGGCAGTCAACAACTACACCTCCTCATCTGATATGTGTGTCTTGTCTAAGTGGAGATACTCACACGAGTACATATTATAGAGCAAAACCTATTCAAGTATAGTTATTCAAACAAATATAAAAGTCAACTGGTGAGACAAGTGATGGCAATGACTCTCCCAAAATGAATGAATTTATAAACTTTACAGTTTTTGAGGATGACAACTCTTCAAAGGGGGGAAGAAAGTACCAAAATACGTCAAAATTGGTACGATTGATTCCATGGAATATAGAATCATGGATCTAGATGATAGATAGAAGAACATCTTTGAAAATGTAGAATTTTTATAAAAGGAGTTATTGAGAAAGAAACTACATGACATGCTAAAGTTAGTATTGGAAACTTGTGAAGGGCAAGAACGATTCAGACAAGATAGGTTGCAACCACCAATTAGATAGATGGTTGGAATGTACATCAGTTGGATATTAAAACTGCATTTTTGGATGGTGACTTACATGAAGAAGTGTATGTATTTCAGCCCCATGGTTTCATACAAAAAGGGCATGAAAACAAGGTATGCAGGTTGAAAAAAGCATTATATGGTTTGAAACAAGCACCACGTGCTTGGTATGAAAAGGTACATGCATATTTGATTGCACATGGTTTTGAAAACAGTCCAACTGAGAACACCTTATATGTTAAGCATGCAAATGATGTGCTTCTTATTATTGTTGTCTATCTTGATGACATATTTCTCATTGGTCCTAATGAGAAGCACATTGCTGATTTTAAGGCTGACTTGCATGCCTCTTTTGAGATGTCATATTTGGGGAATTTGCATCATAATTTGGGCATTCAATTTACACAAGTTGATGGTGGAATAGCTCTATGTCAAACAAAATATATTTACACATTATTGTAGTGTTTTGGCCTTGAAGATTGCAAACATATTGCCACTCCTATGGAAACAAGTTTACGGTTGAGTCTTGATGATGTTGGAGATGCATTTGATGATGTTCTCTATCAGTAGGTTGTTAGATGCTTGATTTACTTATGCATAACTCCGTCTGATATTTAGTTTGTTGTCTCACATATGAGTAGGTTTATGCATTGCCCAGATGTCAAGCATTGGTAGGTGATTAAGTGCATCTTTTGCTACTTGAGTGGTACCCGACTACTTGGATTATTTTATCCCAAGCGAGGATCACTACTCCCAAATTTACGTGCTTTTTCTAACTTTGATTGGGTTGTTGTTATGAAATTCATGCATCCAATAGTGGTTTTTGCTTCGTGCTTGGTAGCTCATGCATATCTTGGTTGAGCAAGAAGTAGCCTATTGTGGCCACTTCTAGTTGTGAGGCTGAGTATAGGGAAGCTTTCACACCAACTATAGCATGTGTGTGGCTCAGATGCCTTTTTGCTGATTTGGGTGTTGGTCAGTCTTTTGCCACCACTGTCTTCACTGAAAGTCATAGTGCATTCGCAATTGCGAGGAACCCTGTGTTCCATGCTTGCACAAAGACATTGAGGTGCATCATCATTATGTCACTTATCTTTGCACATTCACTTGGTAATACATTCAGTATTATGTGTTGTGCTCCAAGCTTCTTCTTCTTCCTTGTGTTGTTTCCATGCTTTTGCAGACCTCAAACTCCAACATATTCACCTATTCTTAAAGGGATTTTGAGAGAAATCCAAAAGCATTTGTAGATGCTCGGACTCAGACAATAGAGAGATTCTTGAAAAAACCCTACGGTAACTATTTAAAGGATTTTTTAGGAAAAATCTAAAAGGCAAGACTAAACACTTATCATTGCAACTTAGTTGAGTAAAAACTAACTAATTCTTGAATGTAATTCAACATACTTGGAATTACACTCAAAACCTTAGAAAAGAAGGATGGATGTTAATTCCATAAAAGGATTTGTAGATTCCAAATATAAGCATGAAATAAGATAATATAATGATCATGTGTTGGAAGCCCTAGAAACCCATGCAAGATAGGAAAACATATATGTAACTTCTTGACTTCAAATTCTTGTAAAAAAATTCGAGTAACAGGTACTCTATAAATAGATAAAGCTTTTGGACTTTAAGATAAATACCATTAACACATTAGTATCTTATATAAAGTATGGTGGCATGGGACATTGTACCTTATATTCAAATTAATGTAGGAATGATGGTATGGGACATCAGACCTTGAGATGGTAGGTATCTTTGAGTCTTGATCTCATTACTTGAAGTGAAACTGAATCCCAAAGGGGGCTGAAACTTCATAGATGAAAATGGAGTACATGATATTGAAGGATGTGACTTGCAATCACTTTAAAAACCCACAAGAAGGAAGATATTATAGGGTGAACAAAGAAAACTTCCATGATCTTCCTTCAAACATAAGTAAGACAAGTACAATATTACTTAAGCTATGAGACTTTTGAGTAGAGATCTTGTAAAGTTCTTTGTTAGAAATGCTACATGTATTTTATATAAACAGCTTGAAAAGATCCTTTTAAGCAAGTAAGCTCAACTAAGTCAATGTAGGATAAAGCACTTAGTTGACAATACAACTAAGTGAATCAATATCTTGACTCAAATTTATGCCTTTTAGTATAAAGGGGTGTCAAAAGGCTATGAAAGACTGACTTAGTAATCAACATAGTTGAAGTTATACTTAGTTAGAAACACCTTGTTGATAGTACAATCAAATGAATCACTCTCTTGAGTTAAGGATATACATTAGAATTTGGCATATTAGATATTAAAAGAGATTAACTTATTAATCAAGAAAAGTTGAAGTACCATCACTTTTTGAGTAAAGTGAAACATCATCCAACAATTATAAATCTCGATGGCTCGAGACATCAACGTTTATACCACTAGAGTTTGGTAGATGGATGATGGTTTAACTTTACCCAAAGAATCTTTTTGAGAATTTTATTTGATCTCATGAACTTAGAAATGGTGCTTCAAACCCTTGACTAGACTAAATATTTAATGTTTTGATTCTCATTTGGTTTACTCAACTCACTCTATTGTCTTAGAAGTTAGAAGTTGAGTCGTATATAAAGGGTTTCAATTCTTCCTTCCCACTTTTCTAAACCTTGGATATGAATTTGAAGGAATACTCAAATTCACTTCTAGACTAGGGTTAGCCAGATGGAATAGGTAACTCAATTAAACATCATAAGTGGATGTTCTATATAGAAACCATTCCATTTTAGAAGGAATTTGGGTTTCAACTCATTCATCCATTGGAGATCAATATGAAGAAAGAATCTAAAGATTTTGAGTAAAACTCTTGAAGAAAACGTAGTTAGAAATTGTTTTGAGTTTTAACAATTCCGAAGAAGTCAACACTTGGAGGAAGTATCATAGGGTAAATCTTTTTTATTTATTAGTTGAATTTGGTTAAGCAAAGAAGTAAATGGAACACTTCTTTCCTACATTCTACTTTGGACTCTAAATCCTAATAGGACATTGTAGGCTTGTAATTGGGAAAAGAAATTAGTAGACGTTGGTTACATAGTTGAACATAGTAAAAAATATCTAAGTTAGATGTTTTGGTTGACCACTACTAGATATACTCAATACTCCACCCTCAAGTGACCACAAGTGGTCCATGGTGCTCTAAGTTGTAAGGCCCTCATTATGAGGAGAATCCGTTGTGAGAGAGCCCGGACATTTGTGGAACCCTAACTTCCAAGTTAGATGAGGTCTATGTGTGACCATTGATGGAAATAGATGATCTTTGTGAACCTAGCCACTATGATAGGTAGGGCATAAACTTTGGGGCCATTGGGTTGCCATTCAAGGTGAAAATAAAGGCCTTATGGTGTCACATACTTTCCCCAGAGAACCTTAATGGGGGGAATGCAAAGGGGGGCTTGCCCCCTTCTATAGGGTACATAGGACCAAGATGGCAAGACTTCTAATCGTGGAGATATTGTTGGATTGCATATTTTGTAGGTTATTTTGTCTCTCTTGTCTAAATTTATCTATACCCACTCCCATTGTAAAAGCTATATAATCATGGCCCATGTGTAGCTCTACATAGCATTGCACACTACTAAGCCCTTCATCTAGATTCTATCTAGATCCACATCTAAGCTCCATATTGGGATTGTGCAGGTGGACAACACCATCTTTGTAGTTGCATTACTCTTGGAAATTATATAATCTGAGTTCTCTATCTCTAGCTTGCATCTCTCTTTGTCTGTGTATTTTTTTAGCTCTATCTACTAGTCTATTCCATTGTGCGATTATTAATTTCTTACATGGTATTAGAACTTAGGAGGCTCTAAGTGTTGCACATGCAGAAACACAGACGTTGCAAAGGCTTCAATGACAAAAGAGATAATATTTCAAGCAGTGCATCATCATCTATGATTGGGAATCAAGGTGTTACATCAACAATAGTGGGTGGAGCACAAGAAAGAGCATCTGTGATGTTGGCCATACCAACATTGCATATATGACCACCAACATTCAGAGAGGGTAATCTGATGGTACAAATTACATCTTGTGGAAGTTTAAAATCACTTATATCCTTGGTTTGTATGAGCTTGTAAAGACCATTGTTGGGATTGATAATGAATCCTCAAGAAACACTTGATCCAAATAATCCAGATCAAATGATTGCTCCTCATGCTAATCTTCTATGTGCTTGGAAATGTAGCAATACAAATGCACTTTGTGCTCTAGTCAAGTAATCTTGATAGTGTTCTGTCTCATTCAGTATACTACCAAGGGTTGTGAAGCATGGAACATATTGAGAAATCAATCTAAAACTCATAATCAAACATAGATTCAAAACTTGGAGAATAAATTAGTAGCAAAAAGATTTGCTGATGGGGAGACGTAAGAGGTGTTTATCACTCTCATAAAGAATCCACGAGATCAAATAGTGGGAGCAGGTGTACAAAAGTCAAGTGAGGAGCTAGCTTGACATTGCCTTTGAATCTGACCACCAAAGTTTGATAGTTTAGTAACTACTCTTAGTACTCCAATTAAACCCCCCTCTAAGTTTTGAAGAATTCAGTATCTTACTCATGGAGGAGGAGTTGTGGATCAAGGAAAGGAGTGGTGGAAACAAAGGAGATGTTGCATTCATAGCAAATGCCAAAGGAGGCAAAGTGAAATCTTCAACAGATGGAGACAAAAAGAAGAACAACAAAAAGAAGTTCAAGGAAGAGTGTTTCCTTTGCAAGAGCAAAGGCCACAAAATTCAAGATTTTAGCATCAAGAAGGCAGAAGAGAAAAAAGGCTCTTCCAAAGGTGGCAAGTGTAAGGAGTTTTCCAGCACTATAGAAATAGAGCATGGCTATTTCTATGATAGAGGAGGTATGCTCCTCGGTTGAAGATTCAAGAACAGATGACTCATGGGTGTTGGACACTGGTGCCTCTCATCACATGATGAGCAAAAAAGATTTTTAGAATTCCTTACAGCCTCCAAAGGAACCCATCATAATAAATGGAAGCAATAATGCGAGATTTCCTACAAAGGATGAAGGTAGGATTTCTTTCATTAATTCTAAAGGGGATATCAAAAAGCTTTCAAATGTGTCGTATGTTCCACAAATCAAATGAAATATGCTATCAAAGTTATGAAGTGTCTTTTAATAAGACAAGAGCTAAGATTATGCATAGTAGCAATAAGAGTTTTGGGACTTGTATAAGTGTTCATATATTTAGGTAGTGATGTGTGTGAACACATTAGGACCACGGGGGCACTTTTTTCCCTCTTCAGGAGGTTTTTTCCCCCAGCTTGTATATATGCCTATTTCCCTAATGGGTTACTTATCTTTTGTAAATTCTACTTGTAATACATTCAGTATTGTGTGTTGTGCTCCAAGCTTCTTCTCCTTCCTTGTGTTTTTCATGTGCTTTTGTAGACCTCAAACTCCAACAGTTGGTATCAGAGCAGGTCCCCACTTCATCTAGGGCATCATCGACACCCCTCTTGTAAGAGTCTTAGAATCGCATGAAATTTAGTGAGCATATTGGGATGATTAGAAGATCAAAACTGCTTCACTTTGTGGTGCCAAAATCACAATCTAAGCTTGTTTCAGCCTACAAATGCACTATCACAATGCTTTTATGGGCTATTTTTGTGCCAAAGATATATACAGGTTTCGATTTGCCAATATAAGTGTCTCGAAGTCTGCTACAATTTTAGCAGGACTCGACAGGGTAGTTTTGTTCAACTTTTTGAGATGCAATCAATTTTCTACACTAGGGTATTTTAGTCAGTGGCCATGGTTGAAAGTAGTGATGTATTCTGTATGTTGGTTGTTGAGGATAAGTTGGACGATACTAATTACCCATTGTGGGCTTATATGATGCGTCATGTATTGGTTGCAAAAAGATTGTGGAATATTGTGTAGGGTGTTGAAAAACGTCCTATATACACTTGCAAACATAGTTGCTAAAGGTGATGCAAGTGGCATTGAAGATGACAACATTCTTCATGTTCGTGTTCGTGTTGCGATTCCTGTTGCACCTACTGTAGAGAAAATTTGTTGGGATGGTAGAGATGCTCAAGCACATGCATTGATAGCCTTGTCTGTCAAACGTGCCATTATTCCTCACATTCGCTCTTGCAAAACAACTAAGGATGCTTGGGATACACTTACCACTTTATACCAGGCAAGGAATGAGGCTCATGTTGCTTACCTCTGAAAACAATTCGAGAGTAAGCACATGAATGAAGGTGATTCCATGGACAATTTTCTGATAAAGATCAAAGATTTGAAGGAACAATTGATTTTTGTGGATGAAGTCTTACTTGACAATTCACTTGTGCAAAATTTTCTAAATGGTCTTCTCGATTCATATTAGAGTTTTGCTTCCACTCTTTGTTTGATGATGGAAGGCAATCCAAATGCCTTAACATTTGAGGATTTAGTCTCTATTCTATTGCAAGAAGACTAGTCTAGGCAGAACAAGTCCATTATGCATGTTGCAGATCAAGCTTTCCTGGCTAGTCAAAAGGGCAAAGGTAAATGGAGCTCTTCTACTAGTAAGAAGAAATCTTCTAATTCTACACAATCAAAGAAGGATGATAGAGATGAGAAGAAAACAAAAAAGCAAAAATTATTTTGCAAATATTATAAAGCAAATGATCATGTCATAAAGAGTTGTCCAAAACTAGCTACTAAAGAGGCGGGAATGGTTGTTGCAGAGGCCTCTACACCAAAAACAGAGTCTGCTAATCTATTGTAGAATGAAGAATGGGTGTTTACTATTGTTTGTAGTTTTGACCCATCTTGTTATGAACAGTGTATGTCTGCAGTAGACTTAGATGTTTGGTACTTTGATAGTGGGGCAACCAAACATGTTACATCGCAGTGTAGTTTCTTCACTTCACTCGAGCTTGCCCCTACATGGAATACTATCACATGCACCAACAAATCCTCTTATCCTATCATGGGAGTTGGTAAGATCATCCTAACTACTGTTGATGGTAGTTGTTTTACATTGTCAGATGCTTAATTTGTGCCAGGGATCAAGAAGAATATGTTATTAGTTTAAGCTTTAGCCAAGATTGGCTTGATTGTGAAACTTGTTGATGATAGATTTATAATTCATGATCTGTCAAATGGCAACATGATTATTGCTTCTGGCATTTTATGTCATGGGTTGTATAAGTTCATAGACTATTGTTGGCATCATACGGGAAGAAGCAAGTACGGGCATACACGCAAATCTAGCACTGAGGCAACCTATTAAATTTTTTCAATCTTTACACTACTATAAAAGTGATTCTCATCACTGACAACCCTTGTAAATACCGTTTCACCCTTTTGTAGCTCCATTATGTGCAAGCTGAGGAGTCCTCGAGCTTGGGGAGCCTTAGAAGTAATTGCCTACCAATTTTCATATTTCTTAGACCTCGCTTGAGCCCTTGAATAAGCCCTGGAACCTAATTTTTAACTAGGCCAGACACTAGGTCTGGACAGGGCCAAAGCTAGTCAAAAACTATAAATAGAGCTAGAGAGCTCATTTTTGGGCTAGCTTCTTATAGTTTTGAACTTGTATGAGAACTTGGTTGCAATAGAAGTGATTCCATTGTCTTACTCTCTTTGTTCTTGCCATGTGTGCGTCTGTGTGTGTATGTGTGTGCATGTGGGTGTGCTTCTCACTCACACATTTGTGCCTTCACTTGCTCGAGGTCTTCATACCATCCTCATGTCTTCCCGGATTGACATTAAAGGAGGTGCTACTCATCACTGAGCTACTCATCACTGAGCTACACCATACAGGTGCTACTCATCACTGAGCTACACCATACTGGAGCCTGGGGGAGAGTGTTGGCATCGCAGATCTAGCATTGAGGCAACCTATTAAATTTTTTCAATCTTTACACTACTATAAAAGTGATTCTCATCACTGACAACCCTTGTAAATACGGTTTCACCCTTTTGTAGCTCCATTTTGTGCGAGCCAAGGAGTCCTCAAGCTTCGGGAGCCTTAGAAGTAACTGCCTACCAATTTTCATATTTTTTAGACCTCGTTTGAGCCCTCGAATAAGCCCTAGAACCTAATTTTTAACTAGGCCGGAAGTAGGTCTGGACAGGGCCAAAGCTAGTAAAAAACTATAAATAGAGCTAGAGAGCTCATTTTTGGGCTAGCTTCTTGTAGTTTTGAAATTGTATGAGAACTTGGTTGCAATAGAAGTGATTCCATTGTTTTACTCTCTTTGTTCTTGCAGTGTGCGCGTGTGTGTGTATGTGTGTGCATGTGGGTGTGCTTCTCACTCCCACATTTGTGCCTTCACTTGCTTGAGGTCTTCATACCATCGTCATGTCTCTCGGGATTGACATTAAAGGAGGTGCTACTCATCACTGAGCTACACCAAATTTTGGCGCCGTTGTTGGGGATTCAAGCTTTGAGGACGAGCGTGTGATGGTAAAATGTAGAGAGGGCGCATTGGAATGGTAAGTAGTAGGTAAATTTCTTGTTTTTTTTCTCTCCATCTCCATCTCCATCTCCTTCTCCACTTCATATTCCCACTTCCAATTCATTCTCCTCATTTGCTTTGTGCGAGTTTGAGAGAGAGCGAGTGTGCATTGTTGTTTTTGTGTGTTTTTGCATGATTCTTGCAGGTTGTAGCATCCTCACCATCTCCGGCAAGCTCAGCAGGTACGGAATTTCTCTGCGCATGCCCCAAGGCATCGAGCTCGAGCTATCGCGACACGTCGAAAAACTGACCCTATCACGATTCTGAGTGCACCACGACACAACGTAGCTTGAGAGCTCCTAGAATCACTAGCCTGATCAGGAAAATTCACCATATCCCGGTCTATCGCTGTCGGGATGAAATCCCGCAGGGAGTGTGCATTGTTTTTTTTTCAAAAGTTCATTGTTTTTGAGTTTTTGTGTGATATTTTGACTAAAGAGGGATATATTTCATGCATAATTTGGCAGAATTGATTGATTGTGTGATGCAGAAACATGTTCGAGATGTATGTTAGACCCGTGTGTATAAACAACTGACTTTCGACCCATAAAAACCTAGGTTTGACCCTTCGAGACTGACTGAAAATGAGGGTTTATCCCATGAAAAATATACTTGAACCCTTGGAAACCCTAGGAGTTTAGGCCGAAATTATAAATAAACCGTTAAATTGATGAGCTTGAGATAATTGTGAGCAAACCCCTAATTTTTTCGACCCAAAATCCCATGTCAGACCCTTGAAATTGGCGGTTTCTGTAGGTCAAACCCTAAAACTAATTAAATTGTGAATATCCAGTGTGAAATCGAAACCATAGTCTATGAAAAAAAAATATTAAAAGACTACCAAAAATAGAAAGTCCATTGAGGAGGTTAGAATGTTCTAGAAGGAAGTCTTAGAGAGGGGCCTATAAATAAGTCCAAACTCATTTGTTTCTTCCCCATCTTGTGGATTGCCCTTGTGGATCGTCTCCTCCAGGTATGCTCCTTGTCCTTATTTCATTCATTCCTACGTTGCTTCTTGTTCATTCCTCCATGATACATTGAGATGGAGTTGATCTTCCATGTCATAGAACTCACACCATCTATTAAGGTCCTATATTTTTTGAAGAGTGCATAGGAGCAAATCTCCCGAGAAACTCATATCTGTCTTGCATCATATGAAATTTTATAGGAATCAGACATCAGTTAAGAGTAAGATCATTTGGAAATTCTAGCCAGGTTTTGGTGATTTCAGTCCTTCCTTTCTACATCATGTGATAAGAGTTAAAAATCTATGTGAACCAAGAACATTGTCTGGAGGGAAGAAAAGAGAAGAGGAAAAGAGAGATGGAGGGTAGAGAAGAGAAAGGGAGGGAAGAGAAGGACAGAAGAAAAGAAGTATTTAGAGATGAAGCATATGTTTTTTTTCTATATGTCTATGTGATTGAATGCCATACAGTTTCAAAGAGAAAAAGAGATAAATCAAAAGTATAGTGTGTTTTTTATCATGAGCATGATTTATTCTTTTCAAGGTGTACTAACATGTTTTACCCCCCCAATCCCGTGGATCTTACTTGTGGAACGTCTTTCCAGGTTCATGCAGGTTTACAAAGTATATAAAGTGATTGAAGATTGAAGAAAAGAGTATCTCCATCCTGTGGATTGCCCTTGTGGATCGTCTCCTCCAGGTTTATGCGGTTTCTGATTATCTGAAGTAAAGAGAAGGGAGGCTACTGCTGAGGATACCTGAAGTAAAAGAACGGACCGAAGACCTAAAGTAAAGCTTGGATCGCGAAGACCGAAGCGGAATCCGGAGGGCCATTTCTCGCACTGTAGCGAGGGATCTAGTTTATACCGGTCGGCCCGCACTGTAGCGGCGGCTTTTATATTGTATCATCGCACCGCATTGTAGCGGTTTTATTGTACCATCGGCCCAACTGTAGCGGTTTTATTGTACCATCGGCCAGCACTGTAGCGGCCTGTTTGTATCATTCATTTTATTGGAGGCTTCAGTTTCATTTCCGTTGTATCATTGGGCTTCATCTACATTCCGTGTATCACTGCGGTATCCGATCGTCTATTTCTGACATCCACGGTCCCACGCGTACGCACACACGTCGCGACACTTCCGAGGGGCAAGGGGCCCTACGAGGATCGCGCATGCTCCAGAGAGCACAGGCGAGGTGCCCAGCGCACAGACGCCGCTCGCAGGACAGCGGGAACGGCGCACCAGAGCGGGGCCTGATCCAACCCCATGCACCGGCTTCCTGCCACGACCTCCTTCTTCCCGACACATGAACCCGACGTGAAGCGAGGCGGTTGCCCGGTGATCCTCGACGTGTCACCCACTCCTTGAGAAGACAAGACAGGAACCTCGGCATCAGACAGAGACTCCAGGTACCAGCACTTCAAGTTATTTGATTTTTTTGCATTGTTTCGCACACACATTGAACAGAAAGGTTGCCTTGTTGTCTGAGCTTGAGCATTCACTATCTGCACTAGTTTAGTCCATATATCTGTGCAGAAGAAACTAAAATGAACAAAATGATTGAGGAACAATTTACGAAATACGAAGACCGAATTAAGGAAATAGAATTTAACATGAATGAATCCATAAAATCAAAGTTTAGTGTTGTGATGACCCTAATGCAAACTATAAATGCGATATCTGATACTATTCAGCTGATGGGCATAAGCATTACAGACCTAAAAAATGAAATGGATTCTGAGATTTCTGAATTAAAACATAAAGTTGACATGTTGACAAACCAAGTTAATGACCTACAAGTATGGAAACGTGATAATGAGCATGAGGTAAAAGTCCAAAGCATATCTGCACAGAAAGAGTCAGTAGGCCTTAGAAAACCCACGCCTAGAGTGACACCTAGGAAATCAAGTTGGGATGATAAGAGACCTATTTATTGCTTTTGGTGCGATCAGTTTGGGCATATGTTTTGGGATTGTCTGGGCATATGTTTTGGGATTGTCTGGCATATGAAAGTGCATGTAGACAAAGACTAGTAAGTGAACATGAAAATAAAATTTGTAGATATCAAGAGGAGATACCTTTGCATCTGAATGTAGGAAAAGGTGGGATGAAAGAGTATTTCGAGAAGACCAAATCTAGATCAAAATTATCTCAAAAGATATGGAAACCAAAAACTCATAAAGATAATAGATCTGAGGAGCAAAAGAGAATGATATCTATTAAGATTCAAGAGAAGCCAAGTGAAGAAACTAAAGGTAGACAAATAAAGGTCGAGAAGCAAAAAATTGAACAGATATTAAAAGAGCAAATAGAAATAGATCATAAAGGAGAGCCTGATAGAGAAATGCAAGAGAAATCAAAGAAAGACCATGATGTATATGTTTCATTTGACCCCAAACTTTTGAATAATGAGAATCTATTTGATCAAGAGAAGGTTGCAAAATTACAATCCCAAATGAACTTTGATAAACAGATTGAACTAGAAAAGAGTGAAGAAGAAATTCAAGAAGATACAAAATTTGATAAACGAGTTAACAAAGCAGAAAAACAGTTGCTTGATGATATTATCAAGCAAATCGAGGGAAGTGTAAAGACAACTTCAAAGACTTCTAAGAGTTTGAAGAAGAATAGAAGAAGTAGAAACCTAATGTTTCAAGACATATTTGCAAACCTTGAATGATGATTGAAGTAGAATCAGAATAAAAACGCATGAGAATGATCAAGAGCTATTGAGTGATAAAGATTGATGATAATGCATGATGGTGATTGATGAAAATGCATGATGATGATTATGATGATTGAATGATGATGATTGTTGATGATGTTTGATGATAATGAATGATATTGATTAAAGATTGATGAATGATGATGATAAATGAATGATGATGATGCTTGATGATTAATGAGGATTGATGGTTGATGTATGATAATGAATGATGATGAAAGATGGTTTATGATCAATGATGATGATGAAAGATGGTTTATGATCAATGATGATGATGATTTATGATGATGAATGTTGATGAAGATGATTAGTGACTGATGATGATGATGATTTATAATGATCAATGATGATGAAGATGATTAATGATTAATGATTATTGATGATGATACTAGAGGATACTGATGACACTAGAGGATACTGATGACACTGGAGGATACTGATGATTCTCGAGGATATTGATGACACTGGAGGATACTGATGATGCTGGAGGATACTGATGACACTGGAGGATATTGATGACACTGGAGGATACTGATGACACTGGAGGATACTGATGACACTGGAGGATACTGATGATGCTGGAGGATACTGATGATGCTGGAGGATATTGATGATGCTGGAGGATACTGATGACACTGGAGGATACTGATGATACTGGACGATACTGATGACACTGGAGGATACTGATGACACTAGAGGATACTGATGACACTGGAGGATACTGATGACACTGGAGGATACTGATGACACTGGAGAATACTGATGATGCTGGAGGATACTGATGATGCTGGAGGATACTGATGACACTAGAGGATACTGATGAGACTGGACGATACTGATGACACCGGAGGATACTGATGACACTGGAGGATACTGATGACACTGATGCTAGTGCTGATAAAGAATGATAGATCATGAAGTTAAAGAAAAGCTGGATCAAAATGAAGAAAAATTACCAGGTGAAACGTTTCTGATTTGAGATTTGTTTTCTTTCTGTTAGAGCATATGCACTGCATTTATGTGTGTAATAAAGATATGTATGAATTTATGAAAATCATGTAGAATAAAGATAGCAAATATCTACTATGGGGTTTGCATGAAGCATGAATGATTAGAAATTATATGAACAAAGTCAGTTAGCAGACTAGAGACTTTTGGGAGTGAAAGCTTGGGAATGTGATGGCATGCTTAGACCGAGTGCATGTATATGCTGATTGATTTGAACACTTAGTGAGTGGGAAACTTTGGATCCTAGTATTTATTTCTTGCAAGATCGTACCTCCATATGGATCGTGATATAAAGAAACATTCATACTCATGCCAGCTGTATATGTGCGTGTATGTCATTGGTGCGCTACAATGGGCTAGTAGGCGGGTGGAACCACCTTGGTCGGGTGATCAAGGCCACGAGCCATAGCTAGTTTCGTCGTAGGCCTGACCTATCTGTTATCATGCGCCTGTATGGGTCGGTAGGCGGGTGGAGTCACTCTGATCGGGTGGTCAGAGCCACGAGCTGACGTCGATTTCATGCAGGGCTGACGTTGTGTATGTCATGTGCTATGTCGGGTTGGCAGACAGGTGGAATAAACTTGGCCGGGCAGACAAGTCCATGAGTCGCACCCGATTTTGACATAGGCCGATTTGTGAAAAATAAAAGATAAAAAGAAATGCTGAGCTGAGATGAAGAGGAACAGAAAAAGAAAAAGAAAAATGAAAAAGAAAAAGAAAAAGAAAGAAAGATCTAATGGAGAGCTGATCAAGTAGGAGATAAATAGTAGGAATCGAGGTATATTCTACAAACTGAGTTAGTAGAAACATATGTATATGCTAGTACTTAGAATGAGCAGTTGGATATGAACCAGTTGAACAAACAAAAGATCTAGAAAGCCGACGATTTATTCATGTGATTACTTGTCAGATTGCAGACGCAAAAACATAATATGATGTTTGTGAAGCTTGAATCTACTTATTTTTTTAAAATTCGTACTAATCTTTATAAAAATTGCATGACTGATGAGATCATGATTTGAGTTTTGAAAAGAAAAACATAAAAAGTGTAAAGAGATTTCAAAGGAACCCTGATACGCTTCTGTCGGATCTTGCAGGTTGGCCCATCGGGACGATGTGCAGGTTTAGCGGGGGTGAATGTCGGGATGAAATCCCGCAGGGAGTGTGCATTGTTTTTTTTTCAAAAGTTCATTGTTTTTGAGTTTTTGTGTGATGTTTTGACTAAAGAGGGATATATTTCATGCATAATTTGGCAGAATTGATTGATTGTGTGATGCAGAAACATGTTCGAGATGTATGTTAGACCCGTGTGTATAAACTACTGACTTTCGACCCATAAAAACCTAGGTTTGACCCTTCGAGACTGACTGAAAATGAGGGTTTATCCCATGAAAAATATACTTGAACCCTTGGAAACCCTAGGAGTTTAGGCCGAAATTATAAATAAACCGTTAAATTGATGAGCTTGAGATAATTGTGAGCAAACCCCTAATTTTTCCGACCCAAAATCCCATGTCAGACCCTTGAAATTGGTGGTTTCTGTAGGTCAAACCCTAAAACTAATTAAATTGTGAATATCCAGTGTGAAATCGAAACCATAGTCTATGAAAAAAAAATATTAAAAGACTGCCAAAAATAGAAAGTTCATTGAGGAGGTTAGAATGTTCTAGAAGGAAGTCTTAGAGAGGGGCCTATAAATAAGTCCAAACTCATTTGTTTCTTCCCCATCCTGTGGATTGCCCTTGTGGATCGTCTCCTCCAGGTATGCTCCTTGTCCTTATTTCATTCATTCCTACGTTGCTTCTTGTTCATTCCTCCATGATACACTGAGATGGAGTTGATCTTCTCATTAGTCGTGAAACCATTCGACGCTTATGAGCTTTGTTCTCAATGGAATGCTTATGGGATGAATACATTTTCTTTTGCCTGATTCGAAATCACGTGAATAGTAGAGAGAAGGTATGCAGTCGGCGCAGCAGTGTCGATGGAGGATGCGTAGAGAGGGGAAAGAGGTGGCGCTGGACTGTCACCCATAGAGAGGGTATCTGAGTGATTTTATTGGCGGTGGCTATGGCGGGGCTATAGACAAAACATGATAGAGAGACTAGGTCAATGGGCGATCAGGACTGTAGAGAGAGAATAGCTCATGTGATAGTCAGAGACAATACGTGTGGTCAGCAGCAGTGGCGCTGTGCAAGTTTCTAGAGAGAAATTGTAGACACCTCTGTCCTCTCTATGTGCAGAGACTGTCGGTGGAGGGACTGGCGGTGAATCAGAGAGAGAGGCCGGTCGTGCGCTGAGGAGAGAGAGGGAGAGTCGCCTGCTGTTGCACGTGCTACCGCAGTCAGAGAGAGAGGGACTGTGTGCTTGGTGGCACACGCAGAGATGACTCGCGGAGAGAGAAGATTCCGACGGCACAGTAGAAGATAGAGAGAAAGAGAGATAATCTCTTCCCCCTCCCACGGCTGCAAGAGCGCAGAGAGAGAGAGGGAGGGGGAGAGAGAGAGAGAGAGAGAGAGAGAGAGAGAGAGAGAGAGAGAGAGAGAGAGAGAGAGAGAGAGAGAGAGAGAGAGAGAGATGAAGGTAGGCGGCGTGTGCGACGGAAGAGAGATACGGAGGAGAGAGAAAGAGAGAGAGAGAAAGAGAGAAGTCGTATGAGAGAGAGAAAGAGAAAGAGAGAGAAAGAGAGAGGTGGTGAAAGAAAAAAATATAAGGTTTATGGTGCTTTCAGAGATATTCATGGTATTACAATGTTTGCTGACTACATTGTTCCAACCATATTGAGACATCTTGGGATTATATCTTATAGTCCATCATTAGCAAGCAAAGTTGATAATCTCAATGAAGTTCTGACTGGCTCAGAAGAAGAAGTTGAGATTCGAGCTTGCACTATAACAACTATTGAAAAGCTAGGAGAGTTATTGATCATAAAACTTGGCAAGGAAATCTCAATGATACGATTAGATTGGTGGCTTTGGTCAACAGGAATTTCTCTTCAGACAAAGCTTCCATGCCATAGAACTCACACCATCATATGAAATTTTATAGGAATCAGACATCAGTTAAGGGTAAGATCATTTGGAAATTCTAGCCAGGTTTTGGTGATTTCAGTCCTTCCTTTCTACATCATGTGATAAGAGTTAAAAATCTATGTGAACCAAGAACATTGTCTGGAGGGAAGAAAAGAGAAGAGGAAAAGAGAGATGGAGGGTAGAGAAGAGAAAAGGAGGGAAGAGAAGGACAGAAGAAAAGAAGTATTTAGAGATGAAGCATATGTTTTTTTTCTATATGTCTATGTGATTGAATGCCATACAGTTTCAAAGAGAAAAAGAGATAAATCAAAAGTATAGTGTGTTTTTTATCATGAGCGGTGTATTATCATTATGTCAGGCAGAGGTTCTCTGCTTGAGAGATTAGCTTGGCATATGTGCCCACGCAGGAGAACATTGCAGATCTTTTCCTGAAGGCTCTGCCTAGAGAGAAGTTTGAAGTTTTTCGCAAAGCTTTGGGCTTACTTCCGTTTGTGGATTGATTCCACATAGCTTGGCACTTCCTTATACATAGTGCCAACTCCTTGTTCACTGCATCATTCCTAGGGGGGATTTGTTGATATATTTAGGTAGTGATGTGTGTGAACACACTAGGACTACTAGGGCACATTTTTTTCTCTTTAGGAGGTTTTTTCCCCTGACTTGTATATATGCCTATTGCCCTAACAGGTTACTTATCTTTAGTACATTCGAATGGTAATGGATTTAGTATTGTGTGTTGTGCACCAAGCTTCTTTTCCTTCCTTATGTTGTTTGCATGCTTTCGTAGACCTCAAAGTCCAACAATAAGGCGGAACAACTTGTATAAGTTTTCTGCTCCTAGAACCACTACAAGTGTGCGAACAAGTAAGCTATGGCATGAGAGATTTGGCCATATCGGATACCTTGTAATAAAAAAGATGCATCATAGGGGTATGGTTGCACACCTACCATGGATCACACACATTAAGGAACCATGTGAAGCTTGCATCATAGGCAAACATTAAAGGAAGGCATTTCCATAAGAAAGCAAGAACAAAGTAAACTATCATCTAAAATTGGTGCATGTCAACTTGTCATGATGTGGTGTTTAAGGAGGAGGATCCACATGCACTGATTGATGAAAAGAGAGCTTCCACTTTATCATCATGCGAAGGGGAAATCCACTATGAACATGGCCCAAAAGCTATCCCTTCTACACAAGACAAAGAAGCATCATCTTGAGATGATGAGTTTGAAAGTTATCAATCTCTCATCACCCAAGTGAAAAAGCCATTTCCATGTTGGGTGAAATAGCTCTATGATTCTACAAATCCCATCCCACAGTCACTAGGGCATGTTGCCAATGGACTAGAGTGATCATAGAGAATAGAGGAATAGAGATGAGCTATATTGTAAATATAGCCATGATGTCTGAGTATTGAGCTCTTCTTTAATAGGGATTAAAAAAACATTGAAATCTTTTGAATAGGGATATAGATGAAGCCTTTTGAAAATTTAAAGCAGATCAACTCAATGAAGTAGACGGAGTCATAATATATGAGTTTAAGGATCACAAGGCACCAAGAAAGGTTCTCTACCTAATAACACTTTAGAGAAAATGTTCATAGTAATGAAGCATGGTAGGCATGCATACACTTGGAAGGGTGGATTGGTTTTCCCTCCACCAAGATCTAATGTGCTCCATGGCCAACAAGGAGCATGATCATCTCAATTTTAGAGTACCCACAAGGAAAGAACTAAAGAAAGATTTGAGGTGAGTTTTGCAAACCCCTTAGGCATAGATAGATCAGGATTGGAGATGGAATGATTTGAGCAGGATAAGCATAGAGTTCCAAGACATCAAAGAGGCATGGATGTGTTTCCCCTACCAAGACCCAGAGAACAACCTAGGATATTGAGGCCCACTCAACTTGTTAAGTCCATGAAGAACTACTTCGATGGCAATGGAGACCCATACGATCATTTAGAAGAGTTTAGACAAGTATTAAGAGTTGAACAAGTTGAAAATTTGTTCACCCAATACAATGCTTTTGGCCTTACTATGAAGAATACCACCTTGACACGGTTTCAACTGCTACATCAAGGTCAATTCAAGAATATATACTGGTTTCTAGAAGCATTCATCATCGAATTCTCCAAGAGTGGTATCATGCACCATACCTCATCCTTGATACATAGTTTTAAGCAAACACCCCAGGAAACAATTCGATTAGCTGGAAGAAGATTTACACAATACTTGGAAAGATGCCCTATTCTAGAACTACCCATACTAGCCAAACAAGTGCCATTGTTTTTTGATGACTTGTTAAGCGCCAAACTATGTTCATATGTGTACTTGAAGGAACCTAGGAACATAGAGCAGTGTGTGCACATGTGCATAGACATAAAGGATAACTTGGGTGATGAGTTAGAGCTTTCTAATATCTATAAAGACTCAAATAGTGCTACAAGCTTCACGTCTAAACCAAGTACTTCAATAGATGAGTTGCTAGAGAAAGTAGCTCAAAATTTAAGAGTCTCAAGCAAGCATACCCCTAGGATGGTTTCATTGAAACGATGCTACAATTGTGAAGGAGACCACATGGCCAGTGTTTGCCCAATCCTGGCTCAACCCCAAGGAAACCCTAGTAGAAAATATTGCACCATTGAAAGGAGATACACTAACCACACTACACGACATTGCCCTTACAACAAGCAAGTGGTTAGGAAAAATTATCCATAAGCATATCAACACCAAGGGAGATACCAAAGTCTATATCAACCAATGTGATCCTAGTCAAGTATGCATCAGTCGAGGACAAGTTAAGTAGATCTCTAAAAGATCCCAATCAGCCACCTGCCACTATCCTCACAACCTTAAATAGCCCTTGCCCTTGGCACCTCTAGAATCTTCTCTAAGGTCCAAACACTCCTCATATGGCCACTCTAAGGAGATGGAATAACCTTGAAGTTCTGTGCTAGAGCCTTGGCTCCCCCGCGCTCTGGTCCTTGACCCAGCTAAGGTCCTCGACCAAATGCAGGTAGACCAATGGTAGACCATGGAGGTCTAAATAAATCTAACAATCCCTAGTGCCTGCATCCCTCTGATTTTAGAAAGTGATCCGAATGCTCAAAGCTTTGACTCAATGCATGTAGATAGCCCACCGACTTACTACATGGATTCACCAGAGCACACTAAGATTTACTCTTATGAAGCCCCTAGTGAACCTAGTTGGGAGCCAGAGTATTTGAATGCGATGTATGCAAACCCTAACTCTAGGCCCCAACGAAGACAAATGAGACCCCACATAACCAGAGGCCCTTGCTACAAATGCCAGGGAGATCACTTCATTCGAGACTATCCAATCCTTGCACCAGAACAAACTCAATTAGTGACCATTCAAGGATTTTTTCTAGATTGTAGCAAGGAACACCTCCTAAGGGATTGCCCAAAGAACCTAGCCAATACACAGAAGATCACACCAATCAATGTTATTGGCTTGGTTGTAGACTCTAGCGGGAGCACGATAACTACAACTCCAATGCAAGTAGTAACTAGAGCATAGGCCCTACAACAAAACCAAGCCATAGGCCAAGCGAAGAGCACAAATAATAGTGATACTAAGAGCATATATAAGAAGAGAAGGAGAGCCTAGAAGGATAGACATGAAAGGATGAAGAGACAATGGACAGAGAAGATGAGTGAACTCAAAGAGAGCTTAAGGGAAACTAAAGTTGAATATTTGATATAGATCACATCTCATATGCACCCTCACAACCCACCACCATCATTGCACCAAAACCATCCCACAGAACCACCCCCCACCTAGAGCAGGATTGGTCTTAACAGATCCTACTCCATAAGATCTTGACATGGTGTTCAAGGCATATCAAGCCACAGTTCAAGAAGGGCCAAATGTGGAAGAGTTAGATAAATGTTATCCTAGAGCCAGCTTAGAAATTGAAAGGTATAAGCTCTATGTGAAAATGGTGGAACTAGGTCAAACTATGTTTGAAGTCAACCATCTTTTCAATTGCACTAACTTAGCCAAGACACTTTGATGGATTGCTAGATATATTGGAGAGAATGATAGCCAAATCTGGGAAGTCAGCTACATCAAAGGTAAGTAACAATGGCAATGAGAGGATAAGCTTGCATCCCAAGGAAGCTTATGTCCCTAATTCCACTAATCCTGAAATCTCTTCTTTTGTAAATCAATACTCACAAGAGTTCATAAGAGAGATTCAAGAGGAGAAATGTGCAAAAGAGAGTGAGAATCCTTCCCCCATTGAGCTAGCGGATGATCTTCATGATCAATTTCCATAGGATATTCCCTCATCTATGGAGAATAGGAAGATGTACAAACTAGTGAATGCTTAGAATTTGAAACCAACTCCCTATAGGAATTGCCTCAGTTCACAGGCCCATGAGAGTATAAGTCTATTAAGATGAGATCCCCTACTATCATGGTAAGAAACGAGGAGCCAGTCATACCTAGGAACACATAAGTGATAAGAATACTAAGGTACAATGTCACTTCACCTTAGAGGAGCTATTGAAAGTGAAACTAGAACTATGGAAGCATGTAGAAAATCAAATGCTAGAAGTAACTAAGCTAACCTCCGAGATAGGAACACAGAAGATACCCTTGGACAAGATAGGAGATGTGAGTGAAGGACAAGAAGTAAATACCTATCTGCATATTACATATCAAGGCTATACCACTAAAGCAATCTTGGACTCGGGTGGAGGAGTTGCCATTGCTACCACCTCCTTATGGAAGCATTGAGACAAGCCAACACTTAGGCCAAAGAGGATGAAATTGCAAATGGCAGACACACACATTGAGAAGCCTCTAGGATTGTTAGAAGGGATAAATCTCACCACTTGTGGTGTGAAGTTTGAACACACATTCACCATATGTGGTTTTTGCAAGAACCATGTCTATGAGATGATTTTAGGTAGGCCGTTCATGCAACAACTGCACATAGTGCAAGATTGGGGAATCAATTATTTGTACCTACAACACTTGGGAGTCACCAATAAAGTCAATATCAAGGGCTACTCACATAGAGATGTGCCCCCCTTATAATGGATCCTCATCCATAGAGCGTCAATTCACATGGAGTGACTGCACTCCATTGGATCAAGATCCTCTTAGATGCATGAAGACACCCACCTATGGATGTGTAAAGTCGCAGTAGAGGAAGAGAAAAGAGCCAGCACTAGAGATGTAGGCACTCAGGAGAGCCCTAGATCAATCCAAGACCCAGCCTATGCGCGAATGATTTTCCTTGATGAAGAATTTGAACCCCATGGTTGGGCCAAAATTCTAGCCACCATGGACATAGTAGTCAATGAGGAATCATGGACTCTCCATTGTGATGAGGATGACTATGATATTTCAGTCTTCATGATAGAATCAATCATATATGATTTGATCATTGAAGAGGGTGCACCTAGTTTGGAAGCACACGACCAACTGGCAGACCAGGTAAAGGAACTACAAAGATCCCAAGTGCCCCCACCACACCCAACAGAACCTAAAGAGATGGTAAATGCTGCTACTTCACTAGAGCCCGAATCTTCAACGGCCCATGAGGTACTTGAGCTATGCCAACAAGTCGCAAAATTAGAGATTAAGTTGTTACAATATGAACGACCCCCCTCTCCACCCAATCAACCACCAGAAGAGGAGGCCATTGTCATTCCAGTGGAAGAAACATTTGAAGATAATTATGAGCCTCAACCTCTTCTAGGAGGCAGAATCACTGACGAGGGACAGGACACATACAAGGAACCCCCTCCGGCATGGATGAAATAGGTAGAAGAGATGGGCCACACTCACGAAGAGCGCATATCAACCAATGTGATCCTAGTCAAGTATGCATCAGTCGAGGACAAGTTAAGTAGATCTCTGAAAGATCCCAATTAGCCACCTGCCACTATCCTCCCAACCTTAAATAGCCCTTGCCCTTGGCACATCTAGAATCTTCTCTAAGGTCCAAACACTCCTCATATGGCCACTCTGAGGAGATGGAATAACCTTGAAGTTCTGTGCTAGAGCCTTGGCTCCCCCGAGCTCTGGTCCTTGACCCGGCTAAGGTCCTCGACCAAATGCAGGTAGACCAATGGTAGACCATGGAGGTCTAAGTAAATCTAACAATCCGTAGTGCGTGCACCCCGCTGATTTTAGAAAGTGATCCGAATGCTCAAAGCTTTGACTCAATGCATGTAGATAGCCCACCTACTTACTACATGGATTCACCATAGGACACTAAGATTTACTCTTATGAAGCCCCTAGTGAACCTAGTTGGGAGCCAGAGTATTTGAATGTGATGTATGAAAACCCTAACTCTAGGCCCCAATGAAGACAAATGAGACCCCACATAACCAGAGGCCCTTGCTACAAATGCCAGGGAGATCACTTCATTCGAGACTATCCAATCCTTGCACCAGAACAAACTCAATTAGTGACCATTCAAGGATTTTTTCTAGATTGCAGCAAGGAACACCTCCTAAGGGATTGCCCAAAGAACCTAGCCAATACACAGAAGATCACACCAATCAATGTTATTGGCTTGGTTGTAGACTCTAGCGGGAGCACAATAACTACAACTCCAATGCAAGTAGTAACTAGAGCATAGGCCCTACAACAAAACCAAGCCATAGGCCAAGCAAAGAGCACAAATAATAGTGATACAGAGCATATATAAGAAGAGAAGGAGAGCCTAGGAGGATAGACATGAAAGGATGAAGAGACAATGGACAGAGAAGATAAGTGAACTCAAAGAGAGCTTAAGGGAAACTAAAGTTGAATATTTGATATAGATCACATCTCATATGCACCCTCACAACCCACCACCATCATTGCACCAAAACCATCCCACAGAACCACCCCCCACCTAGAGCAGGATTGGTCTTAACAGATCCTACTCCATAAGATCTTGACATGGTGTTCAAGGCATATCAAGCCACAATTCAAGAAGGGCCAAATGTGGCAGAGTTAGATAAATGTTATCCTAGAGCCAGCTTAGAAATTGAAAGGTATAAGCTCTATGTGAAAATGGTGGAACTAAGTCAAACTATGTTTGAAGTCAACCATCTTTTTCAATTGCACTAACTTAGCCAAGACACTTTGATGGATTGCTAGAGATATTGGAGAGAATGATAGCCAAATCTGGGAAGTCAGCTACATCAAAGGTAAGTAACAATGGCAATGAGAGGATAAGCTTGCATCCCAAGGAAGCTTATGTCCCTAATTCCACTAATCCTGAAATCTCTTCTTTTGTAAATCAATACTCACAAGAGTTCATAAGAGAGATTCAAGAGGAGAAATGTGCAAAAGAGAGTGAGAATCCTTCCCCCATTGAGCTAGCGGATGATCTTCATGTTCAATTTCCATAGGATATTCCCTCTATCTATGGAGAATAGGAAGATGTACAAACTAGTGAATGCTTAGAATTTGAAACCAACTCCCTATAGGAATTGCCTCAGTTCACAGGCCCATGAGAGTATAAGTCTATTAAGATGAGATCCCCTACTATCATGGTAAGAAACGAGGAGCTAGTCATACCTAGGAACACATAAGTGATAAGAATACTAAGGTACAATGTCACTTCACCTTAGAGGAGCTATTGAAAGTGAAACTAGAACTATGGAAGCATGTAGAAAATCAAATGCTAGAAGTAACTAAGCTAACCTCCGAGATAGGAACACAGAAGATACCCTTGGACAAGATAGGAGATGTGAGTGAAGGACAAGAAGTAAATACCTATCTGCATATTACATATCAAGGCTATAGCACTAAAGCAATCTTGGACTCGGGTGGAGGAGTTGCCATTGCTACCACCTCCTTATGGAAGCATTGAGACAAGCCAACACTTAGGCCAAAGAGGATGAAATTGCAAATGGCAGACACACACATTGAGAAGCCTCTAGGATTGTTAGAAGGGATAAATCTCACCACTTGTGGTGTGAAGTTTGAACACACATTCACCATATGTGGTTTTTGCAAGAACCATGTCTATGAGATGATTTTAGGTAGGCCGTTCATGCAACAACTACACATAGTGCAAGATTGGGGAATCAATTATTTGTACCTACAACACTTGGGAGTCACCAGTAAAGTCAATATCAAGGGCTACTCACATAGAGATGTTCCCCCCTCATAATGGAACCTCATCCATAGAGCGTCAATTCACATGGAGTGATGGCACGCCCTTGGATCAAGATCCTCTTAGATGCATGAAGACACCCACCTATGGATGTGTAAAGTCGCAGTAGAGGAAGAGAAAAGAGCTAGCACTAGAGATGTAGGCACTCAGGAGAGCCCTAGATCAATCCAAGACCCAGCCTATGCACGAATGATTTTCCTTGATGAAGAATTTTAACCCCATGGTTGGGCCAAAATTCCAGCCACCATGGACATAGTAGTCAATGAGGAATCATGGACTCTCCATTGTGATGAGGATGACTATGATATTTCAGTCTTCATGATAGAATCAATCATATATGATTTGATCATTGAAGAGTGTGCACCTAGTTTGAGTGAACCCAAGGGAGATAGCAATGGAGAGGATCCCTAATTCATCGAGAAACTCCAACTTATTAGAGAGACCTTAGGAATTACAAAAGTGGTTTATACCATGTTGCAAAAGCCAACACCTTGCTATGACCAACGACATGTTGACACACGACCATGCCCAGGTAAGAACATAAGGATCAACATGTTGGGACACGAAGTGACTATAGTTCAAGATGCCACCTCAATATCTACTATTGACCCAATGACCAAGACTTTTGTTCAAACTTCACCAATCTCCCCTCAGCAACCCCCATCCCCTCCCACCACTACTGATGTATAGACAACCATAGAGACCACTACAACCACTCAAACCACCAAACCCATCTTCCACACTCATCCCAATTCCCTACCCCATATCAAAACCATGACATCAACGTCCTTCAGTTTTCGTGCACCCACCTCCCAAGCTTCACTCTTTTCTGCCATCACCAACCCGCTGTACAATATATATATATATATATATATATATATATATATATATATATATATATATATATATATATATATATATATATATATATATATATATATATATATATATATATATATACACACACACACACACACACACACACACACACACACACACACACACACACATATATATATATATATATATATATATATATATATATATATATATATATATATATATATATATATATATATATATATATATATATGTGTGTGTGTGTGTGTGTGTGTGTGTGTATATATATATATATATATATATATATATATATATATATATATATATATATATATATATATATATATATATATATATATATATATATATATATATATATATATATATATATATACATATATATACATACCGAATTCCTTGCACTAATCATAGGTCACCCTATCGTACCTACTGCAGTAGGCAATCCCCGTCCCACAGAAGGGAGTGTTAGTTTCCCCATCACCCCTCACACCAAAGTCCCATTCACTAAATATCCTTATTATTCCATTCTTTGACCCCCAACAAATGCTACCACCATACCAACATTTTGGATTCCACTCATGGAAGCCATTGCTTGATCGTTAGCACCATTTCTTTTGGGCCCAAACCCTTTTGTAACAACATCACTCTACATTGACACCTCATGCACATCACCCACCATTCCCATTTTTATGGTAGAATGCACACTCATCATGGTGTCAGACCCCAGAGATATCTCACCATCCACAACACCACCCCTCCCCCCACACTTCCATAATCCCCCCTTCCCCCTCCACCAACATCACCAGCACCCATCACACCTTCATGCATGGCATTCACATCACCCATTCCCAGTCCCATTCCCATTCCCATTCCCATTCCCATTCCCATTCCCATTCCCATTCCCATTCCCATTCCCATTCCGATTCCCATTCCCATTCCCATTCCCATTCCCTTGCATTTCCACCTCTAACTATTGGATCTACATATGTAAATAACACTATTAATACTATGATTCAATGTTCTAACAAGTTACAACAAGACTTTCCATATTCAGAAGCTGAAAATGCCATTTTCCAAGAAGAATCTCAACAACTACAATCACGATGACAACAATAGAGGAAGACAATCGTACAATGCGAGTACAATATGACACACTTTAGCAGGCACCCAGAAACTCAATTCCAAAGTGCAAGATGTAGATATAGAAGTAGTTAAGAATTTACAGATCATGTTGCACCAGCAGATGGATAGGAATACCAAGTTACAACAAAATATGGTCCTTTTAAGAAGACACATGTCAACAACTATGGAGGAGAACAAACGACTCCAATAGTAGAACCAGGAAAACTTAGAAGTGGCAATGGAAGGAGCCCCGAGAGCCATCATCAGTCCTACAAGATTTCAAGCTGTTCCCTTTGAAAATATCAAAATATTACTACAAGAACATGCAAACTTCCTAGAGTCATATGCGAAGATGCAACAAGAACGTGAGAAACTTAAGAGGACATTGGCCACCATAAGCACATATGTACCTGAAGTTATTCCCCAACTAGAAGACTCTAAAGAAGTTGATAATCTTCAAAAAAAATTAGAGGAATTACAAGCAAAGCTAGCGCAATATGAATGATCCCCCTCACCACCTACCATTATCAAGAGTAATTTGCATCACTCCATTACATTGTAAATCTTATTTTTGATACTTTTAACTCCATTTTGTTCAAGCTGAGGAGTATTCCAGCTTGAGGAGTGGTAGATCTATGTGCATACCAATTTTCGTAATTTTTAGAGCTTGCTTGAGCCTTCAAAATAGCTTAGGAACCTAATTTTTAACTAGTTGGGACATAGGTATGAACAAGCCCAAAGCTAGTCAAAAACTATAAAAGGAGCTAGAGAGCTCATTTTTGAGGAGAGATTGTTGGGAATTGAAGCAACTTGAGCACATTGTAACTTGTTTTTGACTAATTAAAGATTCCATTGCTCCATTTCTTTGCCTTATCGTGTGTATGTGTGTGTGTGCATGTTCGTGTGCTTCTCACTCACACACTTGTATTCTCACTTGCTCATGGTCATCATATCACCCTCATGTCTTCTTGGATTGACAATTATGAGATAGATCTCCTCACGTTGATACTCATCATTGTGTTAGAATGACAGATGCTCAATTTATTTGTGGAATAGAATTACAAGTGAAGCTCTTTGGGGGATCTGGAAGAGTTGAAATGCAATTCATTTTGGTGCGTGTGCTAAAGATCCCACATGGATATGTAGAACGAACCAAAAAGAAAATCATTCCCCTACATTTAAGTATTTTCAAATATTTGTTTTCCAAGTTGAGATGAGAGGTTTCCGAGCTTCTAACTTCTTATGATTTAATTACAAATTCAATTTTCAGAAAACAAAGTACGAATTCAATTTTGAGAAATTAAGAAATAGGGGGATGAAAAAAAAGAAATAGGGGGATGAAGGAATTTAAACGAGTTGGTCTTTCATAGCCCACTAATTTTGAAATTTTGATTCCTGCAAACGGGGATGGTGACGATGGAAGGACGAACGCTGAAAGCGATGATCCTTGCGTCGGCGTGTGTTCTACACTTCAGCAGTGCAGAGATGGCCCCTCAGTTTCACAGGCCGGATCCAGCTCATACAGCCTCCATGGCACGATGGCTGATCACTTCCAATTCCTGGGGGGTTGTAAGGTAGAGATATCTATTATTTCTTAGTTACGGCACGTTTTTATAGGAAAAGGAAGACCGAAGGACACCTTAGGATGACCGTCATAAATGTGTAGAGATATCTATTATTTCTTAGTTACGGCACGTTTGTATAGGAAAAGGAAGACTGATGGACACCTTAGGATGACCGTCATAAATGAGGGACACGTTTTGACAGTACTGCTTGCGTTTGTGTACACGAGCACTTATTTCAAGGGGAAGAGATACCACTGCATACACACGACATTCTAGAAAATTGCTTACATGCACAAATTTTCTATGAGTAATATACAATTAGCATGAGAGGTCTATGAAAAATGGACTCGAAAGGTTGATTTCCTCACACAAATATCAAGCTGCGTTTGGTTTCGGTAAATTTGCCAGTTAAACAAACTCTTGTACACCTTCGGTGAACGTCCAACTTTACAAGAAACTGACAGCTCTAATGTTTTGCAGTACGGTGTCCGTTCATCTCAATGGGATTCCATTTGGGTAAGGAGTCTTCCGGTTTCTTAATGCTTCAATTTCTGAAAGTTTGGGGGCATTCCTTGTAGCCTTTATGCTTTTGCATGTGAATTATTAGAGCATTTATGACTGCTTTTAATGGTTTTACTGTGCAAATGTTTCCTAGAGTGTGCTGGCTTTGTGTCGAGTCATGTTTTCTGATGAGTTCAGGATTTAGACGTGTTTGATGCATTGTGTATACTCATTCAAGTCTTTGCATCGCTAAATAGATTACATGAATTTGTTCATCATGTTGTTATTAACTGTTTTTGTTCTGAACTTCTGTGTGAGCATTTACGTTTGAACATGCAATCTTTTTCTATTCTCAAGACTTTGTTTGTGTGTTTGTTGTGTATGTGTTTCCATGAAAGTATGCTTGCATTTTTGAGCTGATTCTGTGGTGGCATTCTGATTGGCTTTTATAGGTACATCTTTCATTCATCACACGTGATTTGAATAAGGCTTTTGTACAATCAGACCTGATTAACGCATAGTTACTATTCGTATGTTTTGACATGTAATTTCACAAGTGTGAGTGTTATATTTTACATGAATCTGGTCTTATATGAACATGTTTAGTCGTTTCTTCTACATATTGTTTTCTTTGAAACTTAACAACATTCCTCTAATGTTTTCGTTCTTGCCTCCATTTTTATATTATTTAACTCTCAGCCATGTTGATGCCAGGAATGTAGTTTCATACAGTGATGGGCCTTTTGAAAACTCTACGGGGGTTCCCTATTTCTACATGTCAGCACTTGATCCCACTCCAAAGGATCTTGCGATCATTCCTTATGCATCATTAACTGTGAGCGAGGCTCCACTAGGGACATGTGGGTTAAGAGATGTGGAGGACCCTACTTGTGCTAAAATTACTCTTTCTGGACAGGTAATTTTGATTTCAGCATATCTGCAGACTCTGTCCATTTCACTTGCACACAATTTTTCCAGTGCATTATAACTTTGTGCCTGATGTACATATGGATTCAGCTTTGGCAACATGCTTGTATATTAGTACTTCGGATTTACCGTTTGTGTTTTGTATCTGTGGCATTTGCCTTTTTTTCGTACATAAGTCATGTATTGCAACAACCTGTTGGGCCTGTCATTGAGTCAGCTCATATGTCATGCACGTACAGTCATGCATCACTGTTAAAATCAATCACTGTTTTTTTGCATTATGGATACACGGTTATGATAGGATACTAACATTATTTGCACATTTCCATAGTTCTTAGAGTTATCTTAGAAGTTACACAGTTACATGTAATCATGCATAGCCTTCACTAAAGTAGATGAACATTTATTGCAGATGTCCAATATATCATTCGGTATAGGAGACATGATGTTTATATGATGAGACTGTCTACATTGTATTCTTAGTGCTAAACATGATGTTACACAGATACATTTGTTGGATAAAGATGCACAGGCTTTGGAATTTGCTGCGCTTGCTCTGTTTTCAAAGCACCCAGAAATGAAAGGTAGAAAACTGAAGTTTGTTGTTGCGATTGGCTTGCTACAATTTGCCATTCATTTTCACTTGTTTTTAAGTGGCTCAATAATCATCTGCTTGCTTTTGTAGATTGGCCTAAGGATCATAATTTCAACTTTTTTGCACTGAAGATCCAAGATATTTTTCTTATAGATTGGTATGGAGGTGCACAGGTATTGTCTGTAGATGACTATCTGGCCAACATCCAACACAGTTCTATATAAGCCATATTCTGCTGGCAAAGGAGCTCATTTTATGTATATTGAAAGATCGATGTATAGATACCTACATTTTCCATGTACAGTAGCAACACGTTTCTCCAAATATTACAGGAAGGCCACAGTTTTCAAAGATGGTAGTCTCTTGAATGGACGTAATTGTCTGTCATGAGAATGGTTGTGAGAGGAGAATAATCCATTTATGTAAATGTCCATGAAGATGTCAAAGTAAATATGAGCACAATAAGGAGTGCAGCTTGAAATATGTAGAACAAAACCGAGGCTATCGAAGTGAACATGCAGAATATGAGACCTTTTCAAGAATTCAGTGTAGGCTTATGATGATCAATTGATTGTAAATTTTACCTTAGATAATCCAATTCAGCTGATTCAGAGGTGAATCATATATAGGTCATGTGTACTATCTCTTTGAAATTTACATACTATTGAAATTCATGAATCGTTTGCTTCATTCCTTGACATCTCTCTTGAAAAAAGAGGTGCCATAAACTTTTGCATTCTATCTTTATCTTCTCATGGGGATGAATATGATAGGATGTTCTGATTATTCAGGTGAATAGTTGTTGCTACTTGGATCATTTACATATTATGCATTGGCTTGATTAAAGTCTTATGTTAATTTTGCCTTTGTATGTCACTGTATTAGCTGCAATTATGAGAACACACAATTGAAATCTATATGGCTTAAATGTGAGAGTTATGCAACTTAACTTGAATTTCCTCCTAGTCAAGCTTGTGTAAAAGTACGTAACTTCTCAAAAAATTGTTACATGAAATCGCAACTGTTTTTTAGCCAAATTTGGTTGAATCCAAATTTGGATGCCAAATTTGTATGGACTCCATGATTCTTCTCCATGATTACATAGCTAATTTGACATCAGATATTTCATAGTTTGACATCAGATATTTCATAGTTTGACATCAGATATTTCACCAGGAAAATGTGTTGGATTGATGCATTGACGTGCTAATTTACGGGTAGAAATTGTAGATGGGAAATCTTGAAATTTTTTGAAGTGTTTGTTTGAAATAGTATATAGATCAAGGTGTCTTCTCTAGAAACTTGAGATGTGGTCTGTAGTCTATTCATAGTCTGTAGGAACTTCCTTGACATATGTCATAATAATCTTGGGAAGATGGAATAAGTATTAAAAAACAAACACACACAATAGGATTTGGATACTAAGTTAACTCAAGAAACTCAAGAAGTTCTAACTTGATTATCATCCATTGTTGGAGCGACATATTAGACACATTTTAGGGTATGCACAAGAGAAATCTTGAAGTGATGAAAATGACCACAAGTGATCCATGGTGCTTTTAAGTTGTAAGCCCCCATTACGAGGAGAAGCCATTGTGAGAGCCTAGACATTTGTGGAACCTTAAGTTCCAAGTTAGATGAGGTCTATGTGTGACCATTCATGGTAATAGATGATCTTTGTGAGCCTAACCATTAGGTTAGGTAGGGCATAAACTTTTTTGGGCCATTGGATTGTCATTCAGGGAAAAAATAGTATTGTGGCCTTGCTTAGTTTCTATAGAATTGGAATGGGGGGAGCGAAGAGGGGGTTTGCCCCCTTTTATAGGGTCCAAGGGCCTATCCCCTCGACTTGTAGGATTGAGATGGTAGGACTTTTGGTTGTGGAGATAGTCGGATTATATATTTTGTAGTCTCTTTCGACTATGTTTATCTATATGACTCCCATTGTAAAAGCTATATAAGCATGGCCCATGTGTATCTCTATATAGCATTACACACTAGTAAGCCCTTCATCTAGAGTCTGTCAATCTAAGCTCCATATTGGGAGAGCATGGGTGGACAACACCATCTCTATAGTTGCATTGCTTTTGGCAATTTCAAAATTTGAGTTGTCAATCTCTTAGTCTTCGTTCCTCTTTTTCTATGTTTTTCTAAATTTTGTCTATTGATCTATTCTATCTTGCTATTATTTCTTACATGGTATTAGAGTAAAAGAGGCTCTGAGCAGTGCATAAGATAAAACATAGAGACTGCGGAGGCTTCAATGACGAAAGAGAGAAGTTGTCAAGCAGTGCGTCATCATCGACAATTGGGAATCAACGTGATTTGCCAACAATGATGCTGGTCATCCCAACATTGGGTGGAGCACAAGTAGGAGCAACAATGATGCTGGTCATCCCAACATTGGGGATATGATCACCAACCTTCATAGAAGGTAAGCTTGATGGTACGAATTACACCCTATGGAAGTTCAAAATCACCTCTGTCCTTGATTCATATCAGCTTTTGACTATTCTTGGGATTGATCATGAGCCCCAAGAGACAATTGATCCAAATAATCTTGGTCAAACGATGACTCTTGATGATGAACTTATGCGCGCTTGGAAACGTAGATGCACTCTGTGCTCAAGTTCCAAGTACCATTGATAGTGTTCCAACTCATTCAACATACTACCAATGCTTATGAAGCATGGAACTTATTGAAAAATCAATATGAAACTTGTAATCAGACATGGATTCAAATAGGAGAATCATCTAGCACTAGAAAAGTTTACTGATGAGGAGATTGCAGAGGCATTCATCATTAGCATAAAGAATATATGAGATTAAATGGAAGGAGAAAGCATTGGAGTTAGACGTCTACAGAAGCACACGAACAACACAAGGAAGGAGAAGAAGCTTGGAGCACAACACACAATACTAAATGTATTACCACTAGAATGAACAAAGATAAGTAAGCCGTTAGGGCAATAGGCGTATATACAAGTCGATGGAAAAAACCTCCTAAAGAGGGAAAAAGTACCCCGGTGGTCCTAGAGTGTTCGCACACATCACTACCTAAATATATCAACAAATCCCCTTTGGGAGTGATGCGGTGAACAAGGAGATGGCACTCATGTATAAGGAAGTGTCAAGCTATGTGGAAATCACTCCACAAAGGGAAGCAAGCCCAAAGCTTTGCAGAAAGCTTCAAACTTCTCCCTACGCAGAGCCTTCGTGAAAAGCTCTGTAATGTTCTCTTGCGTGGGCACATATGCCAAGCTAATCTCCCCAGCACAGAACCTCTCCGTGACATAATGATAATGCACCTCAATGTGCTTAGTGCGAGCATGGAACATAGGGTTCCGTGCAATTGCCAATGCGCTCTGATTGTCACTGAAGATGGTGGTGGCAGAAGACTGACCAACACCCAAATCAGCCATAAGGCATCTGAGCCACACACACCGATGCTGGTCATCCCAACATTGGGGATATGATCACCAACCTTCATAGAAGGTAAGCTTGATGGTACAAATTACACCCTATGGAAGTTCAAAATCACTTCTATCCTTGATTCATATGAGCTTTTGACTATTCTTGGGACTGATCATGAGCCCCAAGAGACAATTGATCCAAATAATCTTGATCAAATGATGCCTCTTGATGATGAACTTCTACGTGCTTGGAAACGTAGATGCACTCTGTGCTCTAGTTACAAGTACCATTGATAGTGTTCGAACTCATTCAACATACTACCAATGCTTATGAAGCATGGAACTTGTTGAAAAATCAATATGAAACTCGTAATGAGACATGGATTCAAATAGGAGAATCATCTAGCACTAGAAAATTTTACTAATGAGGAGATTGTAGAGGTATTCATCATTAGCATAAAGAATAGATGAGATTAAATGGAAGGAGAAAGCGTTGGAGTTAGACGTCTACGGAAGCACGCGGACAACACAAGGAAGAAGAAGAAGCTTGGAGCACAACACACAATACTAAATGTGTTACCACTAGTATGTACAAAGATAAGTAGCCCGTTAAGGCAATAGGCATATATACAAGCCGAGGGAAAAGAAACTCCTAAAGAGGGAAAAAAGTATTGCGGCGGTCCTAGAGTGTTCGCACACATCACTACCTAAATATATCAACAAATCCCCCCTGGGACTGATGCGGTGAACAAGGAGCTGGCACTCGTGTATAAGAAAGTGTCAAGCTCTGTTGAAATCACTCCACAAAAGGAAGTAAGCCCAAAGCTTTGCGGAAAGCTTCAAACTTCTCCCTAGGCAGAGCCTTCGTGAAAAGGTCTGTAATGTTCTCCTGCGTGGGCACATATGCCAAGCTAATCTGCCCAGTAGAGAACCTCTCCTTGGCATAATGATAATGCACCTCAATGTGCTTAGTGCAAGCATGGAACAGAGGGTTCCGTGCAACTGCCAATGCGCTCTGATTGTCAGTGAAGATGGTGGTGGCAGAAGACTGAGCAACACCCAAATTAGCCATAAGGCGTTTGAGCCACACACACCTAACAGTCGATGTAAAAGCTTCCCTATACTTTGCCTCACAACTGTAAGTGTCCAAAGTAGGCTGCTTCTTGCTCAATGAAGATATACATGAGCTCCCAAGCATGAAGCAAAAGCCACTAGTGGACACACGAGTGTCATAGCAACCAGCCCACTTAGAGCCAGAAAAAGCATGCAAATTTGGCGATAGTGATTCCCCCTTGGGATAAAACAACCCAAGTAGCCGAGTACTACTCAAGTAGCAAAAGATGCGCTTAACGGCCTGCCAATGCTTGACTCCTGGGCAATGCATAAAACTGCTCATCTCTGAGATATGAAACTCAAGATCTGTCCGAGTAATGCATAAGTAAATCAAGCATCCAATAGCCTGCTGATAGAGAACAACATCAAATGCATCTCCAGCATCATGAAGACTCAATCGTAAATGTGTCTCCATAGGACTGGCAATAGGCTTACAGTCTTCAAGGCCAAAACGGTGCAATAATGAGTCAATATATTTCATTTGACACAAATCCATTCCACCATCAACCTTCATAAACTGAATGCCCAAATAGTGATGCAAATGCCCCAAATCAGACATCTCAAATGAGGCATGCAAATCGGCCTTAAAATCAGCAATATGCGTGTCATGAGGACCAGTGAGCAGCATGTCATCAATATAAACCACAATGATTAGAAGTACATCATTAGCATGCTTAACATATAAGGTGCTTTCAGTTGGACTATTCTCAAAACCATGTGCAATCAGATAGGCATGTATCTTTTCATACCAAGCACGTGGTGCTTGCTTTAAAACATATAATGCCTTCTTTAAGTTCCAAGTTAGATGAGGTCTATGTGTGACCATTGATGGTAATAGATGATCTCTGTGAGCCTAACCATTAGGTTAGGTAGGGCATAAACTGAAGTGTTTCAATGGCGATGCACCATAGTGCGCTCTCCTTCTCGAGAGCTCCACGATGATATGCTCGGAGTAGAAAGCCGAGCTCCTGAGGTCGCACACAGTACTCCACACAGAGGCCGTAGAATACGCAGAAAACACAATACACAGGAAGCACGAAGACAGACTTCTTAGGTCTTACAAATGCGGTCGAACTTATAGTCTGTGACTGACCAGGCCACTATATGTTTTATTAAAGAACATATACAAAGAAGTGTCCGGTGGCCATTTGGCCTTTCACATGGACACTAACGGTAACAATCTCCCACTAAAGGCCAATATGGCCAGAGTAACTATGGGAGAAAAATTAATGAATGATAAAGAATACCTGAGTGTAAGTATACAAACTATACCTCCCACTTGATGGGCATGTTACACAATATACAAGTGACTGCGTAAGATCAAGAATCAAGTAACCCCCATCAAGTGACAACAGTGTCGAAAGCTATCTTGTGGTAGAGCTTTAGTCAAAGCATCTGCAGCATTATCTCGAGTGTGAACCTTCTCAAGAATAATGCTCTCAGTGGCTAAGCAATCTCTAATGAAGTGATACCTCACCTCAATGTGCTTGGTCTTTGCATGATAGACCGGATTCTTAGCCAAAGCAATGGCACTCTGACTATCACTGAGCAAGTGAGGTACATGCTGAGGTAAACCCATATCACAAGCAAGACGAGAAAGCCACAATGCTTCCTTACATGCCTCACTTGCTGCAACATACTCTGCTTCTGTGGTGGAAACAGCTGTACATTCTTGAAGACGAGATCTCCAAGAGATAGCACCTCCAGCAAAATGAAAAATATACCCTGATGTAGACTTACGATTGTCTACACAACCGGCATAGTTAGAATCTGTGTAACCAATAATGGATGCTTTCCCTCTACCTAAGCATAGACACTTGTCCTTAGTGCCACTCAGATATCTCAAAATCATTTTGACCGCTTCCCAATGTTTCTTGCCAGGATTATACATATATCTGCTCACAACTCCCACTGCAAATGCAATGTCTGGTCTCGTAGCTACCATAGCATACATGAGACTACCAACAGCAGACTGATAGGGAATTTTGGTCATGAATTCCTTTTCCTCATCTGATTTGGGGCAGTCATCCTTGCTCAATTTCACATATGTGGGTAAAGGTGTACTCAATGCCTTTCCACCCTGCATATTGAATCGGTGAAGTACTTTGGATATGTACTCACTTTGAGACAAGTATATGCATCTTTTACTCCTATCACGAGTAATGTGCATTCCAAGAATATGTTTGGCATCCCCCAAATCCTTCATATCAAATGTCTGACTCAAATTCTTTTTGAGAAGTGACAAATCATAAGAAGACTTCCCAGCAATCAACATATCATCAACGTAAAGTATCAAGCATATCAAGCTGCCATCAGAACATCTCTTTGTGTAGAGACAATGATCCTCATTGCTCCGAGAATAGCCTTGGGACTTCATAAAAGCATCAAACTTTTGGTACCATTGTCTAGGAGACTGTTTAAGTCCAAGCTCTTCTTGAGCTTACAAACTAGACTTTCCTTGCCAGGAACTACATAACCCTCTAGTTGTTCCATATAGATCTCATCTGTAAGATCTCCATGCAAGAAAGCTGTTTTCACATCCATTTGGACTAGCTCTAAGTCCTCCATTGCAACGAATCCAAGCAACATGCGCAAAGTAGTCATCTTGACCACTGGAGAGAAGATTTCCTCAAAATCAACACCATGTTGTTGCTTAAAACCCTTTGCAACAAGTCGTGCTTTATATTTTGGAGAAGCACTATCTGATGTGAATTTCAGCTTATATACCCATTTACATTGTAAAGCTTTTTTGCCCTTTGGCAAAGGTACTAAGTCCCAAGTACCATTCTTGTGAATAGAATCCAACTCACTCTTCATGGCATGCTCCCACTTGACATGATCCTCTGTCTGCATAGCCTCTTTGTAGCAAGAAGGCTCACCGGCATCTGCTAGCATAACAAAATCTAAACCTGGAACATATCTATCAGGTGGATATGAGACACGTGCAGAACGTCTCAATGGTTGCTGAACAGGAACATGTGCAGACTGATCTGAATGGACATTCTCTTGAACATCCCTATGTGTAGCATTTTTATGCATGCTAACCGGAGGACTACTATCCTCAAACACCACTCTTCTCACTTCAACCTCCTTAATGGGCTGTTTATGCATCTTCGACTCATTAAAAATGACATCACTACTTCTGATCACTGACTGTGTTTCAGGATCCCATAAGCGATATCCAAATTGTCCTTCTCGACCATATCCAAGAAAAATGCATTTCTTTGACTTATGGTTCAACTTTTGTCTAAGATTCTTGGGTATATGAACATATGCTTCACACCCAAAAACTCGAAGATAATCATAATATGGTGGTTTCCCTGTCCATAACTCTTGTGCCACTTTCAGACCTTTGGCACTACTAGGTGAAAGGTTAATCACATGAACTGCAGTCAATACTGCTTCTGCCCAAAAACCTTGTGAGAGGTTTGCATGATGCAACATAGAGACTACTCTATCTTGAATAGTTCTATTCATCCTCTCAGCTACACCATTCTGTACTGGGGTATAAGAGCTGTAAACTCTCTACGAATCCCTCTAGACTGACAGAAAAGGCTGAATTCACGTGAGGTATACTCACCCCCATTATCTGAACGTAAAGCCTTAAGCTTAGTTCCTTTTTCAGTCTCAACTGAAGCAAGCCATTTTCTGAAAGTAGGGAATACATCATCCTTTGATTTGATAGGATATACCCAGACTTTTCTAGTAGCATCATCTATGAAAGTGACAAAGTAAAGAGAACCACCGAAGGACCTAGTGGGCATAGGACCACACACATCTGTATGAATGAGATCTAAAGGCTGAATTGAAGAGTCAATGTGCATTCTATGCACATTTCTGGTTTGCTTTCCATATTGACAATGCTCACAAAATGAAAAATCAGAGAAAGATAACACAGGTAAGTAGCTAGAACGAGAAAGATTTTCCATTCGACTACGAGATATATGGCCCAAACGACCATGCCAAATACAAGCCATAGGCTGTTCAGTAACAGCTAACAAGTGTTCTTTCTGTGATACAAATAAAGGATAAAGTGAGCCAACTTTGCTTCCTTTTGCAATAACCATATTGCCCTTTGATATACGAAAGGACTGAGCATAGAAGACCACCTTGTAACCAAGGTCATCAAGTTGACCAACTGACATCAAACTGCGTGATAACTGAGGTACATGGCATACATTATGCATAGTAAATTTTGAACCATCAATGAACTGCACAACCACATCTACAATCCCCACAACATCACACTGGTAAGAGTCACCAAGTCTCACGGTACCAAGAGACTTTGCTGCATAATTAGAGAACCATTCTCTATGTGGTGTCACATGGAAAGAAGCACCAGAATCTAGCAGCCATGTGTGGGAAAGAATCAGCCATAAGTGCCTCAGATGGCACAGTACTATCAAGTGTCAACACATCAGCATCGTCAGAAATAGCATTAATTTCTTCAATCTTCATAGTCGAAGTAGATGGTGCAGGTAACTGTTTAACATGCCCATCAACATTCTGTCCTTTACCTTTAGCATTCTTTAATGCATAACAGTCTTTCTTCATGTGTCCTTTCTTATGACAAAAATGGCATTCGATATCCCTCTTCCTTGATTTACTTCTACTCTTATTCCGTTGACCATTCTTTTCCTTGTTCTTGCTCCTGCCACGTTGTTGATTCTTTCCTTGGTAAGAATCACAAACATTATATGCATCTCCACTCTGAGTGCCAACCATAGATTTTCTACGAATATCCTCACTCAAGAGTGCTCCACATATGTCATCATAGACAAGTTTACCGCCAGGTGCACTGTTGCTAATAGCTGTGCAAAACGTATCCCATGATGATGGCAGGGTGCATAACAGCAATACTGCTTTCATTTCATTATCCATATCCATTTTTTGAGCGTGTAACTGGGAGAATATAGCATCAAACTCATTTAGATGAGCAGCAACACTATCTGTGTCCTTCATACGAAGGTCATATAATTTTCTCATCAGATACACTTTATTTGATGCCGTCTCTTTTTCATATGTATTGCATAACTTCTTCCAAAGCTCCTCTACACTTTCACAGTCTAATACTGTAAAGTAAACATTATCTGCCAAGTGCAAGCGAATGGTAGACCTGGCCATTTCATCTAACTCATCCCAATCATCTTCATCCATGTCAGCAGGCTTCTTTGAAATCCCATTTACTGGCTTCCATTGCCTCCTTTGAATCAGCACATCTTTAATCTGATTCTTCCATAGAGCAAAGTTTGTGCCATCAAATTTTCGGATCTCAAAATGGTCTTTGCCCTGCAAGTTATAGCTCCTCCTCAGAACACTAGCACTAGAACCTGATCCACCGGATGTGCTTGAGACCTCTGATGCCATGATCGTACAGAACTGAATAGAATGATAATGGAGCTAGAAGAGTCCAAACACCAACAAATATGTGTATCAAGGAGTAAATCGACCACTGTATAGTTGACTAAACCAAAAATCTGGAAAAATTTTGCCAGAGTATCCTCTGCAAAATTAGCATATGACCAGTGTCAAAGTATCATAAAACTGCAAGTACTGACATGTCTACCTGCATAGTGAATCACTGACTCCACTGCATATAATTAGTTACCCAATAGAAGCCAACTAGGCTTATCGAGCACCTATGAACAACTATCATACATCTCCTATGGCGAGGCTGGGTAAGTCTTCCACCTGCATCACCGAAGAGACCCCGACATCTGGGTGTCTCCCAGTTAAGAAAACCTCACCACGACCCTCTTTATCAAACGTAAAAGGCTTTATGCAAAGAACGTAACCGCTATATCAATGACCACATGGACGTACATAAGCGGTATCCACGGAAGCGTACATGGTGTGTATGTGCTCAATATATGCAGTAAAATGACACTAAAAGGCTGAGTACACAACCCAAAAACTAGCCAATAACACCTGCAAGTGTCTGTCAACTCTGATGTTTTAGGCTTTAAAAAACCTGCATAAATTTGTAGCGACTGCTCCCACCAAAACTGAAAACCCCTCGAGAAACCTGTAGTTTTACGAGTGTGGCTGAAACTACAACCCCAAAGGTTGATATTTATTGTCTCAGAAGTACAAGGAACACTCTTCTTGATGTTCTTGGACCTGTGCGAAGAGAACTATGTGCAAAAGTACTCCGAAATGGCTCCAAAAAACACCCCAAAATTGCTTCAGAAATAGGCTTTGAAAGCAAAAATGAAGCTTTGAGGGACCAAAACTTGTTCAAGGTAATGTCAAGCTTAGTCTTTCCCCTTCTTCAAACACCACAAGAGTGTAGCTTAGTGGCAAGAGATTGCCACGGTTAAGCGAGCTCTGGGGGGAATAGTACTCGGATGGGTGACCTCCCGGGAAGTACCGGGAACCTCTATATTCCTTGATCGTTGAGGTCCTCCCTCGCGCGCAGCCAACGGTGACTTCGGTGACTCGGATGACAAGGTATGCCAAGGTCTATGCCTTGGTCGCCGCCTTAGTCGTAAGCCTTGGAGAAAGCCTGGGGGATTTGAGAATTTGAGTTGTCCATCTCTTAGTCTTCGGTCCTCTTTTTCTATGTTTTTCTAAATTTTGTCTATTGATCTATTCTGTCTTGCTATTATTTCTTACATGGTATCAGAGTTCAAGCGGCTTTGAGCGGTGCATAAGATAAAACATAGAGATTGCAGAGGCTTCAATGATGAAAGAGAGAAGTTGTCAAGTAGTGCATCATCATCGACAATTGGGATCAACGTGATTTGCCAACCAAGAGTAGGTGGAGCACAAGTAGGAGCAACAATGATGCTCTTCTTCCCAACATTGGGGATATGATCACCAACCTTCATAGAAGGTAAGCTTGGTGGTACGAATTACACCCTATGGAAGTTCAAAATCACTTCTATCCTTGATTCATATGAGCTTTTGTCTATTCTTGGGATTGATGATAAGCCCCAAGAGACAATTGATCCAAATAATCTTGGTCAAATGATGCCTCTTGATGACGAACTTCTACGTGCTTGGAAACATAGATGCACTCTGTGCTCCAGTTACAAGTACCATTGATAGTGTTCCAACTTATTCAACATACCACCAATGCTTATGAAGCATTGAACTTATTGAAAAATCAATATGAAACTCGTAATCATACATGGATTCAAAAAGGAGAATCATCTAGCACTAGAAAAGTTTACTAATGAGGAGATCGCAGAGGCATTCATCATTAGCATAAAGAATAGATGAGATTAAATGGAAGGAGAAAGCATTGGAGTTAGACATCCACGGAAGCACACGAGCAACACAAGGAAGAAGAAGAAGCTTGGAGCACAACACACAATACTAAAAGTATTACCACTAGAATGTACAAAGATAAGTAGCCCGTTAGGGCAATAGGTGTATATACAAGCCGAGGGAAAAAAACCTCCTAAAGAGGGAAAAAAGTACACGGGGGTCCTAGAGTGTTTGCACACATCACTACCTAAATATATCAACAAATCCCCCCTGGGAGTGATGCGGTGAACAAGGAGCTGGCACTCATGTATAAGGAAGTGTCAAGCTTTGTTAAATTAACTCCACAAAGGGAAGTAAGCCCAAAGCTTTGTGGAAAGCTTCAAACTTTTCCCTACGTAGAGCTAATCTCCCCAAGAGAGAACCTATGCCAAGCTACGTCTGTAATGTTCTCCTGCGTGGGCACATATGCCAAGCTAATCTCCCCAGGAGAGAACCTCTCCCTGACATAATGATAATGCACCTCAATGTGCTTAGTGCGAGCATGGAACATAGGGTTCTGTGCAATTTCCAATGCGCTCTGATTGTTAGTGAAGATGGTGGTGGTAGAAGAATGACCAACACCCAAATCAGCCATGAGGCATCTGAGCCACACACACCTAACAGTCAATGTGAAAGCTACCCTATACTCAGCCTCACAACTGGAAGTGGCCACAGTAGGTTTCTTCTTGCTCAACCATGATATACATGAGCTACAAAGCATGAAGCAAAAGCCACTAGTGGACACATGAGTGTCATAGCAACCAACCCAATTAGAGTTAGAAAAAGAATGCAAATTTGGTGGTAGTGATCCCACCTTGGGATGAGACAACCCAAGTAGCCGAGTACCACTCAAGTAGCGAAAGATGTGCTTAACCACCTGCCAATGCGTGACTCCTAGGCGATGCATAAACCTGCTCATCTTCGAGATATCAAACTCAATATCTGTCCGAGTAATGCATAGGTAAATCAAGCATCCAATATCAGCTTGCATAAGTAAATCAAGCATCCAATAGCCTGTTGATAGAGAACACCATCAAATGCATCTCCAACATCATGAAGACTCAATCGTAAACGTGTCTCCATAGGAGTGGCAATAGGCTTACAGTCTTCAAAGCCAAAACGGTGCAATAATGAGTCAATATATTTGTTTGACACAAAGCCATTCCACCATCAACCAGCATAAACTGAATGCCCAAATAGTGATGCAAATGCCCCAAATCAGACATCTCAAATGAGGCATGCAAATCAGCCTTAAAATCAGCAATATGCGTGTCATGAGGACCAGTGAGCAACATGTCATCAACATAAACCACAATGATCAGAAGTACATCATTAGCACGCTTTACATATAAGATGCTTTCAGTTGGACTGTTCTCAAAACCATGTGCAATCAGATAGGCATGTATCTTTTCATACCAAGCACATGGTGCTTGCTTTAAAACATATAATGCCTTCTTTAAGTTCCAAGTTAGATGAGGTCTATGTGTGACTATTGATGGTAACAGATGATCTTTGTGAGCCTAACGATTAGGTTAGGTAGGGCATAAATGTTTTCGGGCCATTGGGTTGTCATCAGGGAAAAAATAGTCTTGTGGCCTTGCTCCGTTTCTATAGAATTTTAATGGGGGGAGTGGAGAGGGGGTGCCCCCTTCTATAGGGTCTGAGGGTCTATCCCCTTGACTTGTAGGACTGAGATGGTAGGACTTTTGGTTGTGGAGATAGTCGGATTATATATTTTGTAGTCTCTTTCGACTATGTTTATCTATACGACTCCCATTGTAAAAGCTATATAAGCCTTGCCCATGTGTAGCTCTATATAGCATTACGCACTAGTAAGCCCTTCATCTAGAATCTGTCTAGATCACCATCTAAGGTCCATATTGGGAGAGCATGGGTGGACAACACCATCTCTGTAGTTGCATTACTTTTGGCAATTTGAGAATTTGACTTGTCAATCTCTTAGTCTTCGTTCCTCTTTTTCTATGTTTTTCTAAATTTTGTCTATTGATCTATTCTATCTTGCTATTATTTCTTACATGGTATCAGAGTTCAAGAGGCTCTGAGCGGTGCATAAGATAAAACATAGAGATTGCAGAGGCTTCAATGAAGAAAGAGAGAAGTTGTCAAGTAGTGCGTCATCATCGACAATTGGGAATCAACGTGATTTGCCAACCAAGAGTAGGTGGAGCACAAGTAGGAGCAACAATGATGTTGGTCATCCCAACATTGGGGATATGATCACCAACCTTCATAGAAGGTAAGCTTGATGGTACAAATTACACCCTATGGAAGTTCAAAATCACTTCTATCCTTGATTCATATGAGGTTTTGACTATTCTTGGGATTGATCATGAGCCCCAAGAGACAATTGATCCAAATAATCTTGGTCAAACGATGCCTCTTGATGATGAACTTCTATGTGCTTGGAAACGTAGATGCACTCTGTGCTCTAGTTACAAGTACCATTGATAGTGTTCCAACTCATTCAACATACTACCAATGCTTATGAAGCATGGAACTTATTGAAAAATCAATATGAAACTCGTAATCAGACATGGATGCAAATAGGAGAATCCTCTAGCAGTAGAAAATTTTACTGATGAGGAGATTGCAGAGGTATTCATCATTAGCATAAAGAATATATGAGATTAAATGGAAGGAGAAAGCATTGGAGTTAGATGTCTATGGAAGCACGTGCACAACAGAAGGAAGAAGAAGAAGCTTGGAGCACAACACACAATACTAAATGTATTACCACTAGAATGTACAAAGATAAGTAGCCCGTTAGGGCAATAGGCATATATAGAAGCCGAGGGAGAAAAAACTCCTAAAGAGGGAAACAAGTACCCCGGCGGTCCTAGAGTGTTCGCACACATCACTACCTAAATATATCAACAAATCCCCCCTGGGAGTGATGCGGTGAACAAGGAGCTGGCACTAGTGTATCAGGAAGTGTCAACCTATGTGGAAATCACTCCACAAAAGGAAGTAAGCCCAAAGCTTTGCAAAAAGCTTCAAACTTCTCCCTAGGGAGAGCCTTCGTGAAAAGGTCTATAATGTTCTCTTTTGTGGGCACATATGCCAAGCTAATCTCCCCAGTAGAGAACCTCTCCTTGACATAATGATAATGCACCTCAATGTGCTTAGTGCGAGCACGGAACACAGGGTTCCGTGCAACTACCAATGCACTCTGATTGTCAGTGAAGATGGTGTTGGCAGAAGACTGACCAACACCCAAATCATCCATAAGGTGTCTGAGCCACACACACCTAACAGTTGATGTGAAAGCTTCCCTATACTCAGCCTCACAACTGGAAGTGGCCAAAGTAGGCTGCTTCTTGCTCAACCAAGATATACATGAGCTACCAAGCATGAAGCAAAAGCCACGTGGACACACGAGTGTCATAGCAACCAGCCCAATCAGAGTCAGAAAAAGCATGCAAATCTGGCGGTAGTGATCCCCCCTTGGGATAAAACAACCCAAGTAGCCAAGTACCACTTAGCGAAAGATACGCTTAACCGCCTACCAATGCTTAACTCCTGGGAAATGCATAAACCTGCTCATCTGTGAGACATCAAACTCACCTAATGAATGATCTGACAACATTTTTATGATCCTCATGCCAAGAGCTATCATACGAGGTCAAAACCCTAAATCATTAGAAAATTAGGGTTAGGCTTTTCTCCCAAATCTGATTTCTGATGACTGCATATCATATACCATTAGAAAGCTCTCTTCAAGCTCTACAAGATAGACTCATCAAGATTTGGATAGATCATGAACTGTACACCTGTCATCAACAAATTTCACAACCAAGCCAATCTTGGCTAAAGTTGAAACTGATAATAGATTCTTCTTGATCCCTGGCACAAATAAAGCATTTGACAAAGTGAAAGAACTACCATCAGCACTAGTCAAAATGATCTTACCAACTCCCATAACAGGATAGGAGGAGTTGTTGCCGCATGTAATAGTTTTCCCTGTAGGGGCAGGATTGAGTGAAGAGAAGAAACTACCCTGCGAGGTAATATGTTTGGTCGCCCCACTATCAAAGTACCAAACATCTGAGTCTATTGTAGACATGCACTGCTCATGAGAAGATGGGTCAAAGCTGCAAACAATAGTAAACACCCATTCTTCTTACTACACAAGATTAGCAGACTCTGTTTTTGGTGTAGAGGCCTCTGCAATAACCATTCTGGCCTCTTTCTTCTTTGGCTCTTTAGCAGCCAGTTTTGGACAACTCTTGATGACATGATCATTTGCTTTATAGTATTTGCAAAACAATTTCTGCTTTTGAGATTTCTTCTGATCTTTGTCTTCCTTCTTCGAATGTGCAACATTTGTAGATTTTTGCTTACTAGTAGAAGAGCTCCATTTACCTTTGCCCTTCCGAATAGCCAGGAAAGCTGGATCTGCAACATGCATAATAGACCTGTTCTGCCTAGACTGGTCTTCTTGCAATAGAACATAGACTAACTCCTCAAATGACAAGGCATTTGGATTGCCTTTCATCATCAAACGAAGAGTATAAGCAAAACTATGATATGTTCTTATGAAAAATGCATAGTCATTTGCTTTTATGAAATCTAGAATCTCTTCCTTCTTTCATAAATTTGACTTTTTGCAATATATGCATTGCACGAGAGTAGGATATTACTTGTGTCTGGAACATAGAATCTATATCCTTTGCTTTCAATTGCATAACCTATAAAGACTGCTTTAATGGCTTTTACACCGAGCTTACCATGATCCTTCTTCTGAATGTGAACATAAGCTGCGGAACCAAAAACTTTGAAGTAACTCACATTGGGCTTCTTCCCATTATAAGCTTCATAACGTGTGAAAATCTTTAAAGCTTTTGTGGAAGACCTATTCATAATGTGATTATTTGTATGTACTGCATCAAACCAAAGGAGAAAGCTTTTTGGATGACATCATACTATTCATCATCTCAACAAGTATCCTATTTTTTCTCTCTGCAACACCATTCTGTTATGGAGTGTAAGTTAGTGAGTTGATGAGAGATACCTTTGTCTTCAAGAAAAGACTTAAAGTCTTTAGACATGTACTTTCCTCCTTTATCACTTCTCAAAATCTAGATCTTTGACTAACTTTCATTTTCAATCATAGCTAAGAACGTCTTAAAATTAGGAAAAACCTCTCACTTCACTTTAAGACTGTAAATCCAAGAATATCTTGAGAAATAACTAATGAACATAACAAAGTACCTGTAAGCTTGAATAGAATCTGTTCTCATAAGACCATTCACATGTAAAATGAACAAATCTAGCATGCCACAACTTCATGTTCTCCTTAGGTGTAGTAGACCTAGCAACATTAGAATGACTAATTTTGGACTGTAAAAACATGCCACTTCTATTTTCAGCTTGAAGCAGACAATGGTCCTCATCAAGTGAGAGGATCTGGCATGAATCTTTCTTAAAAACAACTTTATAATCATATGACAAGAAAGTAGAGATAGAAAGCAAATTCCTCTTCATGTTTGAAAATTAAAGAACATTAGAAATTGTGAAGTTTCCACCTACTCTAGACTTAAGATTCACTTCTCCAACACCTAGGAAATCCAAATCACGACCATCTGCAATGGTCACTCTTCTACCTAAAGGGTTAGAAAGGGAAGAAAATACCTTTAAGGAAACCTCCGATATGTTTAGCAGCTCCAGAATAAAAAATCCAAGGATTATATGAGATCACATTTAATCCTACCTGATGAAAAGCTACTTCTCCAATAGTAACACATGCATATGAATCTACCTTGGAAGATTTGGGTTTTGGATCATCTTCAACACTATTACCCGATGCTTTCTTCTTCTCATTAAAATCCTTGCTTTGCATTCTACTATAAAATGATTTGGTTTCTTACAATAATGGAATACTCCTTTCTTAGAAGCCTCACTTTCATTCTTGGATTGCTAACTCTTCTTCTCCTTCTTTGTCCCCTTCTTCTAATTTCCCTTTGATGATGATAGCATGGCTTCATCATTCTCTTCCATACTCTCTTGTTGATCTTCATCTTTAAGTAACAGGAACTATAGCTCTTCAAATGAAAGTTCTCTATCTCTTGCAGAGAGAGATAAAGAAGTAACAAAAGCATGATATGTAGATGGAAGTGAGTTTAGAAGTGTATCTACCATCTCTTCATCTAAAATGTTGACTCCAATGTTGAGTAATTGATCTTGTAAATCTTTAAGCTTCAAAATATGTATATGAATTGATTCACCAACTTTCATTCTTGTATGGGCTAGCCGTCTCCTTAGATGAGCTTTCCTAGCAAGATTTCTACTTTGATGGAGATTCTCCAACTCCAACCAAGCTTGATGAGAGGTTTTGCATGACCTGATTCAAGGTATAATATTCCTCTTGACTCCCATAGCGATATATGAAAGTGCTAGTGCATCCCTTGAATCCCATCTGGATTGATCTTCTATAGGAAGTAATTTGGTAGTAGTATCCACTCCCACTGATGAAAGAGTTTCTTCTTCTTCACTAACCTATTGTTGAGTAGAAATAGGAACATCAGGTCATCTAGAAGATCAAGGAACATCTTCTTTGACTTTTATTGGCCTTGGATAAGTGCCATTAACATTATTTCATAAGTCCTTTGATACTAAAAGATTCATCATGATAAAACTTCACATTGGATAGTTAGACATTCCTTCAAGCTTGTCTTCATTGGAAAGTCTATAGTCACTCATCTTGTTAAGGGTGTATGCCAACTATGTTGTGATAGCTAATGTTGGAAGTGGCGTGAAAAAAAAACAATATTTTATAGGTTTACATGACCTTCCAACACATGAACCTTAGCATACACCCTAATACTTAAAAAGATGATGAGTGAGAGATAGAGAGAGAATATACAATCTCTTTCAAAGTGTACAATAATCTATCATGCTCACATACACTAACTTATATTCCAATGTAAAATTACAATGTGTGAGTATGATACAAATTGACAATATCTAAATCTAGGCAGAAATAGGAACTAGATACAAGAGATTGTGTGCCTAAGAGGTATGAAGAGCTTGTGTATGAGAATATGGAGAATATGAACAATTTAGAACTATTTTACAACAAACCCAAATTTCGACTATCTAAATAAAAAACTAATGAATGAACAAGTGAGGAAAAATATAGACTTATTACTCACAATATGTTAGCTAACACAAACTCCTCCAGATGTTTCCAGATGTAGATCACAACTCCTCCAAATGTATGAGAACACTTCCTGCTAGTAAAGGACCTCCTTGTCCTTCAAGTGTAGAGTCTCCTTGAAGCTCGAGCACCTCCTTGATCACCTTGAGTGATAATCCACAATGTGCCTAGACCATGTATATAGTCTTATGGCTACTCATGACTGTTTTTGGTAATGGCTTTTTCTAAAAGCATAAGCTGATTGCGATCATGGTCTAAAAGCATCAACATCACCAAACGCCATTGTAGCTACATGTTCTTGCAAAAAGAAATTTGAAAAGCTAACAAAAGTATATTCTTGAGTTTGTGCTGTGATTGGTGGGTATTGGACCCAAATCTATGACTTTGCTTTTAAATTGATTGATCTAGACCAAGGCGCCTACATGAGTTCTTGTGAGAGAATCTAGGAAGTTTCCATGTTATAGCTACTAATGGGAACTACGACATTGCTTCCAACAACAAGCTTATGGAAAGGCTTCACACAAGCTTTTGAATCAAGACCAGGAAGATTAACTACCTAGAGGGAGACTAAATGCCAAGCTCTGATACCATTATTGTTGGACTTAACTTTCACAAGGAAATCAACTAAGAACCTAAGAAGAATAACTACCAAAGCTCACACTAGGGAGAGAAATGCACATATTCAATTTCAAACTTTTCATTGCTAAGATGCATGCTCAATTCTTGAATATGGTGATACAAAAGTCATGCTATCCAAATCCCCAACTTGATAAATTTTTACCTTCTTTGGTCTTATGAGATGCGCATATCAATTTCGGTTATATGTTTGTATTAGGTTTGAAATTTATGACTCTGAATGAACAATTTCTTCCAACCCTTTATAAAATACACTACAAATGCATTTTGATTAGGTGCACCTTGTTCCACATTTGGAGTTGTCAATACTTGGGTTTGAAGATGACTTATAGTCTCTTTCCTCCCCTCAAGCTGCGATTTTGAACTTTTGAGTAAATATTTGGTACATATCTGCTTTGGGATCCATCATAAGGGTTTTCATTATTGGAATTCCTTCAAAGAACTAAATTCATTGTCATCTCCTTTTGAGGGTCCTAGATTCATCATCATGTGTTTCCAAGTATCTTATTTTAACATAGTGTACTTTAAAATAGGTTTGCGCTTCATGCTAGGACAAATCAATACTTATCATCCAATAATTATTACACTTGGTCATTGCAAGAGTGATAAGAAATAGGAAGATGTGTTAGGCCACATGGTGGATAATAAAGTAAGGTAGGAAACACCTACTTTCTTTATAGATGAGAAATCGATTATATCTTTCATAAAAAATCCTCCTTATTTATTATCAGGATCTAAATCTTTGTTATACCTAATTCATGAATTTTAAGGTCATGTGTCAATAATCACATGGGATCTATGATATCTCTTTTGAAAAGTTTTGATTCATTTGTTTGCATGCAATAAATAATGGACAATATATCCTAGTATCTACATCCATGTATTGATAGTAGAAGAGTCTAGCAATAAATTAAGCTTTATAATTTTGGCAAATGAGATCTTGCTACTAACTTTAAATAGATACTAACCACCACCAATGGCACTAAGAGTTGATGTACCTTTGATACCCAACCCCATGAGGAATGGTCCCTTTGTTCTACCTATACTCTCTTTGTATGCCCCTCTTAATTGCTATCATGTTGTAAGCAAAAGTTTTCTGCCAAGCTTTTACTAAATTTTTGGTTACTTAATTTTTTTTGAGAAATTGCAAAATTGTTCTAGTCATTTTCTTTTAAAAATTTCATTTCTTAATCTTTATTTTGGCATTTTAATTTTGTATCCTTCTCATTTTTACCATTGTTCAAAAAATATCATCTATTTCTAAGATTGTCTTTCTTTTCCTTATTAAAGAAATATTAACTATTTACCATACTCATGTAAATATGGAAATTTTAATAGTGTTAAATTGGATTTTGCATTTTCCAACTTGAAATGAAATTGAATGTATTTAAGTTCATTCTTTTGGATAATTAGAAAGGTATGAGACCTACAAGTTAGGATGGATGCAAAGAATAAGAAGAGAGGACATATCTGATTGAAAAAAGAAATAATGTTACATGGGATCAATAGAACGAAGAAGATATTTCAAGTCATCACCAAGGCCATTCCAAATAGTTCATAAATACGTTCTTGGAGTTTTTTTCCTTGGAGTGATATGTAGTTCCAAACAACTATGCTTTGTTATTGGAGGTTATGTGTGGATGTAGAAAATATTCAGCTTTGAAAGTATTGTTGAATCCTATTTTTCCAAAAGAATTGAGATTAAAGAACAATCCTCCTGTATTGCAAAGGGATTGGCACAATAAGAATTAAAGAAAATTTTGTGAATACATGGGATGGGTTATGCATGAAACTTGGATATGTTGGAAGTAATGCCCACACAAGCTCACAAGATCTTCCATACACTAGAAAACTTTGTCACATACACTACTTGAATCAAAGAATGTAGATGAAAGAGTATAGACAATAGAGAAAGTGACAAGAGCTATGAACTGATTAGAATGATTATACTTAGAATAAGAATTTGATAGAATGACTATCCACAACCTCTATATATACATACGAATGTAAGGGGATGAAATATGAATCGTTCTAGATACATAGCATGAGAAAATAGTGCCTAAAGCTATAAGAAATGATGCATCTGTGTTGGAAAGTGATGGAGTATAGACTGAAAAAGGAATATTCAGTCTATGTGCTATGTGTATGAAACAATTATAATAACTACTCTAATGTAGACATCTACAAAAACTTCTCTACTTGAAGTAGATGGATGGAAATAACTTGGTACAACATGTAAATATGAGCAACACCCCAACATTCAAATAGCACTTAGCAAGAGCACCCATCATAAGAGTGGTAAGCATGTGAATTATGAGCTCCAAATATGTATTTTTATAGGCAATAAGTTGCGAGGTGCAAGTTTTGGTGAAAAAGTAGCTTTGGCTGATGATTTTACTTTATTTTGGTCGTGGCCAGCTAGTGCAGAATCAATGAGATGGTAGTCTTCAATTTAGGAGCATGGAATTTAGACCCTTATTTCTAGATTTATGTGAAATTAAATCTTGGCCATTAGTTTTTTTGAGAATTTTGTTGATTTTTTAGATGTGTTTTCTAGAACTAGGTTTTGATTTTTTAGGGGTTTACAGTTGTTAGATGGAAAAGTTTTATATATGGTTGGATAGCTCTCCTCGAGAAATTCAAAAATATGAAATAAATTTTTTTATTATCTCTGTTCATTACCATTATTGAGAAACGATTTTGATGAAATTAGGGGTTTTCAAAATCAGAGCAATGTGACTTTGTTTCCAACAATCCATCCTCAATGTCATATTGGGAAGATTCAATAATTTGCATAACTTGTGATCTCTTTATCTTGATAATGCCTTTGTAATAATATATGAAAAATCTTCTTACTACTTTTTGATGAATTTTGAGTGGTTTTTACATAAATTTGGATACTTGTGAAATTGCAAACTATATATCTGGATGTGTACTACAAAGACATATCAAGCATTCCACTGCTTGACTAAAAAATGTAGCATCAAAAGTTTCTAAATATGCTCCTTCTTATAAAGAAACAAAAGCATCCATAGGATGCATATGCTTTGAATCTTTCATTCCAAACCTTTCATGTAGTTTCTCAGTGTATTTTTGTTGTGTGAAGAATATACAATCATCCTTGTGAGTAAACTAAATTTGAAGATAATATTGTAGCAAACCAAGATCATTAACATAAAAAAATTCCTTAAGTTATGCTTTGAAAAACTTAAGATACGAGTCATTGGGACCTATCATGATAATATCATCAACATAAATGATGATAATAATCAAAACATCTTCCTTGGACTTAACATAAAGTGTTTGAGATGCCTTTGAGTTTTTAAAACCAATGAAAATTAGCTCCAAGTGTATCATTACAATACCATGCTCTTAGTGCTTCCTTCAAATTATATAGTGCTTTGATCAATCTATAAACAAGATGCTCTTTATTTTTGACTTCAAAGCCTTCAAGTTGTTGTATGTTGACATCCTCATGTACATCTCCAATGAGAAAAGTTGTCTTGATATCTAGTTGATAAATATTCCAACCAAAGGACATAGCTAAAGAAAGAAGAATTATGAGTATTGTCATTCTAGATGTAGGTGCAATAGTTTCATTATAATCAATTCCTTTTTGTTGGGCAAATCCTTTGACCATTAACCTTGCTTTGCATTTTTAAATAATACCATCAAATTTTCTTTTGATCTTGAATATCCACTTGATACTAATAAATTTCTTTCCTTTTGGTAACCCACAAAGCTTTCAAGTTTGATTCTCATGGATAGAGTCAATATCCTCTTATCTACATGGAACAATCAAAGGATTATGTAGATCTTGGAAAAGAAGCTTAAGGAGAGTTTGAATGGATTTAAACAATCATGTAGAAAATGGTATCAAAATTGTGATGCATTTATGAAATCCCAATGCAATTTTAGAAGGAATGATGATCAATATATTTGTGATAAAATATGCTCAAAAGGAAGCTCAATGTATATTTTATGTTGACGATAGACTAATTTCCAATCCTTATATGAATGGTCACTTTAAAAGAAAAACTTTGAGGTAGATTTTTGATCTTAAAGATTTAGGGGATTTCAAATATATTATTGAGATGATGATTACTCATGCAAAAAGTAGATTATCACAATCTTTGGAAATACTAGATGATAAGTTTTTCAGATGAATAATAATTAGGGCTTTTTCAATAAAAAAAACCCCGAATGAGGTTTGCATGATATAACATGGACACTAAGTTGTGAGTAATTTTACTCATCCTTTATACTGAATTCCATAGTGGGTGTAAAAATTTGTAAACTCTCTTATATTTCCTCTATAATTCCAAAAATGATTGAATATCTTAGCCATTTTTGTTAATATATTTCGGTAGTAATGTGTGTGAAAATAGTTAGAACTTTCAGGGTACTTTTTTTCCCTCTTTAGGAGGTGTTTTTTCCCCTAACTTGTATGTACACCCATAGCCCTAAATGTTTACTTATATTTTTACACTCATCACTTAGTAATACAATATGTATTGTGCTTCAAAGTATCTTCTTCTTCCTCTTGCTTGAGGGATTTCAGAGTAGGTAATTTCTTCTTGAGGTGTGTCATTGGCACACCCCCACTCATTGTCTCAATTTTCTACAAAATTTGGTGAGTATACTCCAGATGTTGTATACTTCAAGTGCATTGTCATGGCAGTTGTGTAATTTTTTATCCTTTTGTGATAATTTTCATTTGGGTTCTTGCTCATCAGTATAAGAATCTCAAAATACAACATAAGTTTAGTTGAGCTCCATTGGGTAATTCTATTCAAGTTTTTTGGGACACAATCAATTATGTGCATCAAAATATAATCAATGACCATGGCTAAAAGCAATGATGTATTTTGTATGTCACTTGCTGAGGATAAATTGGATGGTTCCAACTACCCATTAGGGTCAAACATGATGCACAATGTAGTGATCAAAAAGGGATTATGTAACATCATGGGGTACTAAAATATGTCCTATTATAGCTACAAACACCCAAAATGTAGTTGATGCTAGTGGTGTTAAGGATGTTGCAAGTTCAAGTTCTGGTGTTGTTCCTACTTTGAGTCCTCTTGTAACTCCACTTTTGATTATGTTAGGCGTGTTGCCAACACCCCCAACCAATGTAGAACAACTTTGATGGCATGGTAGAGGTGCAAAGGCACATGTATTGATTTCTTTAACTATCAAGCATGGGGGCATTCCTCACATTTACTAATGGGAAATAACAAAGGATGCTTGGGATACTCTTTCCACATTATATGAGGCAAGAAATGAGGACCATGTATATCATAAAGACCCTTTTCCTTCAGCTTGCGTCCGCGAACGGCCGATCAACACAGAGACTGTTCCTTTTCATTTCCGCCCAACCGCCGAGCCATCAGAGAGAGTCACATGCTCTACTCTCATAAGCTTTTATATGAGAGTCATAATAATCTCTCTTCTTAAGTCCTGTACCAAGTGTGGCCATCTAATGATGCCAAGTGGCATTCTCCTCATAAGGGGAGATTGACTCCATTAACTATTGTGACATTTCCTTCCCCTTAATAGCATTTTCGTCCTCGAAAATGTAGATGAAATGTCCATAATGGTAGAAGTAGATGCTCAGACTCCCTTGAACCCCATGTACACTATATACATGGTCATCTCTGTGTGTTGTTTCCCCATATCCTTCCCCTTAAGAAGTCTCGTATGAGATCATCTAAAGGTGGGAAACCGTCTAAGTGGTGCCTACTATCTCCCATAACACTCCACTTCCAACTATCACTCCCATACTATATAACATCACCAAAATGACCTAAGTCCATATGATGTATCCTCTATGGAGTAATAATATGAAGGGCAAGTGTAAAGTGTCAGCTTATAGGCATGACCGTATAATAATGGAGATAATAAACCATAGTATCCTATGAAATATAGAACAAGGTCCCATAACAAGTGACTCCAAACCCCTCTAGGAGTACATGATAGATTGCCCTCACACCACTCTAGGTCTGGCTAACCTTGAGTGTGTTCACAAGTAATAGTCTCCTCTAGACCACCTTGTGACTATGCAATTCCATCATCTAGCTCATACATAAGAATTTCTTGGTAGTAAAATGCAATCTCTACATTTCACCAACCGAGAAGTCCGTGGTTTGCCATCCTTTACCCTTGGACTAAGTTCTATTGGAAGAGCATCTATTGACACTAGTGCAAACTCTCAAATTTTCTCTTCCCTTTAGTTTGCCATATGAATGCAAAAAGCATTCCCTTTGAGATTCAGATAATCCCTAAGTACCCATCCTCCTAACTGATGTTTACTCATCATACTCATGATTTAACACCAATTAAGAGTTTGGTACCCCAATAGGTTAGATATATCCCTATCTCTTGGAAACTCAAAAGAGAAGTATCATCAATCTACTCCCAGTCTAACTAATGTCAATAACTAGATTATCTCATCTAGTCAATGACCATCATTGAAAATAGCATAACTGCTTCTCTCTAGAGTTTACAAGTGAGACTCAATCCAAACCATCATGATTAATTGATCTCCCTCTTTCCTTTGATAGAAGAGTGCCACTTCTATCTAGACAACCTAACAGTGAGAAAGTGAAACTCTCTCTCTCTCTCTATTCAATCTCTTCTAAGGAAAAGAGCTCTAGCAGTGGAACCTATTCCACTTTCCCTTTCCCTTTGAAAGAGATTCTATTGAATCCATTTTCTCTACTCATCCATAACTGAGAATATGCATATAAGTTCTCCATGTTTTTTCCTTCCAAAATAGTGGAGAATCAGACTCCCATGTGAAGGAAAATTACATTGAAAAGTAGAGGAAATGAATTCCTTCTGAAACATAGACTAAGAGATGTTTCCCAAACACTTCTTCTCTCTAAAGGAAAACATACTCTATTCTTCTCCTATGAAGCAATCATGTTTTCCTTTCCTTCTTTCTCTCTCAAAGAGCAGGAGCTAAAGTGAGACCACTAAGCTAAAGTGAGATCTTTTCTTGATCTCTAAGCTAATCCCCACCTTCTCGTTTCCTTAAAAGAAAAACTTATGAATTCATTTGCTCCTCTCTTCCATGACTGATGCATAATCCCTCATTACATATATTCCTATATATATCTCTGCCAACGGTCCTCTGTGGATAGATCTATACGATCCCATGAAACTCCTTCCTAAAAACCTGAAAATGAGTATGTGATACCAATGGTGATAAAATCACCCATCACATTCTCTATTTGGAAGAATAAATCTTCCCTAAACTATGAAGGATAAGTGCCAATGCTAAGGAGATGTCTAATAAGAGCTCTCCTCTGATCTAGTGAGACATGATGCAATGAATGATGAGTCCTTTTCTTCCTGGCCATAGAAGAAGAGTGCTCAAAGGGAAGTCATTTTCACCGTCCCATACCAGTGAAAACTTCTTCCAATTCACAGTGTCATAACTACACTAAATCGAATATATATTCCATACATATGTAATGGAATATGCAGGTGGACTCTAATGAATCCCATATCCTAAAATCATGTAGGTGGACTCAAGTGAGTCCCATGTCCTCGAACTAGTTAGTTTGGTTCTAGTCAGTATGTGGCAATGGATATCCCTTTTTGTTCCAAACCAACTTGTTCCTAGGTACAAAGACTAGGTCTAAGTACCTCTCTGTAGATCCCAATATACATATATGTATTGGGTACCCCAACCATTCCTGACTAAGGGATCTATGCTCTATGCCATAGAGCTAGTGCCATGTCTGTGGCCTTCCTAAGCATCACTCGAATCGCATAAGCACCCATCGATGCTGTCTCATGAAACCCATATGTATGATCCCATCTAATTGGTTTCATTAGTAGTGTAGCAAAAATGCTTCACAACTTGCTCAAGTGATGTACATGAGTGAAACTAGTCACTCTTTGGGTATTCCTAATAATACCCCATAGTCTCCTAATCATACTGTGAGACTCTTATGAAGATAAGTAAATCTTCACTTCTTTGGAGAGTATCAGATATGTATCTCCCGTGCCTATATGCAACTTCCTAAAACCTATAGGATTGCTTGTGCACAATACTAATGGTGAAGGTGTAGCTCCTTCCGTTAGCAATCTTATGGTCTAAATCCATAGGGATTATGTGGATATTCCGATGGTACTAAGTCCATCAAATACATGCTTACAAGCATGCCTACATCTTATTGATGTTTGCAGAAGAGGCATGTTACCATGCCATAACATTCTTACCTAAAGGCAAGTGCATATATAACGCCATGAGAGGGGAAAATTTTCGACAGCATTTCCCCCGGAAATGGAATCCCAAAAAAATTATAACCAATAGCTCAGTGGCACATAGGCCACCCAATAACATAGGGCTTGACAGGCCCATGGCATGCACGCCATAAACTCATAAATGGACTCCATAACGTGCAAAACATAAAAACAAATGCTAGCAACCATTCTCTGTGTTGCATAGCCATTCTACAATCCTCTTTCCTACAAACAATAAAAAAGTATACTTCTTGCCTGTCGATCCATACTTTAAGAATTTAAATAATGATCAACATTTGATGTATGCAATCCAATTTATGCATGTACATACAGAACATGCCATAACATAAAGTAAAATGACTGAAGCACAAAGCATACATCCTCGAGTAGTTTTGGAATTGCATGCATCCAATCGTTCTCAACAAGCTTCGAGACCTCTGCACCTTCCTCCTCAGGTCCTAACATAAACTTTGAAGTGTCCGAAAACATCAGAGCACTCCCCAAAACATAAAGCATGGTCAAATGATTACTAAAATAATGCGAAATTAGTCAAAAAATGCATTAGTAATCCTTCTTTAGACCTGCAAAAACCACTTTAGGACCTGCAAACTATCAAAAACTGAAATATTTAGCATGTACAAAGAGCTCAAAGTGAAATTACTCAAATCGCCTTCCTGGTTTGTAAAATATGGCTCCCGAAAGGTAGTTGCCAAAAACTGTTCTGACTTTGTAGAGCTGTACAGACCTGTAATAATACTTATTTTCCAAAATTTCTTTTCATAAACTGAAAGTAGACTTTGTGATCTTCAAAAGAGCCATAGTACGTCCAATTTGGAGTCTTCTAGCCCAAGATATGGCCATTCCAAGCGGGACATGCCAAACTAGTGGACTGTTGGAGGGGCTGGAAAAAGTGTGAAAATGTAATTTTTGGGGTGCCCAAAAGCATTCTTCCATCAAGAAAATCCTAAAATTCTCTCCATACCCTCAGAGAGTGGTATATGAAGATGCTTAGGCCTATTTTCACCTCTCCAAATGCTCCCTTGGTGCATGCTAATTCGCTCCCCAAAATAGGCCTAAATCAAGATTTTTGCTTTTATGCAAAAACTTAAATGGGAGCTCTTAGCAAGCTTCTAATCCACTCTAAATGTGGATTTCTCTTGGATTTTATACAATAATCCATGGGAAGCCTCTTAAAAAATCTTTATTCTTACTCCCAGAAGTGGAGTTTGGCAAAAGTTAACATCTGAAAATTTTTCAAAAAGTGCGGGAAGGGGGTCTTCGAGGAACTAAAATTCCTCCTTAACTTATCATTTTGATGAATCTAATGATTCGCCTATGAAGTAAAAACAAAATAATCTCAGTATATATACTTTTTCCCATCCATCCATAGCTTACCTTTTCCCTCTTCCAAAATGGGAATTTCTTAGATTTAGGTGCTGAAATTTTTTGTCAAACTGTGATGGAAGGGGGTTTTGTGGAGCTCCAAACTCCCATCATACTGAGGTATATTTTGGATTTCTTAATCTTATATGGAAGTCAATACACTAAGCTATGTGTGTGCATGATTTTTCCTACCAAATTAAGAAAAGTCCCGCTTCATTTCCCCTTCCCGAAATGGCTACTTCTCTAAAATAGCTCCTGAATTTTATGTGAAAAATATCAACAAAGCCATTTTGAATATGCTTAAAGCTTATGTTTTCTTTTATTTTGAGGGAATCCTTGACTTAAGATGAGAGTATATAGACCATACTCTCTGTAAAAATGATTTCCCTCCAAGAACTTAGCCCTGCTAGCTCTTGGTTATCCTTCTCAAAAATAAAGATTTTATAGAAATCCAAAAACACTCAAACCTAGAAATGAGGTCATACTCCTCCTTGCTAAAGTATCAAAGAAGATGGTGAAAAGCAATCTTTGTATCTTCATGCACGGATAGATTGTTAACTTGATCTCCAAAGAGAATATAGAAAACAGATTGGATAGATCCTATCTTTTGGTCATCCAAGTATGTGGCTCAAGTGGACTTTGTTGCTCCATTGATAAACCAATTTGTAAACACAAGTATGTAGCTCAAACTATGAGCATGGCGCGATGACTAGGGTCTTTCTCTCATCCTTGGAGGTTGAATCGGTGGCTTACACTCTGTACATTATTGTATTTATTGAATGCGCTGCACTTTTTTCATCAAGTCCATGTGGGGAACTTGGATAGAACATCTGCCCCTCATACTATTGGTGTGGGTTCAATTCCCAAATGACGCACGCACGATTTTTGACCGATTTAAGGCTCTGATACCACTATCATAAAGACCCTTTTCCTTAGCTTGCGTCCGCGAACGGCCGATCAACACAGAGACTATTCCTTTTCATTTCTGCCCAACTGCCGAGCCATCAGAGAGAGTCACATGCTCTACTCTCATAAGTTTTTATATGAGAGTCATAAAAATCTCTCTTCTTAAGTCCTGTACCAAGTGTGGCCATCTAATTAAATAAAGAAAAGTACAAGAGAAGGGGACTAGTGCCCATGGGACCCCCCAAATCCCACAAAGTGTGGCCATCTAATGATGCCAAGTGGCATTCTCCTCATAAGAGGATATTCACTCCTTTAACTATTGTGACAATGTATCTTATCTCTAAAAGAAATTTGAGAGTGAGAATATAAAAAAAGTAATCCTATGGATAACTTCCTCATGAAGTTAAAATGTTTGGAGGAGCAATTGATTGTTACAAATGAGATTTTGCTATAGAGTTCAATTGTGTAGAATGTTCTTAATGGTTTACCTAATATTTATCAAATATTTTCTTCTACTCTTTGATTGAGGATGAAAAGAAATCCAAATTCCTTGAATTTTGAAGAGTGAAATTTCTTTTTTTTGCAAGAAAACATTCTAGGTAGGATAGGTCTATTATGTGTTGTAGATCAATCTTTTGTTGCTAGTTAGAAGGGCAAAGGTAAATGAGACTCTTCCTCTAGTAAGAAGAAATTTTATAAGTTCTATGCAATCAAAGAAGGAATACAAAGTGAGAAGAAAACAAATAAATAGAAACAATTTTGTAAATATTGTAAGGCAAATGATCATATCATAAAATAATGTCATAATCTTGTTGCCAAAGAGGCAAAGAAGAAAGAGGCAGAAATGGTTGTTGTTGAAACTTTCACTTCTAATAATAAGTTTTCAAACTTAGTACAAAATGAGGAATGGGCATTTACTACACAATGTAGTTATGAACTATCAATTCATGAGCATTGTGTGTAAGTTGTGGACTTAGACATTTGGTACTTTGATAGTGGTGTGACCAAACATATTACCTCTCAATGTAGTCTGTTCACCTCACTGGAGCCTACCCCAATTGGAATATTATCACATCTGCAACGACTACATATATCCTATCCTGGGAGTTATAAGAATAATATTTATTGCTACTAATGGTAGTACACTTACATTGACATATGCCTTATATGTTTCAAGGATCAAGAAGAATTTGTTATTAGTGTCAGCACTAGCCAAGATTGGCTACCCAACCTATTGATCACATCATAATCAAACTATTGTAGCAACAAGACCCATTGAGCTAATCAACCTATTAGTTTTTTTGATAAAATACAATAAATTTAAATGGTCTAAATGAAAGGTAAATTTCCATCCTAATAGATAACTAAAAATCCAAGGAACTTTCTTTAAATCATTGAATAATTCTTTTTGGTCAATGACAATTGAGAACTTGCATACTACATAGATCAATACCAAGATTTCCTCACCTTTCGCATCAAGATGCTATTAATAACAATGTCTAACACATCAACAAAGTGTTGGAGTTTAGGGTCTATAGAATCACACAAACAACACAAGGAAGAAGAAGAAGCTTGGAGCACAACACACAATATTGAATGTATTACCAAGTGAGTGTACAAATATAAGTGACCCATTAGGGTTATAGGCCTATATACAAGCTAGGGAAAAAACCCTCCTAAAGAGGGAAAAAAGTTCCCAGATTGTCTTAGTGTGTTCACACACATCACTATTGAAATATATCAATAAATCCCCCTTGGGAGTGACACAATGAACAAGGAGCTAACACTCATGTATAAGGAAGTGCCAAGCTATGTGGAATCAATCCGCAAAACAAAGTAAGCCCAAAGATTTGCACAAAGCTTCAAAACTCCCTAGGCAGAGCCTTTGTGAAAAGGTATGTAACACTCTCCTGTGTGGGCAAATATGCCAAACTCATCTCTCTGGCACATAACCTCTCCCTGACATAATGATAGTGCACCTCAATGTGCTTAGTGCAAGCATGTAACACATGGTTCGAGCCAAATGTGAGGCCTTATTGTGTGGCACTATTGTGCAAACTCTAGCTGCATTCAACTCATCATGAGTGTAAATTGACACTGTTTCTCTAGTTGTTGTTTTACTTGAGCTTTCTTTAGTCTCCAAATTTGAGATGTTTTCATAGTCCCTTTTCTATCTTTCATCGATGTTGGTTGGCATGGTCATGATGCTATGTCCTTTGCTTTCACTTGCTAGATGTACATGCATTGATTATGTTGCTTGCTTTCTCTGGCCTTTGTCTTCCATGATTCTTTTGAAGTTTCAATGTACCCTTTGATTGCGATCGGATTACATCATTGAATGATTTAATTTCCCCTTTGGCTTTCTCCATTGTCTTCTTTGGTATCCATACTTGCTTTTGTTGTCTTTGAGCATCAGTGAGCCGTCTGGGTATCCATAGTTGAATTGTCTTTGAGTTTTTCAGTGATGCTCTTTCTTCTTTCAATGATTTTCTTTGTCTAGGGTTTGTTGATTGTGATTGTTGCCTATTGCACTTATACTCTTGAAGATGATCTTTATGAATCCATATCTGTTTGATTCTCCTTTTTGACTACTGGCGAGTAATCCTCATTGACAAATTTATAGATGGATTTTTACATTCCTCTTGAGTATTAATGTTCTCATTGTGGCTCTCTGAATAACTCTCTCTAGGAGGGTGGGCTGATCACACATAGTAGAACAAGAAATTTCATTGACACTTAAGGTAGGGTGAAAATTGGAATCCTTACATAGAGTTTGGCTTGGGTTCTAAGTTGCATACTTAGATTGGTTACATTAGGGTTTTCCATTTCAATTGTCATTAGAGGTTTCTCGTCCTGGAGACTAAAGACTTCTTTATGCCCTACCTTAGCTGATATATATCCTTGGGCCAAATTTATGGTATCTTCAAATTTTCATATACAATCTTGCCCAAGAATTAGTTCTTCTAGTAGGTTAGAGTCTTCATAGACCAAAAGTCTTTGTTGCATTGCATTGTTCCCTAAGTGTAAGAATAAAGTTACTTCTCTTAAGCACCCGATAAGGTTGTTTCCAATGCCAATCATATGTGCATTTGTAAGATTGAGAGATATATCTAATTTTTCAACTAAAGAAGCACGTACACTAATCATGGATGCTCCTATATCAGTTAAAGAATATACCAAGTGATATTCTTACTTCCCAATCCCTAGGTTTAGGTAAGGTTGTCTCTCTTGGACTCCTAGAGTTTTCATATTTGTGGCATGATAATTTGCCATGCAAATGGGTTCCTCACCTCGCACCTATCTCTTGTATCATTCTCCAATCCATTCCTTTCATTTTCTAATTTGTTCTAGAGCTTCTAGTCATGCTTCTTCTCTTATCCTCTCCTTTTCTTTTTTTTGAGCTCCTAAGAGTCTTTTCAACATTTTCTCCATGATGGGATCCATGTATTTTTTAACTCTTCAATTGCTTATATAGCTTGGTGATATGTCTCCATCCAATGTAGCTAAATTGATAGCTCCATCAAAGGAAATTCAATTTATAATCAAAGGTCCAAACCCTCTTTGTTGTAGTTTTTTGGCATGTTGTTTCAAAGTGTAAACTAGCACTAGGTCTCCAACTCTTAGACCTTTATCTTTGATGTGAGCATCATAGTAAGCCTTTTGTCTTCTCTTAGCAGCATAAATGCCTTCTACCACTTTTAATCTAGTTTCATGCAATTTCTTGATTTGTTCCAATTGGTTGGATATCTCATGTCCTATCCATTCATATTTATTTGCTACTCAAAGAGTAGGAATCAAGAAATCAATTGGCAAGATTGCATTCTCACCATAAACTAGATTAAAGAGTGTTGTTCCTATAGCTGTCTTATATGCTACTCGAAATGCCCAAATTGCATGACTCAATTTTCTATCCCAATCAGATCTTCCATTGTTGATTATCTTGGTGAGAATTATGCATAATACCTTATTTGAACTCTTAGCTTGTCCATTGGATTGTGGATGATAGGGTTGCAAGATTTTATGAATCGCGAAGAGCTCATTCATTCGTGGATCAATGACTTGATTAATGAAGTGCATACCTCTATCATTGGTTATCTTGATGGGGAGTCCAAATCTAGTGAAAATGTTCGCAAATAAGAATTTTGTGGTCGTCTAGGCATCATTTTTCCTAGTGACCTTAGCTTCCAACCATTTAATTAAGTAGTCGTTTGCTAGTATAATATAGTCAGCATGAGATCCTCTTGGTGGGGGATTAATTTGTCCAATAAAGTCAATTCCCCATCGAGAGAAAGCCCTTGCTCTGATCATTGGTCTCAATGGCATGCCATCTTGTTAGATTGGATATTTTTTTCATTGGCATACATAAAAAAGCCTTCTAGATGTGTGTGGTTTAAAAAAGTCTATTAGTGGCTTACTCCACTCACATGCAATTGTAGAATAGGATATAGACGAATGTTCATTTTGTGTAGACACTTTACGCATGTGACATTTTATTACATATTCATGATCCTTTTTCATACTTGGCCAATACACTCCTAATATCTTCATTTCTTGTGTTGTTCAACTTATACCTTCATGTGTATTCCATTTGTTCTCATGAGCTTGTTTAGTTAGATTGATTCGTTCTTCATCTTTGACACATCTTAAGAGTACTCCATTGGAGTCCTTGAAATATAAGCTACCTCCTAAGATATGGAGGCTTCTTATTTTTTAGAGTTCCTTTTCTCGATTAGCATCGATCCTATGGTAAGGTCCATGTGTAAGTATAAGTGCTAACTCTTTTGCTCATCTAGCACATACTTCTAGGTTAAATATGTAGGTGTCTAGTAGGTTGTCTGCTACTCTTGTTGGTGGTTCTCCATGAGTCATCCTAGATAAGTGGTCTACCCAAACATGCATATTACCCTTCTTGACCACTACCTCAATGTCGAATTCCATAAGTAATGAAAATAATCTAACTAGCCTTCTCATATTGCAAGTTTTATTGAGCAAGCACAATAGAGCTTGGTGATCAATAAAGAACTTAAATTTTTCCTATTATTTATCCTTCTTTTGCCTCTTGGAGCACTACCATGTACAAGATCAAGTCATACCCTTCTTCATCCATGCATTCATTCATGGTTAACACTTCTTCATTCATGAACATATCTAAGATTGCTAATATTTCCATCCTTCCATGTGGTTAAAAAGCTTCATCATGAAATATCTAAGGCATGTATGTTGGATATTCTATAGGTCTATCTTCTTCTTGTCCTGATTGCCAATGTTGTAACCTTTTTGCCTCTTCGTTGAGCTGCCTTACAAATCCATAACTGGGTATCTTTGTTCATCCATGATTGATCACTAGATCCATTACTATGGATTGATACATCATCCTCCTCCCTATGGATGGTATTCCATTTTAGAGGTGGAACATCTCTATATGTGATTACTTGGAGATTTATTTTAGTTGTCTTGCCTTGGTGTTGAAGATATAAAGCATCTTGTCCCCAATCTTGAACTACCTTTAGTTGTCACATGAAAGGTCCCCCTAAGATCATCTCATAATTACTTGCTTTGACAAGTTGACATATGGCTATGGTATGTTCAAATTCTGCTCCACATGTGATTAAAATCACATTCTCTAGGATTCCTAAAGCACGTTCTACATGATCATCTCCTAGTTGTAGTTTCATTTGTGTTGGTCTTATGGCTTGCTTTCCCCATTTTTCCCAAATCTCTTTGGTAGCTATTCCTACTCTAGTATGGCCTTGGTCATACTAGAGTAGGCCTTGGTCATATATCAATCGAAAGGTAATTGGAAGACAAGTATTTCCTTCATCACCTTCATTGAAGTCTCCAACTTTGTCCACATGTATTTTGATAGTTGGTGTTGCTTCCACCTCTTCCTCAGTTGATATGCTTTGTTCCTTCAAATTCACTTGACTCGCCAATTTCTTCCATAGGTGGAGCTCTACTTGAAAAATTTCTTCTAAGGTTAACAAACAATAAACTTTTGTTTTTTTCAACTCTTGTATAGTGGTTGATACTTCCTCTGAACTTCTCTGCTACATATCTCACTTTTTCTTTAGCCAACTTCTTAATCCACTTTTTCTTTATTTTCTCTTGTATATCTTTCCATTTTTGAGCTTTCTTTTTCCTTGATGTGTCTGATGGTTCTTTTGAGTCTTCTACTACTTGAGGTAAAGAGTCTGCCTCTTTTTTTCTCTTTAGGCTATCCACTATTTGGTTTTCTAGGTTTTCCTTGAATTTGTCTCTTGTGATGGATTTTAATGGTACTGTGTATTCCCTATAACTTTCAGAGGATTCTATTACTTTGATCACATTGATCTAAGTAGTGGATGGTGCTTTAGTAGCATATTTGGGACAGTCTCTAAACAAGTGTTCCTTTCCATAGTCACGACAATATCCTTCCCATATCCTTTGAGTTGGTAGGTGATAGGGAATTGTGCAATACCTAATGTAATGATATCCTCCCCATCTATAACATGGTCCTCTAGGTGCAGGTGGTCTAGCTATAGGTCTACCTAGAGCTTGAGCCCTAGGTGCTGCATACATTAGATTGGTGTATTCTGACCCATAAGAGCTTCCAAAACCATCATGATTGTGATATTGTTGTTCATAAGAAGATTCATACTCTATGAGATTTTGATTGTAGGAATTACAATATCCATAGTTTTGTTCGGACCCTTGATTTAGCTTTTTGGTGCTTATCAATGGGGTCGCAAGTACTACAACTTTTTCTAGGTTCTCTTCTGGTTGTGTGTACTTAATTGGTACTACATTTTGAGGGTGTGGGGGTTGTTTCCCTAGCACTGATTGATGTTGAGTATGTCCTTGGTACTCATAAGGCCTTTGTCCATGGGTGGTCCTTGATATGGAACATATATTGGAGCCTCATTGGTTTGGTCTCTAGGTGGGCATCCATAAGGCTTGTATTGGTGTGGTTGAAGTGGTCTAGATTGTCTATTGTAAGGACAATTTTCAATAATGTGATTGGTGTATCTCTACTTAATATGATAGTACAAACTTGTTCCTTGTGTTGATTGCCTATTGTATTGATATGGTTGTGGGGGAACTGATCCTCCTCTTGCACAAGCATGTGATGGGTGATCACCTCCACAATGCATGCATCTTCTTAACATTGGCATTCACATAGGTTGAGTATGATAGGGTTTTGTTCTTGCTTGTTTTGAACTCCTAGCTTTTTAGCCACTAAATTTGCTAATTCCTCAACATTGTTGGATTGGGAGGATACATTACTAGATGTATCATTAGACTTGGTTGGAGCCCGTGGAATCTTCAAGTCATCTACTAAGTTATCTTCCAGATCTATGCATTCTCATAAGCACTTGTCTAATGTTTGTAAGCATTTCACATACACAAAGGTTCTCAAATTTCCATTGGCTAGTTGGGTGGGTCTCTTAGCCATTGGACATCGATCCACATAATGATTGAATCTCCTAGCCACCAGTCTCACTAGTTCATTAGGTGCTTGCTTGAAACTATGGATGAAGGAAGAGGAATTGTGTTTGATTCATCTCTTTGTGAATTCACAAATGAATTCTTCAAAAAATTGCTCTATATTAGCAAATCAGTTAGGGTCCAAAGGTTGGAACCACGTCAAAGCTATTGCTATCAGGGTGATTTCAAAGGATTGATATTGAATGAAAAAATAATCTATTTGCTCAACTCTCAAAACTTGCTTAAATTTAGGTACATGGTCATAAGGATCCCTTAATCCATCATAATGGTTTCTAAGGAACTTTTCCACTTGGTATGGTCTTAATCTTCTACCCACTTCAAGAGGTTGAGGAAATACTTGAACCACATGACACACACCTAGTCCTCTACCTCACGGAGGCCTTAATGGAAAGGGTGGTTGGATCATTATCTCACTTCCCAAGTGAGTATTGGATATAGTACTGGTATTGATAAATGGTAGCTAGGTTAATGCTATTTCCCATTATGGGTGAAGTGGCTTGCAAAAAATTATTTGTTCCATCTAGCAGATAGATATCAGATAACCACTAGATCATCATCTTGAGGGATTTTTATCTCCTCTCTAGACATTCACTACTATCGATTTTCCTCTTGGGCTAGTCATAACTTCTTTATTGTTAGTCCCAATTGGATTATTAGGTTCCTCACTTTCTCCCCTTTTGTTGATTCTATTTGGATGCTCGATCACTAAGTATAATTGTCCTCGTTTGTCCATGTAAAATCCTCCTTTGAATTTTACGACTGGCCTTTGCAAAACTTTTGAGTGAGTTGAGTTCCTAAGTCTTGCCATCAACCTATTGAGACCATCTAAGTAAATATGAACTCCATGCAAGTTTGTAGAGACATACTACACTGAAGTCCTATATTCATCTTCTATCATTGACATGAACTGTACCAAATGGATTGAGTTGTGCACGTCTTTAGAGGCCATAATTATTTCAACTTCTAAGTCACTAGAAGTGTCAGAGTAAGCAAAGTGAATGTTTGTTTGCGTTACACTCCTTGTTGAGGATATCATGCTTTTTTGACTCCCTAGGACATGTTGAGATCATAGGTTCATTCAAAACCTATGGGATTTTTTGAGTTTCTGAGACCCTAACACCTCTAACTTTATCCTTAACTATCATCTCAAATCTTGGAAATGGCTTTGATTGATGTTTGAGTAATGAAATTCCTCAACAATTTCAATTTAGAGCCAATTAAGGTTTGCTCATTAATTTTTGTGATACATGATACTTGGAATTTCCATGATATGTGATACTTGGAATTTTCACGATACATAATACTTGGATTTTACACGATACATGATACTAAAACTCCACGATATGATATGTGAGGCTAGGCAATACATGATACATGGCACCTCCTGATACACAACAGATGATACTAGGGGTACATGATACACAATACCTCTGGCTAAAATGATACATGATATCTCGAATCTCACGATACACGATAGACATCCCAAATTGGTGACACATGATACTCAGAGTATCGGTGATATGCGATACTTGGGATGGCAATACTCAACTAGGTGACACATGATACTTGTAACGTGATATGATACTTGCTCCTCATGATACATGATACATGCCCAAGATCAGTGACACACAAATACTTGAGGTATCAGTGATACACGATACTAGGATTAATGATACTTAACTAGGTGATACACATTACTAAGAGTAACAATACTCAACTAGGTGATACATGATACCAAAGTATCATGATACACATGAGGCTTAAGGTATCTGTGATACATGATACCTACCAAGTATTGATGACACATGGGAATTCAATATCATGATAGCAAACTCAACGAGTCATGATACTTGGACTTTTACAAGTCCAAATTAAACTTTTTTTGTGATAGTGTGTTTTTTGTGCTCTCTTGTCACCCTTATGCGTGTAGCTAGAAAATTACTCCAAGTACACCTTAATCATACCTCATGATACTTTGTATGTGTTGTTTCACCCCATGTGAGTGATCAAGCAAGAAAATGTTATTTCTATTGTGTTGAGCTCACCTCAATGAGTATTTATCTAAGTTTTTAGCACCAATATCTAGTTACACTTTGAGCTCTAGACAATAGCAACTCTACAATACTGATTGTCTTGTGCTCTCTCCATGATACCTGGAGTAACAAGTGGTCTAAATTGTGATCTTTTTTGGATTATAGTCCTTGGTTAGAGCCAATGAATCAAGAAAAAATGAAAAAATGTTTTTGTATTTTGAAATGTGGTAATTGTATCTTACTTCCTAGTTTTGTTGCCTACTTCCTCACCCTAACTCCTCCACTCCTAACCTGATCCTAAAAACTTGTCACACACACACACATTAGGTGTATGAAGTAATAAGTGCAATTGAATTGTGACCTACCAAGCTACTAAATTTTACTTCCTCATGATCACTACCATCACCAAAACCCTTTAACCATCACGTAGGCACCTTGAATTAGGCTCACATCCCTAGAAATGGCACAAAAAGAATGTGTACCTAGACTCACAAGGTCTTAGGGATTTGTGAAAAAAGAGACTATACCTCAATCATCAAGCAAATGCATATAATGGTACTTTCTATTGCCTTGGGGAAATTTCTTTTCTTCGTAGTTTTGTACTTAAATTGTAAAGTTCCAATATTGTGTTTCTAGACACATCTATTGTTCCCCAATAGTTCAATCATGCCTCAATAGATACCTATATGTTAACATTTGTTCTCAATACAAACAATCTTTTGTGCTTATTCATAGTATATTTTCAATATTGTTTTAAAATACACTATATATTTCATGTGCTCCATGTTTTTGCATGCACATTTCATATATTTGTGATAAGTTTATGGATCCCTTTATTGTTAATGTGTTAGCATTCTAAACTGCATTATGAATTTTTCTTGGTATGAAGTGTTTAGACAATTCACAAAAGAAGTCATGATTTTTCAATCGAAACTAATGGACTTACACACCTAATTTAAAGGGGACCACTCCATGATCATGTCCTCACTTTGTATTTGCAATCAAGACCTACTATTGTAGATTTCTAGGTAATGAACCCTGTTTATTCAATATTGACCAATAAGAATGAAATCACGTTTAGTAATCTAACAAAGACCTATGAAGGAAATCCATTGAGTGATAGTAATGTTCTTTTCACTGTTTTGTTCCTTTAAGGGGTTGTTTAGGCACTTCCTCCTCAAAAATAATAGAGATGAAGGTGCAGTAATTGGGTATCACTAACAACCATTTTTCTGTGATATTACTACCTTAACTTTAAGTTGATGTGTATGGTTTATTTCTCCCCCAGAACCTCAACAAGATTGATAAAAACAAAACTACAAATAAAGGTAATTCTCCTTCAAAACAAAGGAAAAACAAGCCCAATCTCAAAAAGAATAAATGTTACTTCATAAAATTGAAATACTAACAATCGCCGTAGAAAATACAAAGGGAGTTATCTTGATAGAGATGCCAGAACCTTGAAAAAACCCATTAAGAAACTTCTAGGAACGAACTTTTCTCAAAGCCAAAATGGCAAGTACGTCTACAAGGCACTACCCAAATAATAAAACCAAATAAGGACCAAAGCTTGAAAAAGTCAAGGACAGATTCCTTGATTATGATAGTATGAAAACCTGATTTCAGCAAGATTCAAGGTAGGAAAGACCCTTGAAGATAAATTGAAAAGCTTAGAAAAATTAAACAAAAACAAATCATGATGGAAAACTATGTACAAAATTTCAAGAACCTCCTTAATAGATTGCAGCAAGCTCAAATCTCTAAATGGGAAAACGTAGGAGACTATTTTTTAGAGGCCTAAAATAATAACCAAAGAGTGCAATGACAAGATAGATAAATATATTGATAAACAAACAATAAGACAAATAGCTATATATACATACACACACACAAACACACACACACACACACACACACACACATATATATATATATACATATATATATATATATATATACATATATATATATATATATATATATATATATATATATATATATATATATATATATATATATATATATATATATAGAAAGAAAGAAAGAAAGAAAGAAAGATAGATAGATACATAGATAGAGAGATAGATAGAGAGAGATAGAGACAAACAAACAGACAAATGGACAGACAGACACAGAGACATACATACAAATAGATAGACAAAAAGAAAGATAAGTAGAAAGAGCGACATGCAGATAGACAAATAAATTGACACACAAATAGACAGATAGACAGACAGATAGATAGATACATAGATACATAGATTGATAGATAGATAGATAGATAGATAGATAGATAGATAGATAGATAGATAGATAGATAGATAGATAGATAGATAGATAGATAGATAAATAGATAGATAGATAGATAGACAGACAGATAGATAGATAGATAGATAGATAAATAGATAGATAGATAGACAAATGAGATAGATAGATAGATAGATAGATAGATAGATAGATAGATAGATAGATAGATAGACATATAGATAGATAGATAGATAGATAGATAGATAGATAGACAGACAGACAGATAGATAGATAGATAGATAGATAGATAGATAGATAGATAGATAGATAGATAGATAGATAGATAGATAGATAGATAGATAGATAGATAGATAGATAGATAGATAGATAGATAGATAGATATATAGATAGATAGATAGATAGATAGAT